>JAANDH010000099.1:315059-491107 GCA_011799765.1 Nymphaea thermarum
AGATTTTTTTTTATTTTTAAATATTTTTTACAAATTAAAAAATTAATTTTATGATACGTTACGATACGTTACGATATGTTACGATAAGGCGTATAGGTCAGCCCGACCGATACACGATACGATACGGCAGTGATAACATTGGTTTAAACAACAAGATGACATGTCAAACAAGATGTCCAAAATCTGAAAAAGAAGAGTAAAAAGGCACATTCAGTTGACAGTGACGTTCCCTGGAACAAACATGTTAGAAACGGAAGACTGCAGAGTGGAACTGCAAGATTTAACCAATAATTTAACAAAAGTATCAGAAGCAGGGGAATCTATAAAATAGAAGCGCAAGAGTTTAACCTATAATTTAGAAAAGGATCACAAGATCGGACATTCCATGCAAGAAATCCACTTAGAAGATAGGGTACATTGACATGGATACCTTCCTTAAGAGAGGGATCCTATTGTTACGCTTGTTCCATGTCCATTTTAAAGGAGTGACTCCTACATGTGTGTCTTTTAAATCGTGAAATATGAACATGACTCAAGCTTATAAGCAAATTCTTGCATGGAACAAGTTAGCATTCTATCTGTACTTCCACAGTAACTAGCACAGAAATAAAAGTATAAGATGACATTTTTATTCCTCGAGTAATTGGAATTGAATAATTATATCCAAATTACCTTGATACAGTTACGCTGTCATCCTCTGCAAATGTCTGCCTATTTCCACCAAGCATAGACCGACCACGGGCCCGAAATAAAGGATGCTCTGGACTGCAAAAGTTGTCAAGAGCACTTAACAATAAAAGGTATGACTAAAAAAATTATGAAAATGAGACTTAAGTACAAGGGTATATCATTGTCAAGGATAATAGTTTCTTCGACATCAACTTTTACTAAATCTTATGGCCCTAAGACAGAAAGGTCCAAGCATAGGTGCAGGTGCAGCATTTTCAAAACTTAAACACAGGCTACAGCCTGCAAGAAAGGCAAGCAGACATAGAGAAACAGTAAAGAATCAGAAACCAAAATCAAATTGGTCAAGCTCCTAAAAGAGTATTTAGTTGGCAGCAATTGGTCCAGGTTATTCATAAAATAAAATAAAAATACTAAAAAGTATAAAAATACAGCCCATAAAGTGTCAAAACTCAAAAGTAATAAGACAAAGTATCATTGCAGATCAAGTAAAGCATAGATGTTAATTTAGATACTACATATTGATATCTGTACATATGAGCCTTGTACATATTAAATTATGTAACATATATATAAATAAATATATACATATAATATATAATACAGAACATCTCAGTGCACAATAAGCACGCAAGAACCTGGTATACAATACAGAAAAAAGAACCGACACAACAACACTCAGATATGTTAAGAGCACAGAAAAGTGAGCCTCACTTTAAAAAAAATAAATAAATAAATAATTAAACCAGCACCTAAGGTAAGATCTAGTCAGTGACTCAGTGGAGTAGTTCACTATTTATGCCTCAGCAATTTTAACACCATGAACTGGCCCATTAGCCAGTGGAGTAGTTCATTATTTAGCGCTTAGCAATTTTAACACCATGAACTAATCCATGGTTTGGCAACAAAGAAAATGGTAAAATGACCTGATACTGGAGCACCATAAGTCTTCCAAATGAAAAATTAAGTCGCTATAAGCTAGAATTCGCTACCTTGGTGTGTTCACCATATGTTTGACATGAGTATAGGTCATTAGTAGGGCTGCCCATATAATGCAGAACTTGGGCATATTTGTTCTTTCTTTAATTTTTTTTATTCCAAGGGTTCGATATACTGTAGACTACAATGAGCACCATGAGGCATATAGCTTTACACTCAAGGCCTAGAAGACAGACAAAGAACATAATCTTTCAGAAATATTTGCTTTGTGTCAACATCATAGGAAATGCGATAAACTTGAAAAAATCCAAAAAAAACCTCATGCTTTTGTAGCACAGCTATTTGGTTATAAAAAAGTAGTTTTTCCACATTGTTCATTTTATTATGGAAAATACAAGGTGATCCATTTTATTTGGAAAACTTACTGGCCTGCTATTTTCCAAAATTACTTCATTTGACTTGGAAGATAAGGAGGTATTTTAGCATCTACCTCTACAAATCTTCTTCAACTAAAAGGAAATATCAAATTTCTGTAAAAGAAGGAGTAATTTTTTTCATTACTTTACTATTCGTTAATAAATGGAATTCACCCACTATTTGATAGATTTTGGTATAGCATCTAAACACATCAACCTTTCCTACAAAATTTCAATTTTTGACCAATTTTTAGGATATTAATGCACTACTTTAGTATATTGCGACATATGCTTCATTAGCTCAATCTTTACTTCCCACTAAAAAGATGCACCAATTATCATAGAAAGAAATTCATGGAGATGGTGAGTAATAATTTTAGCGTTCTGAGTTGTACCATCGAATATCGGAGCTTACTTGCTACTAAACAAATGATTATCCTAGCTAATGAAGACTCAAGATCTAGTTTAAATAAATCCAAGTATTATAGGTCTCTAAGAACAACCTGGAACTAGCTGTGCGTTGTTCAGCAATGACTTTCCTGCGGCTGCGTCGCCAAAACGCATTTGCAATGTTTGGTTCACTATGTGACACACTGCTCAAATGGAAAGTCTTAATGAGATTACACCATTGAAATAGCACATTTAAGCTGGACTACTGGAAGTGCTCAAGAAATCATACTGTAGAAGCATCGCAGAATGAGGATTAGGAAAGGTCAATTCAATACTGCAATAGCATGGATGGGTTTAAATCATACACTACCTCAATTTATTATCAGTTGCACCCAATGGACGCAGTAGTATACTTCGCAGTTGAGTACCAGATGCACTTGGATTGCCTTCAATCCTTCTATGACTGAAACCATGAGGGCTATTATCATCATGATCTCCTCTGCAGCATTAGAAATTATGTCAGCTAGAAGATAATAATAAGAACATTGTGTGTGCTGTTAATGCATGGAAAAATATTAGCATCTCTCCAAGCTTCTGCTTACAAGTTCCAAATGAAAGTGCATTGGCAAAAGTCGGAATAAAAGCAGGAAAACTCTTCACAAACATTATGCAAGAATTGCAGCTGTAACATAGAAATAATGCACAACTGGGGATCTTTTACCAAAAACCTGGTAAAAAGATATGTGAACTTCCAAGTAAATTCATGATTCAATCATTCAACATTTAAAATATTGTGTATTGATAACAGCTGTGCTTAGATCCAACTGGAAAGTTGCACTCAGAATGAACGTAGTAAACCATTTTCAGAATGCCAATCCAGCAGTTTAGCAGTCCAAAGCTGTCAATATAAGAAACTCAAGAAACTGGAATATCTTTTAGGCACAAACTACTGAAGTTATGGAAAAAACGCATTAGAACCACTTAAACATATTTATTTTGAGTTGTGCCTCAAGATCAAAGCAAAACAAGCTAAAATCCCATTAAATCACTTATCCTGATCAAAAGATAAAAGATCAAGTATATGACCAAAAACATGTCATAGTCAGTGAAAAGACTCAAGCTTTGAGAACAAAACAAACAAGTAGGCCATATGGAAGAAACTGCTGAATCCCCTCACACTAGATGAAGCTTTATTTATGGGAAATTAAAAACTTGTTTGCATTGAATAGTGTTGAAAATCACATTAGTCGTGCAAGGGGTTCTAAAGTAATTTCAGAAAGTAATAGTATTGTTCTATATTTTTTATCGTGTGTGGGTGGGTCTGCTTTAAACCCTTTTATATCTTTCGTGGGCCAAATTATAATTTTTATTTCTGCCACCTAATCTCTCATTAACAAGGAATTAGGGTTAATAAAGATTCTGATTTTTCTGCTTCCAATCGTGCTATGCAACAAATAGTTTCATGCAGACAACTCTTCTGCTCTTCCGTTTAATCCTCCATTCCTAATCCCATCTCTTAAGACTCTTACTTCGCTTGAAGAAAACACAAAAAGTCATGAAAGGAGAAAGACAGTCTGGTACTTCTAAGTTCTAAGCACTCTATCAAACAGCTATAGAAAGATCGGCAGATGACAGTTTCAAATTGAAGCTTAGCAGATCACAGTTTGCAGAATTCATGAACAATGAGAATAAGATGTGTTCGCTTCTTCAAAAACTAAACCAATCACAATCTAAGAAACAAGCAGTATTCATAAGTGAAGGTGTTCTATAAGAAGACCAATCTTAAGCATGAATTGTGCAACTCTAAAATATGCAGTTCTCATCTTAATAGGAACTTTGTAAGTTTTAACTTAATAAAGTGCCACATGTCCCCAAGTGCCACGGAAGAGAAAATGACAGATGACCAGTAAATGACAAAACAAAGCAGGCCAGGTCTAGTGATGTACATGGAACAAATTAAACGTAAAAACAAGGATAGTTCTATCAGCCAAAAAGCATGAAATATAAACGTCGAAACGGAATACTTCGAATTGAAATAACAGCATGCACAGCAGATATGAAGCTGCAAAAAAGAACACCAGAAAGCAAACTGGTTCTCACCCTTCACTATCAATTTTATCACAAAGCCCATATAAAGGACTATTTGGTTCAAGTGGTGAATCACATGAATCATTCTCAGCAGAGTCACTTTCACCAGTTGCAGATATATGGTACATCATGAGTGTCTTATTTGAGAAAGGTACCAGCTGACCAGGGAGCTTCATAAGGTCAACCAACAGCTCAACTGAGTTCAGTTCAACTATAACTGACATATGCTTATACTGGTCAAAACACCCGACACTATCATTTGGAAGACCCTGAAAGTCAGTTTTCAAAGTAAGAATCATGCATGCATACAACATTTCACTCGTGTGTGTGTGTGTGCATGTCTTTCTGCATGTGTGCCTGTCTGAGTGTGCAGAACATATCTACAAGAGTTTGCAAGAGTTTGCATCATGAAAATCTGCTAATCTGATTACACTTCACAACTTCAAATCCAAGTTAAGTTCTGTTCAAGACAAACTATGCATATACCATAGTGAATTCACAAAGCAATAAAATTTTTAAAAAGGATAGAATTTGATTGAAGATATAATGCTGAACAAATGGCCAGATGCGTTATACCACATTTGATACTACAAATTATCTAGTCAGAGAGTCATGGTTGCAAGCGTATTCCTCCAACTTGACCTAGCCAGTTAAAATCACAACTGCTTTTCATCCAATCTGACCCTAACCAATTAAATTCCCAACCTAGTCAACTAACTGACTCTGATTTAAACAGACTAGGATAGGCAACGATAACCTAGAAGCAGAATTCCAGAAAATCAGTAACTAGTAGCTCCACGCCAAGTTAGAGGGGTTGGTTAGCTGCTACTTTTATTATTTTATCATCTCATGAACATAATGGGGGAAACTAATTCTCTCTCTTTCTCTCTCTCGTGTGCACCTCTCGAAACCCACACCTAACATCTTTCACATTTACTTTTGTTTTTCTAGCTTCCTTTAACCTTGTCTATAATAAAACTGACTAGAAGTACCCAATCTTAGTAGGTCCTTTAGGAGGTCTGTCATCCAAGCACCTAAAACTTTTGACTATGCAAAGTGCAAACCACCCCTCATTTAGATGTTGCAAATGACCTGATCATTAGAATGAAGAATCATACTGAAACACTTCCACGGCTTTTAAAATTTACTTTTTCTGCTCTATCATCTCTTTTATGTACTTTGAAAATTACTAGAACAACCCAATCCTGCCAAGTCCTTCAGGAGGTCTGTCATCTAGGCACAGAGTAGTACATTTGACCATGTAGATCAGCCTTCACTTGAATATTCACAATGACCTGATTTCTAGTATCATACCTTAAGTTGTTTCTTCAAAAGTATAATGATTTCATATGCTGAAGTTTTAACGACATTATGGCACCTGAGCTTTCAAGCCCTTTGAAATCAAACTTCAACCTACATTTGGTGAACTCAGCTCATTGATTGGCTCAGCTCAAATTATCAAAAGCTTGATCATATTTATTCTATTTTAGAATGATCCAAAGGCAAGATCCTTTATAAGCCAAGAATAAAATTAAAGTGGGAGCCTCCATTTGATTTGGGTTATTAATGTAAACACATGTCCTTGTAGATATAAATGAATTAGACCAGATGGCCACTTGTGTGTGTGTTTGCCACCACTAACATGCACACCCCCTTTACAAGTAGAACCCTTGAGAAACACACACACACCAACCCTAACCCCAGATTAGTGTTCTCCTCCCAGAGGAAACACCCACATTTTCCGCAAGCCCCTCAGTTCTGGCCTCTCGATCCTATTTACGGATCTGATTGGGTCAGCCCAATGGACCCGACCTGTGATCCCATATCCTGTGTCTAACAGTGTGTCACCTAGCACGTTGGACCACATATCTAGTCCACCAGAGGGGGCAGTGTACTGGTGAGACCATGAGAATAAGCTCTCTACCCTGAAGAAGGAATCTTGTAGCTGCACAACAGAAGAAGGTGAAACAGGTGGCTGTCTGATCTCTATCCACATAAATAGATGACCATATTATGTTTTATCACATTGTAAACAATGTCTGTCAATATGCATCTAGTCTAGTTGTTCTTTTGCACAGATATTCTATCACATTATATACAAGTAGCTCAGTGTCGATCGTGAAAATCTTAAAATTCTTAAAAGCATGGTGACCAAAATTGTTCTTGGCAATTTCTCGGGGATGTTACTCTCAAGAACTGTTTTTCCAGATACAGTATTCCTCAGAAAAACCTCAGTGGTTTTAAAACATGAAAAATATAAAGAACAAAAAAAGGTTATGAGATAATAATTTTCTGCTTTTCTTGCAAATTATAAAGAAATAAGTAGAAAAGTTTGTTTGAAATATTTTTACAATTTTGCAAGGTTTTTCTTGGGTACTAATAGAAACTTCTGTTTTCCTCAGTAAATTCTCATGAATTCAAAAAAACAAATATATATCTTGAACAACAGAAAATTACCAAATTTTGTACTTTTTACTAATTTCCTTACAAAACATTGATAGAAAAAATATTTATTAAAATGTTAAAACAATAAAAAAAATTAAAATATAGTAGAAAATATACGTTTTCAAACAAAAAAAACGCAACAAACATGATATTTTTCTTTTAGTGAACTTTTCAAAATGTCACAAACTTTTCAGTTTTTCTCCTTATTTTCCACTTTTTACCCAATATTTGGGGAAAAATTATATTTAAGATAATGCTTTGGAAAAAAAAACAAATAGAACACATGTTTCAAAACAATAAAACTTCTAAAGCAAAAGTAGTTCAGGAATACCTTTAGATATTGTTTTGATATAGTCATTTCTTGGTTGTTTTAAAAGTATCATGATATTTTGCTGATACCATCAGCCAGCTTCAAAATGACAACATCGTCAAAATATTTTAAAATAAAACAGATATTAGTAAATATAGTTGAAAAGGTAAGCATTTAAAAATCTCTAAACGAAATGAGAAGCCTGTTCATCTCAGCCTGCACCATTAGTTGAGCTCTCTCTCTCTCTCTCTCTCTCTCTCTCTCTCTCTCTCTCTCTCGTATACATATAAAGCATCTAATTAGAAAAGCATGAGAAACAAATACAAGGGAACATACCACCATAAGCTTACACTCAAAGCCCACAGCATCCGCAAGAACTTTAAATAAAATTGCTCGGGGCCTGCACAATCCATTTTTTATTTGCCCTAACAACTGAACAACATGATTCTCTGATACAAGAGAAAGATCCTCCACAGGAGATTTTGCAGGACTTAGTTCAGAGGCCGGACGCTTATAGAAATTGCATACCTGATCATCAACTGACAAAGGATCAAACACAGCTAAAGGGAATGACACTGTGAGAAGCTTTAGCATTTTAAAATACAAGAGAATACACCATCAACATGCATCAATCATTGTGTAAGAAGATCAGAAGATTCAACTCACAAGAATTACAGAAAGTACCTTTCAAAGAGTGCATATAAAATCCAGTACCAAACATACATAATTTGACACATGCTCCGGTATTTTTCAGTAAAGTTGTTTTCCATGGAAATATCTCAAGAACTTTAAAACTAACAGGCATAAAAAAATAATAGAAAATTTATGAAAGCAAGACTTTTTTATTATCTTTCTGATAAACATATTGATAAAAACCTAAACTAACTTTTAGAGTTTTTAAATTGACAAAAAAGGGAGATCCTTATAGATAAAGGAAAATATCATGATAATATTGCAAGCAATAGTCTGCTGGTACTTTGAAAATATCACAAAACTTTCCCAGTAAAAAAAAGCACTTAATGCTGTACTGGGAAATGGTCATTTATAGGGCCTGTGTTGTCTTTGACAGATGGGACATTCTTCAAATTGGTTGAAGAATGTACCTCCCATACAGTAGGCCATCATACACAGAAGAAAGCTTCCAAAGACAAATGACAAATGGCATTCCATCCATATGGTTATGTTCGAAAGGAGAGGGCAAAATTCGGCCTATAGGAGTCCTTTTGTACCAAACATTGAGATCATCTGAGAGGGGTTAAGGCCAACCTGGATGACTTCTCCAGGCCATCAAACACCCTCCAAAGCGTTCTGAGGTTCATAATTTAGTGGTGAATGACATGTTGCCCACCTCCAGTATGCTCCTGAGAACATGCATCCCACTGACCCAAGAAAAGTGCATTGTAAGAACTTGGAATCACCTCACTATCTACTATTCACTTACCAGATCATCCCATACAGAAAAATGATGCTTTTCTACCACATGCTAACATGATGGATGAAATTGCATTCATAGTTCTGGTTATAGCTATCACCAGGCTGGCTCTTGAAATGATAGGAAGTTTCATTTACCCTACGTGATCTACAAAATCTGTCAGAGGAACCAAATTTTGCATGAGGATGAGTTTCCATAGAAGCGGTTGTTCAACAAAGTACTTCCTTAATTTAGAAATTCTCCAGCAGGAATTGACTGGCTGACAGAAAAGACAGTTTTGCCATATCGGTTATTATACATGTGTCAGGTCCCCTCTGCCTTTCAGATGTTTAATTGTCCCACTTCTGCTTAAACGAGCCGTCTAACTAGCTACTATATGTTGCTTTTAAAGGTTCTTTCACAAAGCAGGAGGTAGTCGAGTTATGGCAAGACTTGTTTCATGCTTACTGCAACTACGCTAGATTTAGTGAAGAAGGCATACCTCTTTTCTAAGAGGATCAACCTCTTGTCGGGTCATTTTAGAGGGGAGGAATTATTCAGCCTTTCCTGCTTTCCTTATGTTTAGAGTCTGAATGCCATATAGAGAGAGATGTGCTATATTTTCCAAGATCTTCCATATTATCACATTGCTCTGTATCAGAAAGGTAGACCCCCCAGAGTGGAGAAATTCATGTGAAGCTTCTTTATATATTTCATGTATACTTTAATCCAGCAATAAATAAGGAGAGCACCCCTAGAAATACCCTTTTCAAGAATGTCAAACTTATTTCTTCTTATCAGAAATATTAATATAATAATGAAACTTAACAAACATAAATTGTGATATACAGTTTCATCCAAGTTAGGAAGCAACCAAATGCTGCATCATCGTATTGCAAAACAACAATGACAGGCGCCCTCAAGGAACACAGGATTCATCCGCAATCCAAGTATTAAAAATAACAAGGCACGTTCATAACGGAATGTTACAGGTATCATACTACAATAATGAGTCACATAAATAACGAAAAATTGTCTAGACACCTTAAATTAATGAGTAAGAAACATGTTTAGAATCTTAAGATTTTAGACAACATGGCACCTACATGGAGTGGTACTGCAACCATTACAGTGATGATTTGTAAAAGAACCAAAAACTTAAAGATTGCTTTCTACTATGTATTATGAAAGCACAGTTAGAATGCATAGCCATGATATCAAATTCAGTGCAACAATGCATGTTTTACAACCAAGGCCAGAATACTGACCACCCCTGCAATTTTTTTAGCCATCGATGTTGGATTTGAGTGCAACCCTTTCACTAATGCCACAATGAAATTCTTTAGTTTGGACAGCTTTTTGTCTTTCTCTGAGTCAACAAGGATGACATCAGCTTTGAGACCCTCAAGACCCATAGAGTAAAGCTCATCGATGGGAGGAATATTGTGAAAAAGCTGCTTGAGTTTTGTTTCCTGTAGGACAACAGAAATTATAAAAAAGTTAGAAGGATACATTTGCATATGAAGTAGAACTAGTAACAGGGAATGCTTCTATGTAAGTGAAATGAATGAGCAGGATCAAACACTGTGCCAATCAAATAATATAAACTGCAACTAGTATACATATTAAGCATGACTACCATGAATAACTAAAGCAGTTACAGATCCAAGGAAGAGGCCGGTAGGAAATAACAAAATTTTCCTCCATACAAGACTTCTGTATGCTTAATACATTTACATACATATTAATTATTAAGCATGACTACCAATGAATGACAAAGAATACCACAGAATCACAGAAGGCACATTTTCCAATGTGTTGAAACACAACTCATCTTGCACAAGGCAATTTCATCATCAATGTATGTACTAAGCATGAATTGTATTACAATTTGCAAAGTATTTATCACATGGATACCTTACATTTTTTACAATGAATATCCAAGATTCCAAACTAACTAACAATGCTGGAGGATGAAAAATATGTTCCAATTTCCAACTCTACAGCTTAAAAAGATTATATACCCTGAGTAAGACACTCAAAAACATGGAGAAGTCAATTGAAATAAAATAAGAGAAAAAATAAGATCTTCAGTAAGTTAGTCCAACATGAAGCAAACTAAGAGCTACAGGTATACAAGCAAAAAATGGATCGTGCGATTAATTGCACCTAGGCATAGATCTGTGGCCAAAGATAGACCTGGCATCAACCCACATCAGACACACCTTCAATAAAGTTGCTGTCAAAAATATTGCTAATGCACATGTCCATCAATCTAAGATCCTAGGATTTCTAGCAAGAAAATAAGATCACAGATCTGGAGGGAACCAAAAAACCGTCCTAGTCAAGCGATGGTAGTGGCCTGATGAGTCAACTAAGCAACAGAAATTGATACGGGAGGTTCACTTAACTGGAAGTACAGAATAAAATCCATCAGGAATTACTCCACTAAAGGCTCCTGTTTCCCATAGTATCTGTGATGCTGCTAGAGGTGATAATTGATCTTGTTCACGACTGCAAGCAGAATCTCTTGTACTCAGGTTTTCCTCAGGAGAAGCCAAAGAAATAGATTGCAACCTTTCCGTGAAACCTGAAGACCACCAGCTGGCACTAGAAGTCTCTGATTCAGATGGTCCAGGATCTCCTGTTGTTTCCTCCATGTCCTTGTGGACAAAATGTATATGAACATCTCGCTCCACCAGTCATCCCATGAGCAGCATCTCAAAGTTCATAAAGGCATCAAAAAAAGGCCTCACAAGAGTAGCTTTTGTCATCATAATATTTGATAATCTACAAACAAATGCAGTCAAAACAAATGACAGTCAATGGGAAAATCAAGCCGAAATTATTCCATCAATTTTTAGGAGTTTAAGACATGGGCATCATGGCTTCCAACAGCAGAAAGCTATAGACTTTCTTATAAAGTAACCAACAACATGAAAGATACAGGAAGCATCAGAAACAAGATTATCAATATCTTCTACGAGTAAAGGTAAATGGAACTAAAACTGAAACATGACTATGCTGAAAAGGCCTTCTATCGTAAAGGTAATTGAAACTAAAAAAGCAATTATGTTGAGAACCTTGGAAATCCACATATTAATAAAAGTCTCACTGTGTTACAACCCAGGGAATCAGAATAAACAAACCTGAAAATATTTTGCTCTTTCATTATTAAAAAGATGCCACAGCTTGTGCAACATAACGTTGGCCTATAACCAAAAGATAATAATACAAATTAATCAATAAAAGTAAATAAAAATGGAAAAAGAAAACTCATACAGAAAAATGAGTATGTTCATCATATCCATTAGATAACTTCAAAATTATCATCTGAGTCAGAGGTCACAGGTGTGTCATTTTTCCAAAAGAACTTGGCTATGGGTGCAGCAAGCTATATGAGCGCATGCATGTGTAGGAACAAATATTTGTAAATTTGTGTAAAATGTAAAAGAAGGTCTCATGTGTAAATTATATAAAAGGAGAAGGTTTAAAAGCGAAAACAAAAATATGAGACTCTCTCTCTCTCACTCTCTCTCTCTCGTTGTGTGCTGGGAGCCCTCCATCTCCCTTGCAAACGCTGCCTCACCAGGGTTAGTTCTTCTTTCTTCCTCCTCCTCTTCCTCACGGCTTCTTTCTTCCTCCCCCCACACCACTCCCACCCACCCCCAACAACCAGAACCCTGCTTCCTCCTCCTCCTCACTGGCATAAGGTTTCAATGGTGGCACCTCTATTGTGTCAATGCAGATGCAGCAGCATGAATGCAATGTACATATGACATAGAATAGTAGATTTATTTATCTATCAGACCTATGCCCTTTTCTAATCCTTGTTTAGTATAAATAATATGCTAGAGGTACAAGTTCAAGATTACAATCCAGATGACCACAAGGACTGTACTTATACATTCTGCTGCATCTTTCCTTTTTAGTCAATCTACATAACTGAATGAAAATAATTCCTGTAGCATCCACAAACACCTTAGCCTACCACAATGTAAAAAACGCCAATACATGATAAAGTAATGACACATGGGTAGTCAGGCAATAGAAGCATACAGGATATAGTTTGGATACCCAACCCATTTCCATTTTAATTATTTTTTATACCTGACTGGATGGCCCATTTTCTTTTTAATTTTTCTGAAGAAATCAAATGTAGATCTAGGCCCGACATTCTGGGTTTTGGTCAATTATTTCTCTTATTAAAACTTATTACAACCTCCACATCCAAAGTAAAAAAGAAAAGGACCATATATGAAGTTATAGAATGCTTTGTTAGAATTTTGTGGATATACATATCATAGCCACAGATATCACAAGAATTTTATGGATATATTTATCATAGCCACAGATATCATGATATTTTAAAAACATCATGATATTAACAAAACAATAAAAAATATGAAAAAAGGAAAAAGTACATGATATTTTGAAAAAAAGTTAAAAATCAATTTATTGCTTCTCAGAAATTCTACAATCTTATTTGTGTTTCTTTGGGTTCTCCTGAAGAAAACTGTAGTACGAGAAGGTTCTTCTATGCATTCTACAATCTTCTCAAAATTTTCAGTGATGTTTATTACCAAGTACAAACGATGCACAATAATTTCCAGCATTCACACCATTATTGCAAATATCAAATTCAGTACAAATCAGCGATGATTTTCTTGGGTATAATACAGCAAAGTTGTTTTCTTCAAAAAAACCTTGGTAAATTTTAAAAAAATAACAACTAAAAATAAAATGCAAAAATAAAAATCTTGTATCTAAAAATGTAAAAAAGGTGAAAAAAGGCAAAAAAACGAAAAAAAAAAAAGCAGATAAAACATGCTTTCCGCATTTTTTCATTTTGGCATTTTTTTAAATGTGTTTTTTTCCCTTTTTGGCTGACTTGTTTTGACGTTTTCTTTTTTGCATTTTTTTTAATAAAACGCATTTTCTGTGACACTGGCTCACACTATCCATAGGAGCATATCCATAAGAGAACTTGCAAAAGAATGCAATGCAAATAGAAATATCTTAAAATATCATAACATCACAAGCCAACACAGTTTTCCCACCAAATTATAATTCACTATCAGTTCCAGCCTTCCAGGTGGTCATATCTCACCCCAATCTGTCACATTTAAGGTAATTCTCACCTCAAGGCTCAACCTATCTGAAGGGATAATGCCGCATCAGTTATAATAGTCATAACTCTTTCCCGTAGATGAATAAGTTGCATCTTGCCCAATTACATGTACAACAACCGGCAACTGTTACTGCATAAGCTGGAAAATAACCTAACGATTGCAATATACACCCTTTTGCAGTTCCAGTTTCTCCTCCTTTCTGAAATTGGTTCACAGCTTTTCTCCAAGATGGTGCTATAAATATTAACTACTTATTTTTTCCCATGTTGACTGTGCTCCTAACTGCATGCACCTGAATTGAAATTTTTCAAACTCACGAGCTGACTGATACCTCTTATTACAACTTGTAGATACTTTTGCGTCTATATATTTGACACCATCTTTGCATAAGCAAATGTTTTTCATTTTGCATATACCAGTTTCGTGTATTTATTTTCCTCAAACAAACAACTCCCTTTTTTCCATCATAAAGGGATTTCAGTCAGTCTTTTGACCTAAGACACACAATAAACCTGCTGCAAGCTAAATGGAAAAATGGCATGTACTTAAGCTTCTAAGTTTTAAGCAGACGAAAAAAAGAAATGCAAGGAGCCAGCTAACTTCTCCTAGACATCACGTCCGCTTACCACTATAGTACCGGAAATTATCTAATAGGAGGAGAAAAGGAAGAAGAAGAATTACAGCAATGACAGAGTGACAATCAAAATCAGTTATCCCTTCTATACACCCACAAAGTATAATAAAACATGCAGCGTTCATAATATGACTCCAGTAACCTTGAACTTCATGACCTTTTTGGGTAAAGGAGGAAACAAAAGGATTAAAATGAAAACATCTAGAATATGGATAAGTGCGAGGGACCATTCAGGCCACCAGAAAACCGCTGCCAACTGCACTTGAAACTTGACAACCCGGTAGCCATGCCTTCGCACTTCTTGTGCACACCAAGAACATCCGCAAAAAGGAAATGCATGATACAGGATCTCAAGGAATGGATCTTGTGTCACAACAAGATTTCAGAGGAAGCAGTACGACCGCGCAAGTGAAACCAAACAAGAATAAACAGCAACAAAGACTATCAAGAAGGCTTCCAAGTCAAGAAACTGATCCCCAAAGCTTTCACCAAAGCCAATATCAAAACAAATTGAAGCAAAGCAGAGCCCAAGACTGCTGGCCAACCGAGGGAATCGAGCAAAGAACAGGCATTTCGAAGACAGAACATTCAAATTCCGGTCACGAATAGGAAAGCCCTGAACCGACTCCTATCCACGAACATGACGCACTGAACAAATTCGTCGAGAAAACGGAGACGAAACTCGTACCTTCAGATCTAAGCATAAAAAACTCGGCCTACGATATCGATCGACCTCATGAACGGTATAATCAGATACGAGAGCGGCAGCGTGCAACAGGGCGAGTTACAGAGAGAAAGCCCACGATATTCGCAAGAAGGATCTCCCCCTCACTTCCGCGACGACGAAGACGAGGGAGGCGCAAGTGACGAGAGAGAAAGGGAGCCAGATTTCTCAGAGAGGCGAGAAGACGAGAGTGGCATTTGGGGGGAGCATTTATTGCGAAATCTTTAAAGAAAAGAGGGGGGAAATAAAACTGATATTAAAATGACCAAAGCATGAAAAAACCATCACCCGACGGCACACGCATAAAGAAAGTACCGCATCCATTACTCTGTTACGTGTCTCGGTGAGCTTTTCTTCCCTATCCTTGCTCCAATCTTTTCTCTAAAGCCAAAGATACCCCTCGCTCGGCCAGCAAAGAGGCAGTCACCTTGATCTTCAGGTGCGCAAGGATTTCTCCTGCCGTGGAGGAAATGAGGAGGGAGGGGGTTGATAGAAAATGACGCAGTCGCGTTCTCGCGCCTTTGTCACGTGCACTGTGAGAGAGTGTGATGGTGAAGAGAGAGAGAGAGAGAGAGGGAGGCGATCCCCCGACAGCCAGCTGGATCCATCGGTGGTTCACCAACGCCCCTCGAGGCGAGACTAGAGGTGAAATAAAAGTAAAATTTTAAACAAAAAAAAAAGTGTCCTGATCATTTTTTTTATTTTTTCCTCCCTCCCTTTGACCTTACACTTTCTCTGCCCCACCCACCCTTCAATGAATCTGTTGCGGCCGAAATATCGGCGACGGAAATAACCCGGTATTTTCGATGACCGAGGATTTTCTTTCTTGGGATGGATTCCATGTCTCGTTGGGCTAGACTCCAAATTGTTGATGAAACGTTTAAAAATGTTAAAAGAGTCGTGTTTGAGTGATAAAACTTAGTCTTGTTTAAGTTCGATTCGACTTAGACTACACATATATGTTCTTGAATGAGAGATTTCTTGTTCCTACTTCTTTTAAGAGAAGGTTTGCATGTCAGGTATGTGCATTTTTCTTTTGAATTTTTTTAAATAGTCATTGGTAAAGTTGATCAATCAAAAGAAGCCAGTTAAACAGGTTAACGAGTAAAATTAATAGAAGGAAAAAGAGACAAGTTAAGTACTTAAGTTAATAGAAACTAGATCAATGCGTTAAGTAAGTCAAGCTCAAGCTCGACACTATCCTCGAGCCCATTGCATAGAGCTTGACTCGAGTTCAAGCTAAAAGTTTTATAGTATAGTTGATCTTGTCCTCTAGCTCAACTCACTTGTGTGCAATGCTACTGGTACAACGTATTGTCTCAGGGTATGGGTTTCAAGACGTGTTTGGATCAGGCAATTGAAATGCCAGATAGGACATTCCATGTCAAGAAGCATATTTCAAGCCCTTAGTTAGCCTATTAGGGAACATGCCAGAGAGTTTTTTGGAACACTTTGTCCCGGTTGTCTAAAAAATTAAGGAAAATGGTCACTCTTAGAGAGCCTTTTATTATCTTTGATTTTATCTTCATTAATTTTATATGGCATGCATTTGTTGATGTAATAAAGATATTTACACTGTAGTCAATAATTTGTCCAGTTAAGAACCTTAGGCCGCACTTGAGTTGTACAGTTGTGGTTCTTATTATACTATATAACATTGGAAAATTGCTTTGTTCGAGACATGAAATGGGAGGGTCTGATCTTCAATTTATGAATCTCAATTTCCGAGATCTCCTATTAAACTACATCACTCCAAAAACAAGACCTGTTTGCATGGTAGAATAAAATGTTCGAGATAAACATTCAGTCTCGAGCACCGTGTCTCCACTCAAACATGGGGGAAAGCATCTCAAGCCATCTTTCACCGGACCAAACCAAGTGTTATTTATTATTGCATTCAAACGCAGCCTCAAGGCATATTTGCATCCCACGATAAAAGTGTTGCAAGATTTGTACCCCACTTATCCAATCACGGGCCAGTAGGGGGAAAGGCTCCACCTTTCATTTACAAAAAAAAAAAAAATCTACATGTAATTTTTAAAAAAAAAATCATATTTTGACTCTTTTTAAATTTTGAAACTATAGTTCGGCCCTCTTAAAGGAAAATTTGTAACCCCACCCCTGCCCCTAAGAGTGTAACATCTAGCTCCTTGGCATTAGAAACAGTTTACAAGTTATAGTTTTAGTTATATAAGTTTCTAAACCTTAATGTGTTTCTGTGTGAGTATTGTTATTAAGATATTACATCAGAATTTGAAACTGATAATACATATAAAGTATATGACCTATTGTTGCTCCTGTTTTGAACCAGACGAAAAATGGATGTCTGATAGCTACGGAATTCGCAGCGAATTCGTAGCCAACCTATGGGACGAAAGTAGTCTAAGAACCAATGAAACCAGGGAATTATGGTCATTGGTTAGTGGTGAACTTGTAATGTTCAGCCATGACAGGGGTAGATTTGTAATTAACTAATCAAGATTAAATTATGTTAATCGTGATTAAGTTTAGCTAATAACAATTTGAGAACTTAGCATCCAATTGATTATGAATTGCAATTCTTAAGCTAAGGTTAGAAACTAAGCTAAACTGAAGCTAAAACTAATAATCTAAATCTAATTAATTGGACAAACCTCCTCCAAATATATTATTGTTTTCCTAAACCTCCTCAGATAAAATAAAATGTACTAAATGATAAAAAATAATAACTTTTGGCTATAAATAAGGGTTGCTATCCATTTTATGATCCAACTTGAGGGAGAAGAGAAAGAGAGGACAGGAGAAACAAGGATGAGAGGAGGAAGAGAGAAAAGAAGAGAAAGGGGAGGAGAGGAGGAAGAGAGGAGAAGAACGAGGAAGGAAAACAGAGGGAGAGAGAAAGAAAGGGTAGAAAAAGAAAATAGAGGAGAGAGGAAGTGTTTGTTAGTAGAGACTTTGCTAAATATCATGTATAATTAAAATTATTGTAATTTTTTCTATTACATATAAATTTAAGATTGATTGCAGTATAAATTTTAATTGTTTCTCTTAGACTGCACTTGTCAGCTATTATATGCGATTCCAACGGATTGAAATCTAGAAAAATCAGATCGGTAGACAAGATGCTGCCGGATTTGTGTTAGAAACCTTGAACTTTCTCGTCTTGTGTGCATCACATATGAGTAATAAATAGACTGTGCCAATAGTATTTATGTGACTTAATTGTCTAGGTTGCATCGAAATTTATGTCAAACCACGTATCGGTTTGCTGTATCGTCAAACTAGATAGTGGGCTAGCCTAGCCCTTGGGACCCAGCTAGCCTTAGTCAGCCATGGTTACTAGCAGATCTTTGTCGGCTACAATCCAGCTTTGGTTAGACTACCTTGGCCACGCCTAGGGTAGAGATGAAGTCGGGCGGGCGATTGACTATACAGAGTTTTAATGAACATTCATTAATCATAATACACAATTAGATTAATCACATGGTTTATATAGTTCTTAGACTAACAAAGTTGAGATTTAACGGCTTAAACAAAGTTGCAAGTTTAAGCAAATGACTTAAATTAATCAGGTTCTATTTGATTTTTTAAATACAAGTTCATGCATACATGCATGTTATTAGTTGTATCCGATTTTAGAATTATGTACCACACTCATATAGGGAACTCGAGCTATGCTAATGAAACAGGCTCGATGTTGAGCTTCAAAAGTGAGTTGCTTAATGATAAACTTGTGTGTTAGCTTTGAGATGAGTGTAATTGAAAATGTAAGTGAGGTAGTGATGATAGATGTGAAAGTATGTTTTTGCATTGAATTGATTAAGCATGATGGTTGTTTATTTACTTTTAACAATATTTGGTCATGGCTTGAGTTATTATTTTGATCTAAGCGACGGTCTAGGATCGGTTTTATATGTTTTGGTTGAGGTTATAAGGGAAAGTCCAAGAGTGGCCCAGTATACTGGAAATGACAAGTCTGAGATCAGTATCTGGGTTGATTGTATAAGGGAAAGTCGGAGGGTGGCCCAATGTACCAAAAATGAAAAATGTGAGTTCGGCACATATTGCATCTATAAAAAGTTAAACACAACTGTAAAACATAAAAGGGGCCAAGTTCGGTGGCGCAGGGGTCCAAGGACCAGTGAGTGAAACCTTCCATGAATGCAGGGATTAATAAAGTGCTTTAAACTGAACTACTTAGAGGAGCTCATCTCTATTGTGGGAAGCAAGAGTGAGATGTAGTTACATAGTTAGGCTAAACGAATGTGAAGTCACAACAGTGGTTACCCTAAATTATGTCAATATTCCCAATGACTTAGTCTTTGAGACCATAAGCTTTGCAGTGGTCCACCCTAAAATGCCAACGAAATGGGTGACATCATATGATCTTACTCAGGTGGGTGCATGTGTATGGATCATTGAAAATAATGCTATTGTGAATTGCTTGTCTATCTATTTCTTCACTGAAATACTGAAGACATTGGCAAACCAAATTTAGTGACCCCTTTGAACTACGATTCGAGTATTATCACCAGTGCTGGAGTGAGTTTGCTTCAAATGATCATACTACTTATTATTATTTTAACAATCAATACAATACATAAACTCTACACTCAAATGATATATCAAAGATTTTGTTATGATTTTCATTGTACTCAACAATTGTGCTGATGCTATGACTATCTACCTTCATTAGGTTTTTAGTATATAACAAATGATGTTCGTTGATTGGGTGGTTGAAAGGAGGGGGGTTGCTGAGAAGTAATGTGATAATAGCATATATATTTCCTCTATGCACTTTTGTTTATACATGCTTGTACAGTTTTATGGTGTTTGAAACTAAGACTTGAGAGACATGACTCTCCAACATATATATAAAGTAACGTTTTTATTAATAGGTGTTTTTCATTAACAACATTAACTGCTAGGGCAAATCGTGCTGTGTGCTAACTACACATACAAAATATATGTATACTATAGATAGATTGGATATACGCCAAGTACGTAGGTGTGTGATTGTTTTGCTTCTGGTACACAAACAAAAGAAAAATACTATGTATCTATTTCCCTTTCATGTTTAATTGTGTATGACATTGAAACATTACATATGGGTCCCCCACATCATACTTTTATCATTGCAGTTAAAACTTGAGAAAAATGTCTCTTATATATAAGTGGACACATTACATCCATTCATTCAAACACATCGACAAGGGTATGACTATGTTGAGGGTGTTTGAAACAATCACTTTTTTTATTAGATGGCCAGAGGGCTGGTTTCAAGCAATATCTTATTGTTAGTCAATCAATGTAACAACAAAGAAGTGTAAGCCTCATATGAATGATAAATTACTTTTCCATGTATCTTCTTTACCTAGAAATGCATCGAATGGTGAATTGAGACTAGTAAGTATAGGGAAAGTGAATTCATGTATAGTTTAGTTTATGTGTCTATTAAGTTTATTTAGTTAAAGAGGCAAAACCATAGGCTCCATAGGTGATCAATTTAAAAGTAGACATGATAAATGAGAAGATAGAATTCACTTTCACTTCAATATATATGAAAGATATTAATTTTATAACTGGCTGCGCAACTAGGAATGTTCAATGAGTAGAGCCAACTTGGGCTGGACCCAAACTCGCTTGGCTAAGCTTGACTAGAGAGTTAAATGAGTCAAGTTCAAGCTTAACTGATAAATCGAGTTTGTAAATTAGCTAAGTTGAAGTTTAATGAACTCGACTCGATTAGGCTCATTTTAACACTAATACTTACTTTTGTAATTTCAAAAACTTGAAAGGGCTTAAATAAAAATGTGAAAATTTGAAGCATAAAATATATATTAAGGGATACAAGCTTAAACTAGTCAGCCTCGAACTCAAACTCGGTTAAGCGAGTTGAGCTTGAGCTGACCTCATAAAGCTCGAGTTGAGTTCGAGCCGCGCTATATGTGAGTCGAGTCGAGTTCCAGTGCGTCAAGCTGGCTCGCTTGTTGTACATCCCTATGAGCTACTTTCTGTCGCTACATATTCTGAATATGGCATATTACGTTTTTTCACAAGGTATAGTTATTAAGCTAGGGGCATTAATACGGTACCAAGTTCATGTTTATCTTGGTGGTAGGCCATGGAGCTCTCACACTTGAGATAGTTCATGTTTGGAAAGTTGGTCATGAGTTGCATTGGTTTTTTAAATTTTTTATGTTAGTTGTCTGGATATCCGACTAGGGGTGGATGCAGAATTTCTTTCCTAAGGGTGGGGGGGGGGGGGGTATTATATATTTTTCAAATTCTTCATTGGGGCCAGGCAAAAGTTTTGGCAAGCTTTATATGTTCTGCCCTTGAATCTGACAATGGCTGATTAATTGAATATCGTAGGTGGAGGCATATGGGGCTGGTGTAGGCAGTTGCCTCCAAATTTATTTTACTTTTAAATATTTGCTATAGTATGTATATGAGTGTCCTTTCCAAAAAAAAATTTTAGCTCGGCCACTACTGAATATGGTGCAGTCCAATAGTGTACAAGGTAAGAGTATGCAACTATGAATGTGCCTTGACTGATCATACTCCATTTCTGGTGGGGGTGGTTGTTTGGGAAGTGGAAAACAAGATTTTCAGTTGGTCCTTTGTGATATAACTGCAATTTAAGCAGAAATCATCATGAATTAGGAATAAGTGTGTGGGTTGCAACCCTCTCAAATTGCTCCTTGTCACATTCATTTGGATTTGAACAGAAAATGGTGGATTAAATGGATTCAAGCTAGGTTGGAAGGCAGGGCATGTTTTGAAAAAAATACCAATCTTTTACTTCTAGTAGATTATTGGCCTATAGTAGAAATTGTAGAATCCTTACTATGAGTGTACACCTATTGATGTTTCTTAATTTTTTGTCTCCATTTTGTTCTTATGAAAAGTTGTGGAAGTCATCTTATTTTGTTCTCTTGTAATTTACTTGGATTTTATTCTTTGATGTTCTTTTAACAGAAGTAGGAGGCATAACCTCCAACAAGATTATTGAGATAGAAATGTAATTTATTAGCTCTTTAAATTGTTCTTCAATTGTTTGCTTCAAAAATATGGCCTTTATGGTAATATTTTTTGGCGCTAAGGAACTGTTTAACAATAGTTACACATTGCTGCTATCCCATAAATCTACCAAAAAAAAGAGAGGCATATTCATCACACATTGTTGTAACAATGTTCGATAAATCTGTCTCATTTTTTGGGGCAGGTTCATGGCACAGTAACATTTGTTGCCAAAAAACCTCTAAGCTACTTCATGAATATTGTCTTGAGAGACATTTTTCATCAAATGTCTATCTAAGTTTTCATAAAACGCTCCTAAGGAGATGACCATTTCGTACAGCTTGTGCTTTATATGTATTGTTGTGCCAAACACTACACATGCTTATATGTCTCTAAAGGGAAAACACATTGCTAGAGTTTTTAATTCCTCCTTTACAGCTCTGTAGTATTGCAGCTTTTGGTTCTAGTCGGCTGCATATGGCATACGAACTTGGTGTGTAGGGTCCAATCAAACTGCAAATTTCAATAGGTTCATTAACGAAACTTTTCATTAGTAACTTGACAGACAACCAAATTTTGGTAGCACCTAAACACTTGAAAAAGCCTTGTTTTAATTTGGAGGCAAAATTAGGTTTTGTGTTGTCATATAAACAGCCCCAAGAGGTCATTTGATAGCAAGAATGCTATGTGAATGTTTCATGAATCTGTCTCAAAGGTTGAAGTTCGTTCATGGATAATTAGAAACATGTATTGCATGAAATCTTTAGGTCAAATTCATAGAATGGTCACAAAGTATTCCTACTGCGAAACGACCCCTAAAAGTCTTGAAGAACAACATTGATAGTTTGCATTTGCATGAACCATGTCAATGTTAAATCTCATGAAAGGTATGACGTTGAAGATGCAGAACAAGGAGAAATAACTGTTGTTGTTATAAGTCATGCTTCATATAAATGTGATGGATGTGAGACACCAATTTAGACTATAGTACTTCCACAAAACAAATGTAACAATGCCTTCATGATCTACTGTTTTGAAACATCATTGTAAATCAAACAGATACATTTCAATAAGATTCTCACAAGAGAATCTTCAACAACTTTGATTACTTTAAAAATAAAAAATGAATTGGCTGAAAATGTATTTCACACTACACTATGTTAAGTGAACAAATTTTCTAGAAACGTTTTTGAATTTACTAGGAAGCACATAGATGTTATGATCAGGTGGAATATTGTGGGATTATATGCTTTCTGGTCAAATTCCCGAATATATTAGAGCATTCAAAAGCATGAAATTACCATAAGTTAGGAATTAACTAATATGTAAAGATTAAATTGAGACATGCTAGGTGGGTTATCCTATCTAAGTGGTGTTTGTCATGTAACTACTTATGCTTTTCTTTTGCGTGCAAGGACCTCAAGTGAGTAGGGCTGTACAACGAGTTGAGCCAACTTAAGCTCATTCGATTAAGCTAAACTTTAAGCTTGACTCATTTGTAAAGAAGTCGAGCTCGATTTTATTGAAAATTCAAGCATATGAACAAGTCGAGTACGAGTTACGTGGACTCGACTCGATTAAAGTTGAGTAAACTCTTTTAATCTAAGTTATTTTTTTTTAAATCTAAGTTATCCTTTTTTTTATGATTTTCAAACTTAAAACCAAGGAAAGAAATCAAATCATATGGGAGTTGGTAAACGAGCTTAAACGAGTCAAGCTTGCGCCGGAACCCAGTTTACGAACTTGAGCTTGAGCTGACCTTGTACAGCTTGACTCAAGCTCGAGCCAAGCAATATATGAGTCGAGTTGAGTTGACTGATCTCGAGCTTGACTTGGCTCGTGTACAGCCCATGAAGTGCCAAGTCACAAGAACATTATCGCAATATTGAAACAAATGCAGTGAATGTAAGTCAAGAATGTTCCTTGTTAATTATGACTATATAGATTATTACATATCATGACCCATTGCATATTACTAGATCATGTTATCTATTAACTGCCTAAAGGCACTATAAATGTCCCACTTCCACTAGATATTCTTTCTTTTCACAATTTATGGGAAGGAAAAGTGTAGATGAGTTCAGATATGTAGAATAAGGGTTCAACCTTCACAATTATTTGTGAAGCTCATAGTCAAGTGAATTAGTGATATGCAATATTGGCTGGAGAAATATGTGGTTGATGTATGCAATAGAGTGAATAAAATAAAGTCAAGTCTTGTACAAAAAGTCAAATACTCAAGTTGATAAGTTGAACCGATTGGAAGATTTGGTGAATACCTGAGGTACTTTAGATATTCATTATCTAAAGTTGATATAAATATTTTTTCATCTTAGGGGTTTAAAGATGAACAACATTGGAGATCGATCTTCGCCACATGCGTTGCATAGATCTTTGGCTATATATGAACTACTTTCATTGGAAAATTTTGTTATATACTTGGATATCATCTATCAGATATAAATGATATTTTTTATACAAATGGATAATAATATTATCTGAATACATATTATGTGATTTATTGACGTAAGATAGCATTTGAATCATGTAATAACATTGCATTGTTTTTTTTTTCTACACATCATGAGGTGGTTGTATGTGTGACTATGTATACGTTTGTAGGTACCTACATATATATGTTTACATATGTTTATGATATTGTATTTTGATATAAAGTGTATGATTTTATTGAAAGGTGCTTTCCATGTTATGGAGCTAACATGGTATAGCTGTTCTCACCTTTTATTGATGGGCACTTTGGCAATTTTATGAGGGGAAAATTTTCAAGCCCCACTTTTGATCTTATTGGATGAGGGCCTTCTATTTAATTAATGGGCACATTTTCATCATTTCCAACCCATAGAACATGATCCATATCAACTTATAAAATATTTCTTGTGAAAATATAAATGACACAAATCAAATCTGGTTATATGCGCCAGATTGGCACGCCCTAATATTGTTAATGATTAAAATACCCTTAATTCATACTAAAAAAAATTTTGTAAAGATAAAATGAAAAAAAAAAAAAAACTATAAAGGACATTGCTCTTAAAGGCAAACCTGGTTATATGCACCACGAATTTGCGTGCGACAGTAACGATGTACACAAAAAAAAAAAAAAAAAAATCCATTTTTTTATGAAACTATATATGAACAGTTTGAACTTCTACAGAAGAATTCATTTACAGTACATGCCAAATGGTACATGCAGAACGCATCAGCTGGTGAAAAGGTCATCGTAAAGCCAAAACCAGGAAACTGGCCAATTGCCCCAGAAAAAGAATGTAAATGAGAAATTTGATTGCCAAATTCTTGTCAGAAAAGAGAAGTCACCACTCGAATATTGTGATTGCAGTAGTTCCAACTATATATGGAAGCTACCGTCGTCCTTCACTTCAACAGTTCAACTTCATCCAGCAATGAGAAGTCTGATGCCGTCTCAGCGTCGATGAACCCTCTAATGGACGCCCCAGTGATGGAGGTATCAACAAAAGCTCTGCCAATCATCTCATGGTCTATGTAAACAACCACAACAGCGATGTCGTTATGGCATGCAAGTCGTCCCCCCTCGTCGAGCAGCTTCATGATAGCGTATCTCACACCACATTTTTTTTCTGCCACTTTAATAGCTGCTCTGATCAACCTTCTTGCGATTCCCTGATAAGAGTAACGAATTATAACCGATCATATATGGAGAAACCAGGAGCTGCATGCTTTCCTTTCAGTTCCTTTAAGACATTTTCACATTTTTATAGTTCGTTTGCAATTGGGTTTTATTATGACATGAATTACTTTGCCAATACCATTAGAAGCTTTAAGGCAACTGTCCATGGATATGTACTTTAACTTTTTCTCTTTAGAACACCTATGCTTTTTTTAATTTCTTCTAAGGGATGCCATAAATGACTATTCATTTACTATCATGTCAAGACTATTTTGCTTTGGCCCATCGTTTTTGCATCATATTAATCAAGTCAGACATGCAGTCCACCATGCATATATGTTTTAATAAAATAAAAAAATAAAAAAATAAATTCAAAAACAAAATTAATATCGAACTAAAAAGAATGCATGAAACTGAAAATTCTACATAAGAAGCATACATTCCCAAATCTAAGGAGGAAGGTAAGAAACATGTTCCTAGTTGAAAAGGCCAACATGATCCCTCCATTCAACCACATATCCAACACCCTCCTTCACATCCAAACAAATCTCCTCTACTCATGCACAACTTCCTAACACTTTAGGGCCTTGATGAAGAGAGAAATGCTACTTAGAGGTTCTATCCCTTAATTGGCTAATATGAAGTCTCTTATAACCAAGTCTGCAAAGAAGAGTCTTCTTTGCAACATCACCATAAAAAAAATGACAAAGTTTGTGCACAATAGTATCATTTATGATAAGAAGCCCTAGAAAATGATATTTCACAAAATTCTTAAAGAACCTTACTTATGGACTATTTACAACTAGCTTCCATATCATTTTCCAATTCTGATTTAGGTTTCGACCACAGTCTGGGCCTTCAAAGTCAACTTGAATAACGTCAAGCAAAATCCTAATGCTTTCCTACAAGCAAGAGAAATAATTCAAAGGCTAAGATGCGTCTAGCAACATCATATGAGGACTTAGATAAACATAAGTCAACATTTGGATATGTTTTTACTAAACTATGTGTAGCAAGCAATATACGCGTGCAACCTTGTCAACAATGGAAGCCAAAATTGTAGTTGAGTTTTTGAATTTTGGCAATGCAAAATTATGTTTAGTTGAGAAGATTATATGAGTATCATGGGCTTGTCTTAGAGCCAAAATCTTGATAATTGTATATCGATAGATTGTATATCGATAGCTGAGGCAAATATGTATCTAGTTTGATGTTAGAATGTGTTACATATGCAAAAAATCTATGAGTTATAATCGAGCAAAACATATTGTCATAGTCCGAAAGAGAAAAATTTTGTTAAACTATATTTCTATCCATAAGAAGATGGTTGATCATGACTAAGCCTTGTTGAAGATGTATGTAAGGAACGTCTAATGTATATAAAACTTAATGTAATATAAAGTTTTTGATAACTCCAGTTTTATTGCAATTTTTTTTTAACATGTATGTAAAATAAACAACTACCATCAAAATAGTTTGCTCACACAAACTAGTTGCCTTAGACATTGTTTAATTGTAAATTTAAATGTTGGTAAATTGGAGATGCATTAATCGAAAACATTATAAGTGGATGAAATTTCATATATATATATGTGTGTGTGTGTGTGTGTGTGTGTGTGTGTGTGTTTGAAATGTAACATTGATCAGATCAAAATGAAGCCGTGTGTTAGAAAATTACAAAATCGACATGATCTCACAAATCAAGTAGAATTTGTATCCAGATTCAAGGGTTTATATTCTCTTAATTGAACTGAAAGGAATATTTTTAAGCACTTGAATCAATTTCTTGGAGAAGTTGGACTCCTGGTGATGTATATGCAAGAAAATATATTTCTCAATGTTTGTATAATCTCATGATTATAAGACAGTTTTGCTATAGCAGGTGGGACATAACAAGTATGTTGCACTAATTGTATCTTTTTATTACATAGATTTTATGATGCCTTCATGAAATCGTTTGTTTTAAGATAAACTATTGTTACTAATTGTGTGTGCTACTTAAGGTTATGAATGATTCAATTAGATGAGGCATGTGTGAAAAAGTAAGATGATTTTGATTTGATGGATGCATGCAGGAGAAAAAAATCATTTAGCCCTTTTATAAGTGCTTGTATTGACTATTGATAAATAAAATCACCAGAAGAGGTTTTTTTCAATAGTACGTGTATAGCATAATGGGAGGTATAGTCTAACATATTCAACATCATCAAATACTAAGATATTGCAAGTATTCAAGCATGTGAAGCTAAAGCACAATTTTAATTATTATGTAGGCTAAATCATTGTTTTAACACTAACTGATACAAAGCTGGTCATTATTCTTCTATGCTTGTAGATCACACAATCATATTGTTAATATGTTTACTGAGAACATATGTTTGATGCACTTTTGAATTGTTGCAAACTTACTACGCATCATGCGTAAGTAGGAGAAAAGTTGCATTCTAAGATTTAGATACATATGTGATGGGTTAGATCTAGACCAACCCAAAAGATGGGCAATTGCAGGCAGTAATCACCTCATGTACTCCAAATTGTAAGGATTTTATTCATATATGCTAATAGACATAAAAAGAGTAAGGGAGATAATTGTTGAGAACTTAAGGGGCGCATGCATATTGTTCACATGGAAAGGAATTGAATACGCCCACAATATGTTTCATATCCTTGTTCAAGTGATCTACTCAACTATATTCTTTCTACTTCTTTTGTATGACAATAAGATCTTGCTTCAAATTTTTAGGCTATTAAGGGTGCAAGATTTGCTAGTTTTCTTCAATGACCATTGGAGTTTATCTGAACCACAATAGGTTTGAAGATGGTGTGCCATGAAAAAATGGATGGTCATAATCTAGTTCATTATGATTCTTTTTGAAGATTATTGAATTGTTGTCCTCATTTATTTTATTTTAGCAAAGAAGTTTGGCTGAAAGCGCAGACATTCTCAACTAGGAGGTACACACCCTCATGTTTTTGCCCAATAGACTTTAGTAGTTATAGGGCACTGTATACTAAAAACCTTTATGAGAAGCAAGTGGATGGGACTGGTGCCTAGTGGACCATCTTGAAGAGTAAGTAAGACCAATTCAGTATTTTTTTCATGTTTCATTTGAATCTTTCCATTTTGAATTATGAACAGTAAGAGAGAAGATTATTCTTTTTAGACCCCCTTGTCCCTCATTCCTTGAGAACAAGAAAAGACCTTTCAAGTGTGTTTGATGGCCTTCGATGCCATATCAAAGGTTGATTTAAGATATTTATACATGGTGTAAACAAACACTTGATTTCAAGAATATGTGAAAAAAGGACTTGAGACTCTTAGTTTATGACCAAAACATAGATTTGAGGTTAGATGGAAGGGGGGTCTGTGCTTAAATCCATGGACACGAGATACCCAATGATCTCAAATCACATTGGGTCTCATCCAAAGACGGAATCTGATTTATTTCTTCGCTTTTACTTTTATTTTCCTTCTATTAATGCTTAAGTTAAAGCATTTTTAATTAATTTTAATGTTGGCTTTGACAATTTAACCATCTTTCTCTAAGAAATATGTATCATTTTGTTCATTTATGTAACAATAATCCAAATAAGAACATGGATTTGGAGAATTAATGTGTTGCCCATGCATATGTATTGTGGGAAATATTTTGTGTTCAGCAAACAAAGATAAACCATCCTTGATATTTTGTATTATGTTTGATTAAACAAGCTGAGATTAAATAAGTACACATCTATTTATACAAAAGTCAAAATTAATTAAAATTGTTTTTTTTTTCCTGGTTTTGTGGAATAGTAGGTACAACTAATTCATGCTAGATGGTTCCCGAGTGTTGGATATACTGTTGAAGATATTGTTATGTCTAAAGTTACCAATAGTTACATAAATACTAATGTAAAGACTTATGTTACCTGCCAAATATAGTTGACCATTTGTTGAGGTCTTTCCCAGATAACTTTAACAAATATATATGAGAGATGACAGATGCAACACAATGCAAAAGAATTAAGATACAAGAGAGGTTCAACAAGGAGATCAAGCAATTATTGGAAAATGATCTAAACACCAGGGCAATATTATTGAAATATATTTACAATGGTGCAAGGCAGATGGCGCACCATTGAAGAGCTCCCTTCTATGGCGTGCCACTAAAAATCCTTCAACGGCGCATACCAATGCGTAACTATAGCATGATGAAAGTGTCATTGGAAAACTGTCTGTGCCACTACTTTAATGCCGTAAAGGGGTCTACCGTGACATAAACAATGTGTCACTGAAAAGCTTACAGTGGCATTACTCCAACGCCATAGAAGTGTCCCGTTTATGGCATTTGGTCAATTTGCCACTGAAGGGATTCATTGTCCCAACCTTCTTGGGGGTTTTCAGTGGCATTTGAAAACATTTAGTGGCATATTATGGATGCCACTAAAGATCATATACCTTTTAGTGGTGGGTAAATAATAACATAAAACTATTATCAACATAACTTCAATGCCCCACGGAAAGATCAGCTGGAGGGTAGGTCCTCTAATCGCCAACACAATGTCAACGTCAAGAATTAAAAAAAGGGAGAAGCAGAGAAGTGCAAAAGAGATGAGAAAGCATAAAGACTGACATATTGAATGATTGGAGTAGAAAGAAATGAAGAAAAATAATCATAATTCGACCAGCACATGCTGATCAAAGCTGTATAAGAGTACCATGTAACTTATTCTATAAAATCGCTATTAAAAAAATTAAGAAGAAGAAGAAGAAGAAATTTTAAGAGAGAGAGAGAGAGAAGCCACATTGATACACATGCACCAATGTCATGTGGGGGCTATGTAGCCAATTCTGGTCATTTTACACTTTAATACAGGGAAATTCATGCACATAACCAGCTGCAGCACTTTATAAATTTAACGGCCAACGCACATTTGGTGGTCGTGCTGGCTGATGGCAGCCATCAGTTAGGCTGGTTGGTATAAGGCAAGTCACTGGTTTGATTCGTCGATTCACAATTTTTTAGCAAATGGCTTCTGTTATTCTAATAATTCGTATTCTAAAAAAAATAAAGTAAATTTTGGTAGCAACCATTTTTTCACTTTTTGCCAATTGAAATAGGATGATTCCATGCATTTTTAAAAGCACCAACTGCATAAATGATTAATGTAAAACAGAAATAACTCAAGTACCACTTAGGTCAAGAAAACAAACCCGAGCTTCCGGATTCTTGTAAAATGATTTTAAACTATTTGTAAATACTGATTCGGTATAAAACATGTTTCAATTCAAGTTTTTTTAAGGAAAACACTTATTTTTCTACTACAAAAAATTTGGTGTCATAAGAACCGTTCCTTTTTTTATTACTTAAAAAACACAGTTAAACTAAAAGTTGACTGAGTTAGTGTATGATTTTCATTAACACATTATTAAATTGATATCTATATGATACATATTTTCATAATTTAGTATTAACTCATACCTTTTTTTTTTATCAACCATCGATCAGAAGGGCAATCCTAATTAGATGGTTGGGTGAATTTAAATAGCCAGAGTCATCGTTGACTATATATATATTGAATGGTGATTCTGATATTTTGGAGTCACCCAACCATCTAATTAAAACCGTCTGATCCATGTGATGAGTGGTTGAAAGAAAAACAATGAAAAAGGTAATAGGTACCTTTGTCATCTAGTATTTGTTCATACTTTTTTCTTTATATTTTTCTCTCAACCATCCATTTGCATCAAATGAACGGCCTTGGTGAAATAGGTAGGTGACTCTAGATAGTTGTAATCATCATTCACATACACACACAAATATATATATATATATATATATATATATATATATATATATATATATATATATATATATATATATATATATATATATATATATATATATATATATATATATATATATATATATATATATATATACACACCCTCATAAAAGCAGACTGTGTATATTAATTATATGCATATTTGATATAGAAAAAGAATAATCCACATATACCAATAAAAATGTCTGCATAAATTTTTATATTATTGGATATTTATTGAAGGAAAAAGAACTTTTTAGATATATATATATATATATATATATATATATATATATATATATATATATATATATATACACACACCCTCATAAAAGCAGACTGTGTATATTAATTATATGCATATTTGATATAGAAAAAGAATAATCCACATATACCAATAAAAATGTCTGCATAAATTTTTATATTATTGGATATTTATTGAAGGAAAAAGAACTTTTTAGATAATTATATGCATATTTGATATAGAAAAAGAATAATCCACATATATGAATACAAATATCGTCATAATTTTTTTATATTATTAGATATTTATTGAAGGGAAAAAGAACTTTTTACATACTTATTTATTGAGATTTAATGTAAACATCTAGCTTGTCTTATGAACCTTGTTAACAGAATGACGTAATCGCGTCGTCGCCAATTCCTTCAAAAGGAAGCGTTTTCAAGCGAAGTTTTGAATTGCTAAGATGACTTTTTGAGTTTCAAGAAAGATTGACTGGTAGTTTAAGAACGAACTGCTTTATTATGAACCAACTTTTCCGATGCTTGAGGTTGGTCGAATTTTCATGACTAAAAATTTGAAAAAAAGGAAAAAAAAATAGTGGAAGACATCTTAGAAAGTGCTAATTAAAAGCACAATTATATTCTCAAACAATTTTTTGTCACTCTAGAAAGTTTATGTATTCATACATATATAAGTTATATATAAAAAAAAATTGAAATAAACCGACCAACGTCTACAGCGGTATGAGTTTTTTTTTTTTTTTCTTTTTTACATTTTAGGATGTTAGAAACTATTGTAAATGGTGTATTTTGTGGCTAAAAATCTTGACCAAATGGACTGTTGTTGCCGAGTCTTCCATTGGCAATGGTTTTTAGCGTCATAAAATGTAAAAACCAAAACAAAACATAGCTTTTTTTTTTTTTTTTTTTTTGAAATGTTAGCTTCTATTACTTAAATAGCGTTCTTGGCCCTTCCGGCTTCTAGCAAACCTTGCAATTAAGACAAGTTTATTCCGAGCCTTCTTTATTTTACATTTCCATTAATCCCAAGTTTCAAAAAATAGTTTTTGAAAATTATGAACAAAGGTAGGTCCAAAAAGGCACCTTTTTCCAATCAATGTTGCGTTGGTGTGGACGTGTCAGTTGTCGAGGACGTGGGGAAGCAAAAAAATTATGGGAGGAACTCCAAAAGTCAGTTTTGATCTAAATGGAGTTAATCTAATTAAATTGAATTTAGATTATGTTAAGTCGAATCGAATTAGGTATATTTTTTAATGTTTATTTATGAGAAACTGCGAGAACGTGATAGCAACCAGAAAATATAATTAACTTGATAAAGTATCTAATCAAACAAAGAAAAGTTAGATTAAGGTGTGCATATATGATCAATTTGGATCTAGTAAACCCAATATAACGTGTTTAGTACACCCCATATGAGAAGTTATAATCCCTGAGGGATGTTGGCGGGTAGTTGCTAGTTCCATTTCGAATAAGGGAATTGCGGCATAAAGGGATGCAGCCATACACTATTAATTGACGTGCAACAGATCTGGATCTTAGAAGTAGAGAGAAATTTTGATCCTCATTCAAAGAATAAACTACTCGCCTTGCTGGCCCAAAGATCAAAGGGATAAAATTGCCCCCATCGCTTGATCTAGAACCTAGAAGAAGAGAGAAATTTGGACCTTCATTCGGGCAATAAAATACTCTTCTTACTCACCCAAAAGATCAAAGGGATAGAATTGCCCTTATCTCTTGATTTGGATCCCAGAAGAAGAGAGAAATTTTTGACCCTCATTCGGGTAATAAAATACTCTTCTTGCTCACCTGAAAGATCAAAAAGATAGAATTTCTTTTATCGTTTGATTTAGATCCTAGAAAAAGAGAGAAATTTAGAACCTCATTTGGACAATAAAATACTCCTCTTGCTCACCCGAAAAATCAGAAAGATAGAATTGCCTTTATCGCTTGATTTGGATCTTAGAAGAAGAGAGAAATTTTGACCCTCATTAGAATAATAAAATACTCGCCTTGCTCACCCGAAAGATCAAAGGGATACAATTGGTTTTATAAGAAGAAGAGAGAAATTTTGACCCTCATTCGGATAATAAAATACTCGTCTTACTCGCCCGAAAGATCAAAGGGATAGAATTACCCTTATCGCTTGATCTGAATCCTATAAGAAGAGAGAAATTTTGACATTCATTCAGGTAATAAAATACTCGTCTTACTCACCCAAGAGATCAAAGAGATAGAATTGCCCTTATTGCTTGATCTGGATCGCAAGAACAAAGAGAGAAAATTCAACTTTCATTCAAGCAATAAAATACACTCGTCTAGCTCACCCGAAAGATCAAAGGGACAGTATTGCGCTTATCGCTTGCAAGCAAGGAGTTAAGGGAGAATTTGCAGTCCAACAAACAAAATCAGCAGAGAGTGAACCAAAACGGCTGTTGGCTAAACGAGGTCCAAGGGAACGGGGAGAAAGACTGGTAGGAATTGCTCACTTTCTCAAAGCTACCAGATCCTCTTAGAAAATTTAGGACCGAAATTACTGGAATCCCCTCAAAGTTCCTGAGCATGGACATAATTGACTATCCACGTTGACTATTAAATCACCAAACTTAAGAGACAAAAGTCTAAAGAGGGTTTCTTTTACCTTCATTCAAACTATAAAATGATTAAAAGAGCCTTTGTATGATAGGTGTGAACGTTAGTTTGGACTCTCAACTCTGGAGTTAAGTAGTTTGTACTTTGAATTCAATTGCCAATAAAAATTGGATGCCAGTAAGGCATGCAGCAATTTTTTGGAGTTATGACAACGTAATTTGAAGTCTTTCAATAATAAAATTTTTATGGGCCCACACCCGCCTTTACATATCTTTCGCCATTAGTATCACTAAATAATCTGATCTGGCATTGATACTCATATTTATTGTATTTTAATAAATTGGCTAACCTTTTTATTTTTTATATATAGACCTGCATACTGGATAACAATAGTAGTTATATCTGATCCGAATTCATTTTGTTGGCATCTCTAGTAATAGGTAGGGCTGCTTGCCCAACTCGAGCTCGACTCGATTATACAGAATGAAAATATGATGAACAAAGAACATAAAAGAAGGAAAAGGTGAGGAAAAGAGTGAACTGTAAGAGACCTAAGAAATAACCTTAATTTTCTTCTGTTAGTAATCAAGCAAAAATTTCGGCTCAAACCTTAAACAATCACAGATTTGAATAGTCAGGAATCCAGCATATTAGAATTTCCGAAACCCCATGTTTTAGAAAAAAGAGCGATTTGAAAACTCCAAGTATGTTTTGCTTCCTACCATCTACATTTCGGGTCAAACTTATATCAACGGATCAGATTTGAATCAAATATAACCTTAATCGTATTTTGTTTTTTTATATTCATAGATTCAAATATGAACAAAAAATTTGAATAAAATTTGACTGACTTTCAAAATATAAGAGCATTGGATGTGCATTATTTGCTTATAACTAAATCGGCTCCAATAGGGTACTTATGTATATTAGACTGTTTCTGTTTTTTTAATCAGATATTAATTTTTTTTTTTCATATTTGATTTGTTCGTAATGATCAGATGTTCTATCTAAATCCTATATATTGAATCCCTAAACTTAAAAAAGATTATGATTAATTTCAGATCCATTTATAAAACCATTGTAAATTAGCTGAGTAAACATATTTTCAGCAAATCGGGCATTTTCAAGACCCACGTTAATAGAGGGTATCTTCGTAATTTTAAGTTCCTGAAGGGCAACCGAGGTCTCCTTGCCGTTGACGAACATCCCTTGCACATTTTGGTAATTGTGGCTTAGAAAAAAAAAAAAAAAGATCCCCAAAAATCCAGCGTGCACAGAGCAACCCGTCTCTTACTTAAGCACGAAGGACGAGAGTAGCAGCAGCGCCGGGACAGGGTAGGAGTTTGATCGGGAGGATGGGGCGCCGGAAAATGGAGCTTCTGGCAGTGGTGGCCCTATGGGCTTTTTACCTCTCGGCGGTCGCCGTCGTGGCGTGGGGAGGAGGAGCGGCGGCCTCCATCATTGGGTACGAGTCGGCGGACCTGGCGTCGGGGGAGAGGCTCGGGGCCCTGTTCGAGCGGTGGAGGCGGAGGCACGGGAAGGTGTACCGGGGCGAGCGGGAGAGAGAGAGGAGGTTCAGGGCGTTCAGCGAGAACCTGGCCTACATTGATCGGAGGAATCGGGAGAAGCGAGGGCACAGCCAGAGAGTGGGACTGAACCGATTCGCGGATCTGACGAACGAGGAGTTCAGGGCGATCTACACCAGAAGGATAAGGAGACCGGCGAAGAGGTGGGGGGAGGACAGCAGGAGGAGGGAGCTCATGGCGTCCTGCGTGGCTCCGGCGTCTCTGGATTGGAGGAAAAAGGGGATCGTCACCCCCGTCAAGGACCAGGGCCAGTGCGGTACCGAGCTTCTTTCCCTCTCTCTCTCTCTCTCTCTCTCTCCTTGTCGCTCTCAACGTTGACACGACAGCAGCTTCATTCAAGCATAAATATCGTCTGTGTTTCTGAAAATATCGTCATTTTATCATCACGAGTTATTTACCGCATCGAGGCACGTTTTTTTTGCGGATCACCTTCGAAATTCCCTTGATTTTGTGCAATATTCCTTTTTTTTTGTTGCAACTGTTCTTTACTATTTCTATACGTATTTTATTTTAAAAGCCAAGGTTAAATTAAATATGACGTTGGATTGCAAAGTTTGTCGCCTTTGGTTAAAATTCCCTTTTCTACAACTTTCCGGGGAATTTTGTCCATCATTGAAGGCGATCGACCGCTCTCCCTATCGTCCCAATGTTGGTACATCGCCGATATGACGTTTGATGCATAGCCTGCAAACGCCTCCAAACAAGCACGTTTCTTGACAGGAAATGATGCAAATACGAACGACTTATATTTTATCGTATCCGCTTTGTCGGATATCTATAAATGTTCGGATCCAGATTCATATTAAAACTTCAACTGAAAAAAAAAAAAATCCAAATTCATAATCTCAATCTGATTTTTAAACCAAATTGACACCGTATTATAGACATTGAATACCACATATTTATTTAAAACTATATTCGATCAAAATCTGAATCGAACTAATACTTGGTTAAATCTGTATCCAAATATGATAGATGTCGTTTTTTATATTCAAATTTGATCCTAATTTTTTAATGGGATGTCAAAATTTTTTACATATTCTATTTTGTTTATGCGGTTATATCGGATACATCTTTCCTGCAAAATCTTCCGAGTCACCACTTGGCATTACGGGGCCTTCCAAGCAGTCTCATAAAAAACGATCCAGCTGATACTATGTCTATTGTATCGGCCCTCTGCTGGTATGGGGTGAAGCCGATACAGGTCTATATGTTTTTATCTTTTTATATTTTTAAAATTATCTTTAAAAGAGTAAAATGATCTTTTAATTAAAAAATTTGCAAGGGCAAGGCCGATACAGGTCGGTGAGCAGACCGATACGACACCAATTCCGTTATTTACAACACTGACTTAGTTATCCATATACGAGGCCTGTATCGGAAAAAAATCGATTTAAAATTATTTTTTTAATATGGTAGTCCAAAAGAATCGGTAGAAACGGTGATCCGGCACAAAAGCAACTGATATGGTAATTATAAATTGATGATGGAATCAGGAAGCTGCTGGGCGTTCTCATCAACAGGCGCCATGGAAGGGATCAATGCGCTTGTCACCGGAGAGCTGGTCAGCCTCTCCGAGCAGGAGCTGGTGGACTGTGACAGTACCAACTATGGCTGCGAGGGAGGATATATGGACTACGCCTTCGAGTGGGTCATGCAGAATGGAGGTATCGACACAGAGGCCGACTACAGTTACACCAGCGTCAATGGGCAAAGTGGAGCATGTAATACCACCAAGGTAAACTCCTCGATTCACGTCTGATCTTCTTAAGTCAGACTTTTAGATGGTAAAACTTACAGAACAAAATCTTGTCATAGGCTTTATCTCAAATTGAGTACATATATACATATATGTAAGGCCGGACGGTTTCAGTTTCTCTGCAGAACCATATAAGGTGAATTATAAACTGTCTGACAAACTTGATTGGTTCACAATGTGTCATGTGTAAAATTAATTCTTGAAGAATTTAGTTTTTTTTTTATATATTTTTAGCTATTAATAAAGTTAATCTGATAAACAAAAGCTTGTCACATTATCAAAGCATATTTGATACCATCTAAAAGATAACTGGAGAAAGTGCCTAATTTTATTTATACAGACAACTTTCCTTGAACAACTTTTTAACATAAAAATTACCACATAATTATTTTTAGATTTAATGGAAGATTATGATATTTGGATATAATTATTCATGTATTAACATAAATATAATCAGTAAAATTATACAGGCTATATGATATTTAGTAATCACTAATGGTATTTTAGTCTTGTATGGTATTAATATGTGCTTAAGCTGGCAACAAGCTAGGGTTCATAGGAAAATGGCTGTTCTTCAACTACAATATGAAAAGGTTAGATGTGCTTTATAGTATTACTAATTCTTTAAGTGAGTTTTGAAAAAATTTCTTAATTAATTATGTTGATAGATTATCTATAAATCAGTTCTCATAGCCCCCAGATTACTTAGTTAATATATTTTATCTCCTATATATTTATGTGTGTCTATCAAGTAGATATCCAAAACTATATAGGGTGAATTATAAACTGCCTGATAAACTTGAGTGATATTTCACAAATGTGTAGTGTAAAATAGTTTTATATGTTTTTGAACTATTCATAAAGTTGATCTGAATATTCCAAATAATTTTTAAGATATACTCAGTCCACATATTCTACCAACACTATAGTTGCTGGTTTAACCAAGTTCTAATTGTTTCCCACAAAACTACATGATATATGTATATATATATATGTGTGTGTGTGTGTGTGAATTTAGATGGGATTTAAGTACCTGAAACCAAGCCCTTTTCTTTTCTTCTTCTAATTGGAAGAGTACTGATCTGTTGGTTGCAGGAGGAGCGCAAAATTGTGAGCATTGATGGATATGAAGATGTGCCTGAAGATGAAAGTGCCTTGCTATGCGCAGTCGTTGGTCAGTCTGTCAGCGTCGGCATCGACGGCTCCTCTATGGACTTCCAGCTCTACACTGGGGTAGGCCACACCTAGTTGATTCCCCTTATTGAATTTGAGGAGAAGAAATCTTGTGTAGTAGAACCTTTCAAGTTTCTTGATCACATTCTTTTTTTTTTCAGATAACCATATCTATAGATATGATCTTTGTAATATAGAAACTGCAAACTCGACCATTCTTTGAACGATTCAATTGAATTTTTGGACCAACTCTCAACCTTACAGTGGTTTCAATCAGTGTCTGAGTTGCCTGTGTTTTTTCTCATGAATCTGTCTTAAAGATGAAGAGGATGAGTTAAACAATATGTAAATGACGCAGGGGGTCTACGCCGGCGATTGCTCCGACAATCCCGACGACATCGATCACGCGGTCCTGATTGTGGGCTATGGATCACAAGGAGGCGAGGACTACTGGATCGTGAAGAACTCGTGGGGAACTTCTTGGGGCGACAATGGCTACGTTTACATAAAGAGGAACACAGACTTGGAATATGGACAATGTGCTATAGATGCCATGGCTTCTTATCCCACCAAGGAAGGATCAGCTGCACCCAGCCCTTACCCTTCACCAGCTGCACCGCCACCACCATCAGTTCCTCCTCCACCACCACCACCACCACCACCACCACCACCGCCCCCGCCACCGCCGCCGAGCCCTTCCCCTGAACAATGTGGTGACGGATCATACTGTAATCCTGGTGAGACATGCTGCTGCCTGTTTGAGTTTGTGGACATTTGCTTCCTCTATGGCTGCTGCGAGTACGAAAATGCCGTTTGCTGCGAAGATTCCGACTACTGCTGCCCTCACGACTATCCCATATGTGACATTCTAGATGGGCTCTGTCTTCAGGTAAATTGTTAAATAGTGAATATATATATATATATATATATATATATATATATATATATATATATATATATATATATATATATATATATATATATAGAGAGAGAGAGAGAGAGAGAGAGAGAGAGAGAGAGAGAGAGAGAGAGATATGGTTTTCAAAAGGTTTTGCATCCAGAATATTCAAACATAAGAAGACACCTGAGCGTTTCATGAATACGACTGAAGACTGCTAAATTCATGGAATACCATGTAGGAGAGGAGGGAGGTAAGAAGGGGGATGGCCCTCCTTCAAATTTTTAGAAAATAAAAAATTTATTTATAAATTTTAAAACTTTTAGTTTAACTTATATCAAAATTTTAAAAACTATATTTTGACTCTTGTTAAAGTTCTGAAACCGTATTTGGGCTCATGCAACAAAAAATTCCAATCTTTGAAATAAATTCATTGAATAGACTTAATCATTAACAGCTTGTTAATATTGTCACTGCCATCAATGTTTGCATCTTGCAGAACCCTGGCGACTTCCTGGGCATGAAAATGAAGAAGAGGAGGGTGGCCAAACGCAAGTTCCCTTGGACCAAGTTTGAAGACAAAAGGCAGGAAGCGAACCAACAGCGCGAGCTGACCTGGCGCGGGGAACGCGTAGCGGCTGTGTAAAAAGAGAGAGAGAGAGAGAGAGAGAGAGAGAGAGAGAGAGAGAGAGAAGGCGCCTTAGTTTCTGTTTATTTTGTGTGTGTTTGATAGTTGGGCTTTTACTTTCAAATGTTTCCGACTCTTTATCTCTTGTTATCGGATTCGAAACTCTTCTATTAAAAAAACTATGTGAAATATGAAGCTGCCTTACGCATCTATACAAAACGAACCATGTTTCTTAGAGAGTGAAATAGAAGGCTGCAAGTTTGATGTTTATAAGGAAAGTGAGTATCTTTAAATACCATAAATATGAAGCTGCGGGTACAAAAATGCGGTTAGCATGCTTACAGAAGATAAAATCCAGTAATACTCTCCTGCAACAGAATGAATTAGAAAGAAAAGATGTAACTAGACCTTTGGCTTTTAGAGTTTTCCATCTAGACGGGGATGCTTTTTTGGCCGTCTGGCCATTTCATTTGTTTAATCTAGTCATTCAGATATAGTTGGAAAATCAAAACATTGTATGAGTTTTGAAGAAAAGACCATGAATTTTTTCTTTAACACCATTGGTTTTTGACTCCTACACGATCTAATCTATTTGTCTCTCATATATTAGACATTCCGGTCATCAGTTGTATTCTCGTGAACGATACTTCTCTAAACTACAAATAGTGAATGTGCTGCATTTGAGTTGATGGATATCCCATTTTCTACCTAAGTCTCGAAGCTACCTTATACCCAGCAGGAACAGAGGAAAGGGGGAGTCGGAGTCATTGGCCTTTTCAAGGTACCTCCATCCACACAGTCGTAACAAAAGAGTGTAAGAGCCCAAGAGGCGTTTGGCCAAAATGTAAAAGCCCAGGAGACGGGCTTTTGGCTAAAAGAAGCTAAGCTTTTTAATTAAGTTCAATTTCATATTTTCCGTGGTAGCCATTGTCCCTTCCTCTCAATGAAAATTGAAAACCGTCCTCCCCTCGAGGAACTTTCTTTTTCCCAGTCATCTGTATTTTGTAACAGGAGGTGCAAAAAGATAAGCTTCTGACCAATTAAATACATGGAAATCTAGATTTTGGTACGATAGAAATTGCAAAATCCCCCAAGTTACTGAAATCGTTCCATTGGTCCTCTAATTCATCTATATAAACATTTCTCTGCTTGCCAATAGAAGCTCTATAGTTGAACAATGCTGTCAAATATTTCCCTCTTTACATGGAAGCGGATTTCATGGATTTTGTGAAGCACGATTTTTTCTAGTACTCATAGTTATTTAAAGGGGAGTTCCATTTAAAGCAAAAGCTTTGTCCTTAATTTGAGAACTCTGAACTGGTAATCTGGATTTAGACAGACTCCAAGAGCTCTATCTGACATAATTACTTTGTTAAGACAGTAAAACCTTTTACTTTTTTATCCTCTGCGTTAATGAAATTATAGAAAATATTTGTTCCACTAAAAAATAGAGTATTTTAAAGTTAGGAAATCCTAATCATCTTACCTTTGGAAAAGGGCCACCCTGATGTCCCTTTATGGCCTTGTATAACAAACTCTATTGTACACAGAAGATGGTGAACCCACTGCAACTGCTTTCTTCTATATACAATTTCTCGGTTCAAGAACATTTCTATTGCACTAAGAGACTTAGTATATCATTTTCCCAAACACAAGGATCAGATGCATGATTTGTTAACATCCATTTTCTTGTCAACGTCATTCTGTCTTTGATTCTCTATCATTTTTAAATCATGGTCAAGTCGTACATACAGAAACGGAAGCACACTTGCTTGGAAGAGGGAATTATAAGAAAGCATATTTTTGTTTCAATACACCAAAAGAACTTGGGAAATGCTTGTGTCAAGTGATTCTAGAAATAGAATAACAAGCAAACATTAAGAAACATGGAGATACATAGGAGGCTAAGCTACATAAAGTTCATAAACCCATTTATAATTCCTTTATCAGCAGAATCATCATGTCAGAAAGTTCATGTTCAGAAACTGGTGAATGCGCATTAGTCATGTCAACAAAAGCAGCACAACTCAGGAAATTCTAATTAATATCATGATTTACCAGATTGATCTGGATTAGGAAAATGACATAGGATGTGCAATTGTGGATACAGGTACCGTAAGCCATGATCTTCAGCTGATGAGTTGGATATATAATTTTAGCTTGTAAAATTTTCTTGACAGTTTTGTTTAAGGAGATTTTGTCATCAAATATCATGCATGAGATTATGAGATCATTATCCTCCACAATAATTGAGATCACTATCTCATCTATATGTGCACCAACATTAGGAGTAAAGAAAATTACAGCATCAATGTGGAAAAGAAACGTTCACAGATCACTGAAGGGCTAGTTACTGCTTGTGGAAGGAATTGATCATTGCTTACAGCGGTTAATCAAGCTTGATTAAATGAACAGGGGATTCTGAAAAGGCTAAGTAATAAATGGTTTCTTAATAGGTTCCTCCATGGTCCATATTATGCACAGATTTTCAATCAAGAACCATACGCTCATTCTGAAGTGATTCCAGCTCTATGAGTTGAATGCGCTTTGAAACAGAAACTTCTTCCTTCATTTGAAAGCTATATGGATTATTGGAAAGGACAAACCAATTGAGTTCATTTCCTTGTAAAGCCATTTTTCTATGAAAACCTGACTCATGCTTCTAATTGAATGCATATAGATGTAAAGAGAGTGATTTATCTCTTTTTAAACAAGGCATATCTTCCAGATCATGCTGAACATGGACACTACAATGCCTATGGAGTAAGACACACAACTCTAATTCTTCACCAACCTGCGCCGTCAATGTCCAACCAAAGAATAAAAGGAAGCTGAACAGAGAAAAGAAGGGATAGATGACAAAATCAGTACAAATATAAAGGAGAATGGGAACCCTTTTGATTATTCATATTTGCTGCTATCTGTCCATTATATTGGAGATGAAATAAGACATCCACTGAGGTTTCATTGTGCAAACCTTGTAGAGTAATATGAGATCCCATTTAGAAACACACCCTCCCCCCAACAAACAAATAAGAAAGCAGGCAAAAGACTTTTGCAGGAAAATTTAAAGAACCACGGGATATTCCATAAGATGCCAAAAAGGACTTCTTCGATGGAGAGTGTGCCTCTCCACTGGCGATATCCCTGATCACAATGGCAACCTGCTGCTGCAAAGAGGGCTTGAATAATCATAGAGAATGGTGTAGTTACCGCTACTCACATTTCTAAAATAGCACCCCTGGTTGCTCTCGTAACGGTAGACTTCCTTAGTCCTTCCTAATCCACTTTTGACCAAGTTTCCCTGTACTGCCATATAACCAGTTGCGTCCTGTGTGTTTCTAAGTGAACTGGATGAGAATCCAGACTCTTCACCTCTAAATGAATTCTCATTGAATCCAAGCGATACCCTTGTAATATCTGTATAACTTTCATTGATCTGGTTCTGAAGATTGGTATAAAGGTAGAGTGGGTAGTTTCTGATCAACTGAATCGAGTATAGATCATCAGATGGTAGCGTGAAGTAAACACCAGAATCGGTTTTGATTCTCTGACGCACAGTCTGAGCACTCCCAGTGTTGCTAAATTTCATCCAATTTCTGTAACCAAACCTTTGGATGGTATGAACATTAATCTTCCCATAGGATGTCTTCACTCGCCCGGTTGCTGCTATATATCTGCTCGCGCTTGTATTGAAGATCCCATCAAGACCCTTAAAATTTGACAAGATACTATGCCGTGCAGGTGGCGCATCATAACTCAGCAACTTGCACTTTGTCTTCTTAAGGCCACCATCAATCCAAAGATGCAAATTTGCATCAATATACCATACATTCAGAGCATTAGTTACAGAGAACTCCAGGGTGTGGTTCTCTTTGTCCAAAATCTCCCCCAAGAACGGTGTGATCTCTATCTCATAAGATGGGAGATCGAAGGAGCCGATCCCTGTTATCGGCCTCCAAAGAAGTGGATTAACTCCACCCGTGTAAATCACAGTGAATGGCCAGACCGCACCCACCACTCTCTGATCCAAACTCACCACAACTTCCCTGAAAGCTCCGTTGCCGGGCACATTACTCAAATTGTTCTCTTGAATGTATTCGTCTGGCGGATTCGTGTACCAGAACTCATCATTAGAATGGTAGGAAACAAAAACTTCCAACACTGCCCTGTACACATTTCTGGGTATGCTGAACTGTTTCTGCTGCACATCTGTTGAGTTTTGGACCAAAAACCAATACCCATCATTCAGTGGTGGACTTCTAGATATGGGCAGGATCAAGTCAGCAGGAGAATCCAAAACAGACCCCAAGCCCAACCTCTTCCCAACACCTTCCTCAGCATAAAAATGGATAGTAACATTGACATGGTAAACGCCAGTATAAGTCTTATCAACGATATTGGCAAGGTGAACAGAGAGGGTCTGATTCTGCTTAAGAAGAGAAGAAAACCTTGTAATGTCCTTCTGAACCTTCCAAAAGATTCCATTGGGCCTAGGCTCAGCAGTGCAACTCCTCAAGATCTCAACCCCACCAAGCCAAACTCCAAAAATCCTATCAAATTGCCTTCCTTTGCTTGTTGCAGACCACTCAAGCACAATTGTGGTCCAATCAGCAGATGGGCAGTCATGGGGAGGAGCATATTGGGCCTCAACAGGGGGCTGCCCGTAGGTGTAGCCGAAGTCGTGCTGGAGTATGAGGGCGGAGGAGCAGGGCGGCTCTCGCGGGACCTTGACGGGTCTTGCTACCTCAAAGAAGGTGGTAGGGGAGTCAGGCGGATCCATGGTTTGCTTGAAGTCGAAGAGCCTGGTTTTCAGAGGGTGGGCATGCAGTGGGGAGGATGATGAGAGTTGCAGAAAGGTGGTGGTTAGGAGGAGGAGAAGGAGGAGGAGGAAGGAGGGGGCTGCCATGGCTGCCTCGCAGACTTGGCAGGGAAAGGAAAGCTTTTGGAAATACAGCTGCTCTTTGACTCCCAATACAAGGAGTACCTTTTGCTGCCGACGCCCATACAATATCGAACCGGGATATCTGACTCGGTCTTCGGAACATCCTTATCCGATCCAAGGCACCCAATCTTGTAGGGACTTGAATAAAGTTGACTCCTTTTTTAGAAAACTTTCAATCACTCGGAAACATAATTTTCATATAAAACTTGCATGCGTTTCAAATTTTTAAAACTAGTCAACTTGTTTTGCGAATTCATGTGTTTCCAAAATGTCTATAAAATCATCAAGCTACTTGAGAATATTGCATTCTCAAGTTATAAAATATTTAAGTTAGGTTTATTTAGGTGGCATTTGATTATTCAAATCTTAGATTCATAAATTTGGTGTGGCGGGTTTTTGTTAATGTGGCAAATGATTCCCGTTAAATGACAAGCTAAAATCATGGTCAAACTTAAATTCAAAATATCCGACTAAATACCAAAAAGGAAAGATTATAGTCTTAAATCCATGAATTTCACATAATCTAAAATCCAATATGAGATTAGGTTAGAGGTAACCGAATGCCCCCTTGCCAGGGCAATGTGTTGGAAACGCTAGTGCGTACACATACTAAAGGGGAAAGAAAGTTTATTGGTTTAAAAGTGCCCTTAATTGTTGAAAAGAAAATTACATGAAATTAACATCATATAGAACGCAAAACGATTAAAGTACAATTAGAGATCGGATTTCAGAAGACAAAAAAGGTTGCCAAAATGTTCATATATTTCCATGTACTCAACTTATTTTGAGTCGTTATGATAAGAGGAGCCCAATGATTAATATTTAGATCATAAGGAGAGAGGAAAACCTAAATAACTTGTGGGAAAACTACCTTTGTTCCACTCACATAGCGAACCAATTTGATTTTCCTTATTAATGCTCATCTTGAAAGGGAAAAATGGAGATTTTTCTGAATTCCCGTCCATCCCTGCACCTACTGAAAATTCATAAAGGCATGCATTAATTTTCCTTAAGGATCTCAAGGAAGCTTTAGAAAACATGAGCATGTCATCTGCATAACAAATAACCCCCACTCCTGGCAGACCTCTAGAAAGGAAAGAAACCCCACTTGCTTTCGACATATGGCTGCTCTGATTCACCTTACAAAAATCACCATAACTATTAACAATAGATATGGAAATAGAGGACCTCCTTGTTTTAATCTGTACCATTTGATTAACATGGCATAAGAGGCATTTGACACGCTTCTCATAATCTTCTCAATCCAAGACATATGAAAACCAACATGGATAAGAGCATTTTATAAAAATTTCCCATTCACCCTATCGTATGCCTTGGAGAGATGTAATTTCATGCATATACTTGAGGGCTAGTTTAGATACATAGAATGTAACATTTCATGGGCTAGCAAAAATGAATGATGGATGCCCTTTCCCGTTAAGAAAGCTCTTTGAGAATTAGAAACCACTTTACTTAAAATGACTTTCATTCTTTCCACCATAACTCTTGAGATGTATTTAAAAATGCAATTACCAAGAGCTATGGGTCGAAAAATAGAAATATGACTAGCACCGTCTTTCTTTAGAATCAAAACAATCTATGGTTTTGACCAATTGTCCTCATCATTTTTCTTTTGATAAAAAAAATCTTTGAGCCATTGATGACTGAAGGTCCCACTATATCCCAATAGTTTTGAAAAAAAGAATTTAGAAAACCATCGGGACCTGGAGAGCTATCCGAGTTTGCTCCAAAAACTGCTCCATGAATTTTCTCATTTGTGGATGGTAAAAGTAATCTATCATTGTCTTCATTTGAAATCAATTTGCCAGCCCAAAGATCACATGGAAGCATACTTGTAGAGTTATCATCTAAAAAGAAATGTTTAAACTGCTGAGTGCAGGCCTCAAAATTCTAAGAGGGATCCGAAAACTGTCCAGCACCAACGATAATGGATTTTAAGTCCTTTTTTGAGCTCTATTCTTGGCATAGCTATGAAAAAAAAATTTGTTACAATCACCATCCCTTAACCAACAGACACAAGTCTTTTGTTTCCATAGCATTTCTTTGGCAATTAATGCTTGAGCCGGATTATCCCTGATTTTCTGTTTTCTAGCACACCAATGACTCGATCCTACCTTTTGCTATTTGTGGATGTTAATCAATTCTTGATTAAGTCTAATCACCTTCAGATCTGCCCACCCTTATAAGATTTATTCCAAGAGCTGAGAATTTTTTTAACATCATTCAGCTTAAAATTTGAGCTTGAACACAAGACATCCTGGACAGTCCTCCCAAATTTGGCTGATAATCTCTTTACCATAAGGCAGCAAATTCCAATGATTGAAGAAGTGGAATATGCCTCTGCCCACAATCTGAAAATTAAGGCCAAATGCTTCGATAAAGCTCTTGGAACAATAAAAGATTATTAGTGTTATCGAAAACATCACTCTAACAACCATCAAAGAAGCATTTGTCAATTTTGCTATGCACCAAACCTGCTGGATCTCTTCTATTAGACCATGTGAAAGAAGAATTAGCATCATTGATCTCTTGCAAACCAGCAAACTGAATAAAGTAGTTAAAGGATAAACAAGCATTAAGAGCAGGTTGTCTGCCCATTTTATCAAAAGCACCACACACAGAATAAAAATCCCGCAAGACAAGGGTAGGAGTATTCTTGTTAGCCAAATAGTTCCCAGCATTACTAATTGACATCTTATACCAAAGTTAGTATGCAACTATGTAACACGGGAGCAGTACCCGCACCGTACCTGTATGATACCGGTACGGGAACGGGTGCAGCCTCGGGTGCGGCTCAGGTACGCCCGTTGACCATACTGGGTATGGTCAACGTATCCGAGGTTGAATCTGACCATTTTCAGACTCGGTCAAAGTTGACTGAGTCTAAAATTGTCCGCTTTATGTTTTTAACGCATTTTATATTTCAACATGGTTTACATTTTTCACGTTAAAAATATTGTAACCATTAGTTTCCTTGACAGTTCTGCTTCTTCACATTGTCTTCACCGAAAGAGACAAACGATGAGAGGTGATTCTCCACTCCAGCGAAATGACAAACGGCTAGCGGCAAATGGCGAATGGTGAGCGCAAACAGCGAACATAAAGGTTTGCAAGCTCTTTCTTTTGATCTTGCTTAGTTTTCAGGGTTTTCCGATGCAGTGATTGGTTTCTTCTGAAGGATCTCTCGTTTGTTTTGTGATGATTGAACTCCTTTCTTCATTTTTTGTTCTTTGTTTTCTCATATGTCCCTTTCTAATAATTCTTGATCGGTTAATGGTCATGCCTATGCCTTAAGTTTGTCGTGTGCCCATTTGGTACTCAAGCGAAAGTGGCATATGCTATATTTACCACCTGCCACCAGCTTGCATATGTAGATGCAGAGAGAAGTATTTTTCTTTCTTTTCCACCATATTGATCCTTCTATGAAGAAGGTCAAGATGGTAATAGTGTAAGCAGTTTTTCTCTCAATTCATCCAAGGTATATTGAAGAAGTGTATGCATAAGACTGTACATTTTGTGGTTGCTGTTGTGCTAATAAGGGAAAATGGTGTTTGGAGATATCAGGTTTTCTCTTCGTTTTCATTTTTCTTACTCCATAGTTATTCAGGTTGATTTTTACGGTTTTCCCCTTCCTTCTTTTACCTAGCTGCTCTTCATTTTTCAATTTTCTCACTCGAAAATTGTTCAAAGTGGCTTCTCATGAGCAAGAGTCATGAAGGTCTCACACTTTTCATGAGCAAAAGTCACGAAGGTCTGCGAGCTCTTTCTTCCAACAACACGATTTCCATCTGTTTGGTAGATCATCTGTTTTTTTATGTTTTTTTCCATTTGTGCTTGCACTATTTTCTGGTAGATCATCTGATTTTTTTTACGTGCTTGAATTGTTGATATATATTTTCAGTTATCGGTTATAGTTTTTTGCTTTTCAGACATAAGTTGTAATGGCTGATAAAAGAAAAGGAACGATGCCTACAAGTGGAAGTGGAAATATGGCAAGCAGTAGTAATAGTATTAATACCATTGCTGCAGTAGAAATGGATTCATCTCAGCCTCTTTGGTGTTATGTGAAAAGACGAGGAAAAACAGCTGGTGGTGGTGGGAATATAATTTTGTCTTGCAACTTCTGTCATAAACATTTTACTGGCTCTTATACACATTACAAGACACATTTATTGCATATGAAAGGCCATGCAAAAAAATTAGCAAATAATCAATGAAGGAATTGAAAAAAAAAAACAAGATGCAGCTGAGACAAAAAAATTTGCAAGTGAATTATCTGTTCCTCTTTATGCTATTGAAGAAGGTAAAGATGCTTCAAAGAAAAGAAAAATAAACGTGGCGATTGGACCCACCAAAACATTAGCACAAACATTCAAAAATATGGGAAGAGCAGAGATGGATAGAAGGATCGAAAGGTTTTTTTTTTTGCAAGTTCACGTCCTTTTAGTGTAGCCAAAAGCTCTGATTGGGAAGATGTTGTTATAGTAGAGAAGACAAATATCAAAAGATTATTAGAGAAGAAGAAATTTTCATGGACACAATATAGACTATCCATTGTTTTTGACGGGTAGACTGATATACAAAGGCCACCACTGATAAATTTTATTGCTTAATCGCTTAATGAACCAATTTTTTTGGAATGTGTTGATGCATCTAGGGAGTATAAAGATGCTGAGTATTTAAAAGAGCTATTTATAGAAGTCATCAAAGAAGTAGGTAAAGACAATGTTATGCGAATTATTACTGATCCAGTTTGCCAACAAGCAGGGATGAATTTGGCAAGTGATCCCAAGTATAGTCACATATTATGGACTCCTTTGTGGCACACAATATAAATCTAACACTTAAAAGTGTTTGCAATCCATTAAAAGAAGATACAAACACTGTTAAATTGTGTTCATGGATTGAGAAGCTTGAGCATGATGTTAGAAACATAAAAAATTTTGTTGTAAACCACCACAATGCTCTTGCTATATTTAATAAGCATTTTGATTTGAAATTGTTGAAGGTCATAGACTTGTTTTGCATCCATTATTGTAATGATGAAAAAAATAAAGTAGGTGAAACATGCATTAACACTTATGGTGATTGACAATAATTAGGCGTTTTACTAGAGTGATGATATTTTGAAGGCTCAAGAAATAAAAAAATGTATTTTAGATGATGAATGGTAGGATAAGTGTTGAAAAAGAAAAGCTTTATGTTTTAGGGGGGTTCTTAGCAATATTAAAGAGTTATAACACTCTTTAATATTTTCCTTATTTTTCATTAGGTTATTTTGTAAATCCCCTTTTCTACCCTAATCTCTTTTATAAGAGAGATTAGGGTATCATAATCAAGAAGACTCTCGATTTCATTCTCACGGCATCTTCTCTCTCTCTCGCCCTCTTCACGAGCTTCTTCACCGCTGCAACATGGTATCAGAGCGGGCGTGAATCAGCTGGGACGTGAAGACTGCTGACGACGTTGAGGCTGGTGAAGTGAGGCTGTCGTCTTCTTCTCTTCACGCTGATGACGTGAATCAACCTAAGGCTGATGACTTTCAGGCTGGCGACGTGAATGAATGATCTTCTTCTCTTCAAGCTGGCGACGTCATTCAGGCTATCTCTTTCACCGTCTCCTTCCCTTCTCTTCCTTCCATCTCCCTCTCCTACTAGACACAACAGGGCTGTACTGACTGTTTTCCAGCAGCTGACCCGTGTAGAGGAGTCTATTCACGCTATGAAATATGCGTGAATAGACTCCAGCCATGGATATCTACATACGTATTTTTTTGCAGCTGAGTGGGAGTCTGTGATTATTTATGTTGAAGGTTGTTGTTAATATTCATGATTCGTAGGAAATAAAACTGTGGTACAACAACGTTAGATGCATAAAAGAGAGGTCTTGTCGTCAGATTTCTGATTTTTCCTCTATCGTGGGGTTCTTGGAGCAGTCTTGAGGTCCTGTCGTCAGATTTCTGATTTTTCCTCTATCGTGGGGTTCTTGAAGCAGTCTTCTTTGTGTATTACTGATGTTTTTGGATCTTCTACTTGTTCTGCTGAAACTCATTTGTCGTGGGACTGCTGGACAACAGTCTATCGTTTGGAATAGTGGTTTGCATCTAGCGTTGCCGTGTGGTGTTGGACATGTGCTATTGTTGATAAGCCGCAGCCTCTATTGATTTATATATATATTTTTTTGGTTTGCTTGGTGGGTGGTTACTTGTGGACAGATTTGCAATGGCTGAAATTAACAAATCTGAATTTTCTCATGAAGTTAAAAGTGGAGGAAATCCATTTTCATATGGGTCTACTGTAAAGTTAGATGGATCTAACTATGAGATTTGGTCTCGTGTGTTTATGATGTCTGTGATTGGACATCAGAAGGAGCATGTTATAGAAGAAAAGGAACCTGTTGAAAAAAGTGGAAAATATGTTTCTTGGAAGGGAGATAATAATATTGTCATGTCATGGATCATGAATAGTGTGCAACCCCAAATTGCATCAACTATTGCATACTACACCTCGGCCAAGCAAATGTGGGATTTCTTGAAACAAACTTACTCAAATGACAAGAATGTTAGCAAAATATTGCAGGTAGAGGAGGAACTACTTAATCTGCAACAGGGTGACCAAAGTCTTGCTCAATACTTCGCTTCCCTTAAGTCCATCTCTGAACGACTTAAGGCATTACGTCCTCCATGTCCAACATGCTATAAGACCCATGGTGAACAGTCTATGGTTGCGAAATTCCTACAGGGTCTCTCCTCTGAATATGCAGTAGCAAAGGCTCAAATGTTGATTGGAGCAGAAATCCCAGATCTAGCTGAAGCCTACAACAGGCTTAGCCGTCTTGCAGTGACCCTCTCTTCATCTTCTAGTGATATCCATGCCTCTGCCTTGGCAGCCTCAGGGGTACGTGGACGCAGTTTATTTAGGGGGAGAGGCATGGGCCGTGGGTCAGGAGTAGGTCGGGGGAGATTTCAGTGCACCTATTGTGGAAAAATAGGTCATTTGGAAGACAGATGTTGGGATAAACATGGTCGTCCTACCGCAACGCCATCCTTAGGCAGAAATGTTACATCAAAGCCTGGGAAGAACTCTTTACAGTCTTCTATTGGATCAGCCCAAGCAGCGTCATCAGTGGTAGATGGCTCTTTATCTTCTTCTTCTCAGCCTGAGACAGTGACTGTGAGTATCAATAAATCAGAATATGAGGACTTTCTAGCACACAGATCTACTCAGCCATCGGCCTCCACAGTTATGATTGACAGCGCTATGTCTATTGACACTATCTCACATGATACAGGTACTACTTGGATTATTGATTCAGGGGCGTCGAGACACTTTTGTAGTAAGCCTTCTATGTTTACTGTGCTACACTCATTACCTCAGATACGTCATGTGAGACTGATGGTAGATGGTCACCCATTATGGGATATGGAGATATCAAGATTTCTCAATCTATGACTATCCCCAATGTGTTATTTGCCCCTAAGTTTCCTACAAATTTGTTATCTGTTGGACAATTGGTTAATGATTTACATTGTCGTGTTACATTTGACTCTGGTTTATGTTCATTTCAGGACTTGCAAACTGGGAAGACGATTGGTGGAGGCTATGAGAAAGGGGGCATCTACTTTCTGTCGGACCCCGTGGGTATTGCAGCATCATCGACCACATCGTTGTCCTCCTCTTTTCAGTGGCATCTCAGACTTGGTCATCCATCTGTCTCCAAGCTCCGTCATATTCTTCCACACCTTTCAGTACCAGAGTCTTTCCAGTGTGAAGCCTGTCAACTTGGCAAACACACTCGTAGTAGTTATTCATCGAGTCTTAGTCCGTCTAGTTGTGGACTATTTGATCTTCTTCATGTTGATGTGTGGGGTCATAGCAGAGTCGCTAGTAGGTCAAGATTTCGTTATTTTCTTGTCATTGTAGATGATTATTCTCGAGTCACCTGGGTTTTCCTCTTGAAGGAAAGGTCTGAAGTCGTATGTATTCTCAAGAATCTTATTATTGAAATAAAGACCCAGTTTGGTATTTTTGTTAAAAACATTCGCACTGATAATGCTCTTGAGTTTAAGGCATCTACCTTAATGAAGTTTTACACAGATAATGGCATTTCTCCTCAGTTTACATGTCCCCATACTTCCCAACAAAATGGAATAGTTGAGCGAAAACATCGCCAACTTTTAAATGTAGCTCGTTCCCTTATGCTTCATACTAATCTCCCTGCTTATTTTTGGGAAGATGCTATTCTTACTGCTTGCTACTTGACCAACCGTCTACCCTCGTTCTCCATTGATAACCAGATTCCCATTAAACTTGTGCACACAAAGAAATCCTTGTTTCCAGTGGCTCCCAAAGTATTTGGTTGCACATGCTTTGTTCACATTCTTGGACCCACACGTGACAAATTGGGAGCCCAAGCTATTAAATGTATTTTCATTGGCTACTCCAGGAACCATAAAGGCTACAAATGTTTTGATCCCTTGACTCAAAAAGAGTATCAGTGCGGATGTCACATTCTTTGAGTCCCAACCTTATTATAGTCTCACTCCTATATCTACTGAGATGCCACAACCTCCAAACCCACTACCTATTCCTCCTATTCCTTTGGAGTTGTTCCCTTGTAAATCTCCTCCCTCTGTTGTGTCCAAGTTTCGTGATCCACCGCTGGCCTACACACGTCGACAGGAACCCTCTCATACTCCTTTGCCAACCGTTTCTCAGGAGGTAAGTACACATGAAGTGCATAGCCCTATTGTTGATCCTTGTCAAGGCTTACCTATTGCTCTTCGCAAAGGCAGGTGGCAATGTACCTTACACCCTATATCTCATTTTGTGTATACTGATGGGGTTGGTAAAAATATGCAACAATTCATTCATGCTTTGGCTGCTCATACAGTTCCTACGTGTCACCAGCAGGCTTTATTAGACAACCAATGGAGACAGGCTATGCACGATGAGATGGATGCCTTAGTGCAGAGGGGGACTTGGGAATTGGTTGATCCTCCTCCTCGATGCGATATTGTTGGCTCAAAGTGGGTATTCACAGTTAAGTATAATTCTGATGGGTCTTTGGAACGATATAAAGCTCGATTGGTTGCTAAGGGCTACACGCAGACATACGGTGTGGATTTCTTTGAGACCTTCTCTCCGGTTGCTCGGTTGGGAACCATTCGTCTTATTATTTCTGTGGCTGTCCACCATGATTGGCACATGTATCAACTCGATGTCAAAAACGCCTTTCTGTATGGTGATCTTGATGAGACTGTCTATATGCAACAACNGGCAATCTCATATCGTGGAGAAGCAAAAAACAAGGTGTGGTGTCAAGATCTAGTGCAGAATCCGAATACAGAGCTATGGCTCAAACAGCAGCAGAAATGACATGGGCTAGATCCATGCTATCCAGCCTAAGTGTGTCAATCTCACCTCCTATGAAGATGTATTGTGACAATCAAGCAGCCACACACATTGCAAACAATCTTGTTTTCCATGAAAGAACTAAACATATTGAAGTGGATTGTCATTACATTCGAGATCTCGTTCAAGCAGGAACCATTGCAACTGTCCATGTTCCTTCAGAAGATCAAGCTGCAGATATCTTCACCAAAGCTCTCCCTATTGGTGATTTCTCTAAATGTTGTGACAAGCTGAGCATGTTTAATATGTATGCTCCAGCTTGAGGGGGAGTGTTGAAAAAGAAAAGCTTTATGTTTTAGGGGGGTTCTTAGCAATATTAAAGAGTTATAACACTCTCTAATATTTTCCTTATTTTTCATTATGTTATTTTGTAAATCCCCTTTTCTACCCTAATCTCTTTTATAAGGGAGATTAGGGTATCGTAATCAAGAAGACTCTCGATTTCATTCTCACGGCATCTTCTCTCTCTCTCGCCCTCTTCACGAGCTTCTTCACCGCTGCAACAATAAGATTACATATTTTCTGTAGTTTATAGAACCTATTTGGCATATGCTAAGAAAAGTTGATAAAGAAGGGCCCATACTTTATAGAGTTTATGATATGTGGGATAACATGATTGAAAAAATTCAAAACATCATTTTTAGACATGAGAAGAAGAATTTTACACTTGATGATTCTGAGTTTTTTTATCATGTGCATAAAATTTTAGTAAGAAGATGGAATAGAAGCAATAACCTTTTGCATTGTGTGGCATACTCTTTAAATCCCAAATATTATGGACAAAAATGGTCGGTAGGAGGTACTGGTCGTGTTCCTCCTAAACGAGATCCAGAAATATCAAACAATAGGGAGATATGTTTGGAAAGACAAATTGTTGATTCTCATCAGTTGAAGATAATAAATAATGAGTTTGCGAGCTTCTTTGGTGGAAGAAATGATTCATTACAAGCTGCATTGGCAAGAGATGAAGAAAATCCTATTAATTGGTGGTTATGTTTTGGAGCATTTAACACCAAATCTCCAACAACTTGCCTTAAAGTTATTATCTCAACCTGCAACCTCTTCGTGTTATGAAAGAGAAATAAGCTAACTAGTAAGCGAGCAGAAGATTTAGTTTGTGTCCACTCCAATGTATGCTTACTTTCACGTACTTCAGATGACTATAGGTATTTCTTTCCTTTTTTATTTATCTTTGATAAGTATACATATGTATATTATGTTGGTTGTTTAAAGTTTAAATTAACTTAAATCATATTGTGATTTTGTTGCAACTTGTAGTTCAGGATCATCCAAGTATTGGGATGTTAATCTAAACGACATTGACGTGGAACTTGAAAGAGAACATGATTTGCATGCTCTTAATATGGACCTTACAGAACCTGTTGTTCCTTCTAATGCGACTGAAGGGAATCAAGAAAGCTGATATATTTTGTATGTTAGTTACTTCTATACTTTGTTTAATAGTGTGATAGTATCTATAAATTTTGGATAATGATTTATGAATATGTTATTCTATTTGTAATTTTTTGATGTACACATACATACATACATACATACATATATATATATATATATATATATATATATATATATATATATATATATATATATATATATATATATATATATATATATATATACACATGTGTGTGTTTGTATCCGTACCCCCGCACCTAAATTTTTTGAAAATGATCTGTACTAAGATCTAATCAAAACAACAAATCTCTCCAAGCTACTATCTCTTCTACAAACAAAAGAAAGGTGCCAGTCAAATTTAGCCAGAGATGGTCATGGGTCTGGCCTTATGTGAGAGATTAAACACAAACAAATTTCTTCTCCCATTGGGCATCCTAACAACGACTACAACACTAACATTTGTGGATATTCCCAATAAGCCATCCAAAGATTAGCAGTATAGCGTGTATTCTTGCCATAAGGAATAGCATCCTATGACACTAGATGTACCAAACATCTATAGGCAAGGCTGCCAACCAACAGTTCTTAATCCACTTTGATTTAAATTTCTTCATTCTCCACTAAGACCACATTGCAAACATGGAAGGTTTAAGAACAATTTGGCAATCAAAAGAACATACAACTTGAAACTAGAATCTTTTAGCAGCCATACAATTTAGAAATGAGTGATTCATAGTCTCCCACAATCTTTTACAAACATTACATCTATTAGATATAGAAAAGACCCTGTTTTGGAGACAGTCTAGTGTAATTAATTTACCTTTAATAGCACTGCCAACAAGTTTAGGGGTATTAGAGGACTTTTAGATTGTTAGGGCTTCTAAATCCTTTGCAACTGGTTGCCTAATTCTATTGTAAATCTGCATTCTCTTCATAGCGTCAATCAAAGTAGAGACCCAAAGGAGTACATCACAATTAGCATGCAGCTGGACATTAGTCAATAAGAATTTTATCCAAGGAGAGTCAATACTATTGAGAATATAAAGAAAGAACCTCATGAATGATATGTCCAAATATGTATAACAAACATTAACATCATCATCTTTAACAAGATGAGTTAGAATGCCCCAATTACAATGCCTAGTACAGAAAGAAACAGATTTGTCATTGCCAACAGACCAATAAATAGGTGGTTTATGTCCTCCTATCCCCAGAAAATACCTTTTCCAAGACCACGACATGATGGTCTTCCATCTTGAGAACCATAACCTTCTTCTTGGCAAGTATTTCTTCTGTAAAAGACTGCCCACATAGTATTAGACAAGCGAGCTCTAAAAGCAAGAAAAATCATACGGGCCCTATTAAGGACGTCAAGGTCAAGAAGGCCCATGCCACCCTCTTGGACCGGTTTACATGTGACCAACTAGTCCAAAAATGGGACTTTCTAACATCATCCACAACCACCCAACGGCATACCTTTATGAGCTTCTAAATAACACCAATAGGAATTCTAAAGGACATCGATCAATAGTTGATATATTGATTAAGGACGCACCTTACTAACCATAATCTGCCTGACAAAAAAGCAAGCGAGAAATTTATTCTCCACCTTCATTTCAAATTCAGCACAATATTCCTTTTTTAATTTCCCAACAAAGAGAGGCAATCCCAAATAAGAGATTGGAAGTTTGGCCTTAGACCATCCAGAATATTCAATAAACCTGTTATAATTCAAATCCTCCACACCAAAAAGGAATAACAACTGATTTACAAGGATTAATAAGCAAACCAAATTTATGGTCAACTTCGTCAAGAGTCACCTTAATAGGTCTAACAGAGATATATTCAGCTTTACACACTAGAATCATGTCATTAGCATAAAATAGGTCTGGATTGAATAACTTAGTACCCACAAAAGCTGGTAAATTGTTATTTTTTGCACGTTGTTCTCTTTTAGATAACACTTCCATGACCAAAATAAACAAAATAAGGGAGACATGGTGTCACTTTGTCTAAGCCCCCTGAAACTATCAAAGAACACACCATGTCTACCATTGATGACCAAAGTGAAGAAAGGAAAGGAAGAACAGGTCATTATTATGTGCACCCAATCTTCATTGAACCCCAGTACTTGTAGCACAAAGTGCAGAAAAGACCATCTAACTTTATCATATGCTTTTGAAATGTCAAGTTTAAGGAGAAGTGATTGGCCTTTATAATTATCTTAGCTATTGACAAGTTCATGCACCAAAAGGGATTGGTCTTGAATAATACGATGAGAGATGAAAGATCCTTGATCGGCTTCCACAATCTTGGCCACCATGCCTCTCATTATTACGACCGTAACTTTACTGAGAATCTTATTGATTCAATTACAAAATGAAATAAGGCAAAATTCTTTAATGTTTGAAGCCCCTGGAATTTGGGAATAAGCAAAAGATGGCTACTTTTTTTTTTATCAATTTACCCATTTTGAAACAATCCTTAACTGCCAAAGTTACATTTAGGTCTATAGTATTCCAATAATTCTAAAAGAAATTGGTAGGGCTTCGCCTTGTGGCTGCTCAAATGAAGATGCCGAAGGCTGCTCCTTCCTATGAATCACTTGGAGTGGGACGCTAAATGGCAACAATATTAAATTTACAAGATCCTCTACCTGGTTGGACAACAACCCCAACCAAAATCTTGTGGGTGTGAGTGATACAAGGATGTTTTTCCCCCAAAGAGAGGTCTCAACCTACTGCAAGTATAATGGTTAAGGCCTTACAACCGCATCGTACAAAATTAGCACTAGCCTCATTCACAAATTATCACACACACCCACATACATTCTGCCATGCATTTCGTAGAGCGTGCAAACCATCACCAGCACCCCTAGTAAGGTATGTAGCTTGGGTTTGTGTCCTTATCCAAGGTGCTTTAGAGGTAACCCAACCAGCTACACGCCGAATTGGCAAGGCTGAAAATCAACAATGCATTCACCCTCGTTTCTATAGGGTGATGGGGTGCTTACCTTGCCGTAGCTAAGACCGGCAAATCCACCAAGGAGTGAATTCCAATCCTTGGTATTCAGCAACACCTTTCTTCAGCAAGAGAGACGCCGTCACAGCCTTGTAAAGATGATCGTCCTCCTTGCTACAACAAAGAATAGCAAAGTTACTATTTGTAATTTCAGTAACCAATGAAGGAGAAGGGATTGGACGTCACTGCAGCCCATATGGCCCCTAATATGTTGCTGTGATAGGGGGAAGCAAACACTGGATAGGTGCCAGTGTACACCCTACCTTCTCCCAGGTTCAGCTCAGCCACGGTTGCTGTCGCTGCTCCCTTCTCTCGGTTAACATCTGACTCCAAAATCAGACCGAGAGTTACTGTTAAGAAATTCAAGGAAATAGGGTATTTTCAAGAGTTGTTAGAAGTCATCACCATGTCTTGATTTAACCCATGTAAATGTTGAAATTAGGGGGAAGCAAGCGTCGCTTAGCCCTGCATAAATTATAACTTCTAACAGGTTCAATTGGGTCCTCGATTCACCTTCTCTAGCCCTCGAACAAGCTCCTAGCTCCTCGGCCACAGAGGTCTTCTCCAACAGAAACATGACAGTCACCAGCAATACAAGATAATAAGCAAAGAGGGTACTTCAATGGAGAAGCATCACCGAAAAAGATGAAAAACCCAGGAGAAAACATGATCGGGGTGAGGCAAGCGCCCTTGAACGCCGGCAGGCACGCTGTCTCAAACAGCTCCTGCTCGTAGCTCCTCCTCTGTCAGCTGCTCGCGGATGGCAGAAATCGCCTCCTCACACACAGCGAGAATTCCAACCAGGAAGATTAATAACAAATAAAGGGAAATGTTGCTGAGATCGTCACCAGATTAATCTGTAAAACCCAATTGATAAACATATTGGGGATGCAGACGAGATTCCCACTCGCAGGGTTGATTCCAGCGACGCAGGCATTCTCAGCACTCGGTGAATTTTAAAAATTTAGGCGTAGCTCTGATCAACGTGAAAATTAGTCCAGAGTTTCATTGGATAGTTAGGAGTATATGCTCCAATTTATATATGCTCCAATTTATAGCTCTGTCCGAGATTCCATGAGAAATCGCACCCCCCTAATTCACCGACTGTCACAAGCACCATCAGGATCTGTCTCAGGCGTCAGCGAGATCATTCTCGATGAATCCGGCCGATTCCAAGCGATTCAAGCAAAATCCCAAATCAGTTGCAATATAATGATCAAAGAATGATTTAGCATTAACGGAAAGTCAGATCACCAGATTAGATGAAATCCCCAATTTCTGACGAGAATTGGGATGCTGCCGCCGACTGACAGAGAAAATGTGGAAATCACCACCGATTTCCTCAAACATCCGACCGTGGTGGATTTCTCGGTCGTCTATAGACGGATTTGTCTCTAATTTGGTCAGTAGACTCCTTGACTCATGGCAAAGACAACACCTGAGGCCAATTACTCAAATTTTGGACCGATTAATCGCAATCAATGCACGAACAGGGATTGGTTGGCCGCAAAATAGAGGATCCGAGCGGTATGAAGTTCTGTGATCAAAATCTGCCTGATCCCCCAAATTTCTCCTCCGTTCCTTGTTGCAGACACAAAGTATAAAAGAAATCAATCTAATGCAACATGAGTTTCTCTAATCAAGCTCCCGAACAGTCGATCTAGCCCGGGTGTTAGACAAACATCGGATGATAGGTTGAATGCGCCCTTGTCGTTAGCACCTCTCGATCGATTGATCCCTCAGATCGGGAATAATCGTCTGATCTACCAGAAATGATGATCCACACTCGGTGGAGTCACTCCTCACGTTAGTAAGGTTAGGATTCTCCGACTGAAAGAACACACACTTCAAGGTAAGACTACGGGAGAACAGAGTCTAACCTGGTAAAGTGTCGACAGTTTGTTGCATTGGGCAAAAGGGCAATCCGTCGCCGATCGATCGACGTCGTCCTCTTCCTCTAATACCTCGATCGCCGGATGCTGCATTTCCATTCTCCTGTGGATGAATAACCCGCACAGACCTCTGATCTTCTACGTTCAAGTGGAATAATGCGTAGCCTGAGTCTCCGGTAGTGACCACTGGTGTCACTCCTCTGGTCATTCCAATGATAATCCTTCTCAAAAATAGCTTTTCGACGAAGATTTCAGATGCGCAAAGTCTGCTGCCATAGTGATCTAGCTCCACAAAGGAAAGAACTGAGACAACTTCAAAATTCCATTAATGTTGAAAGATAGAGTATATCGCTAAACTTATATAACTTAAAAGGACCGGGTCAAGCCTTGTCTTGTCTCGAGACAATACAGAAAATAGAAAACTGATACAAAAAATAAGACCATATACTGTCTCGGATCGACCGAGTCGGTCAACTTATTGACGCTTTGACTGAGTCTGCACCTCAGACTGGATCTCTACTGTGTCGCACTATCTGGGTTCGAACCCACTTCGTCTAGGCTCGGCCTGGGTGATCTCCCTCACTGGTCGGCTTGGTCAATAGGTTTGGCTTTGTCATTGCTGAGTCCTATCCACTGTTTGTCTATATGCTATCCGTCCTATCCGACTTGTTTCTGTTTCAAACTTGGTTCCCTGGTCGGAACGAGCTAGGTTCGCTGAACCTCCTCCAGATCGAGCTTGATGTGATGATCCGGTTAAGTCTGGCTTGTGTGCTGCAAACTTAGTCAGAGTGGGGTGTTTAACCTCACTAAGATGTCGAATGTCTTTGCCCGCAACATGGTCGGATGGTGCCAGCGCTCGTCGTTGCTGTCTGCTGCTAATAGCCTCCCTAGCGCCTGGAGTGCCTGTCTCAACCTGGCCATAGAAAATGTTAGTCTCACCAAACTTTTTGCCTACCTCTGCAGTATGCGCCTTTCCTGTGCGGCGTGAGCTCCTAGCACCCTCGTCCTTCTGTGCCCACTTGGTGCCTTCAGCCTCTTCGCCCTTGCGTTGCTTGGCACCATCTTTGGTTGCACACGGCCATCTTCAGCCTCATCGATGCGATCGGTGCTTGCCATGGGTTGTGGCCGACGGCCACTCACATAGATGTGGTCAACTGTGTTGCGCGTGTTGCGGCTTTCAATGCCTCGGCCCTCGACAGTCCTTGCGGGGAGACTTCCTGCTCCTCGGCCTCCAACTGCGGTCGAGGCCTCTGCTCGACTAACCTCCCTTGCCCTTCGGGCGGTATGCGATGTGATCAACCCCACCTGTGGTCCTCGGCCTGCAGTGCATGCTGCGCCTCGACAGCATTAGCTTTGTCTCTCAGCAGGTTCTACTAGGTGGGCCTTTATTAGATCTACCCCCCTTGAATTGAGCTTGTCCTCAAGCTCGTGTATAAGGGAAACAGAGGGCGACATGCTCGAACTGTGCCCATGACGTGCCCTGGTCTGGTCCTTCCAATTCGACCATGACCTCATGTCTAGTACGCCCTTAGTGCTGAACATATCGATGCCATAAAATCCGATAGGGTGTGGACTGCTTGTCTGTACTGGCTCTATGTGATCTCGCAACTCTCCAAAGTGAGGTTTGAGACGAGTCACATGGACGACTAGGTGCACTAATGCTGTGAGTGGAAATGGTAAACAATAAGCGGCTTTCCTGACCATAATACCTTGGGAGTAATTTAGAATAGGGCTGTCCCAAAAGAGGTTTTTGCCGCATGGGCAACGTTTTCAGCCATACGTACTCCCCCACTCTGAACTCACGATCCTTTCAACCCTTGTCGTAGACCTACTTCATCCTGTTCTATGCGTTGAGGATATTTTGCTTAAGTGAGGCTAAAATATCCTCTCTCGTGCGTAGGCTGCAATCAACCTCATCATCTATAGTTGTACTCCCTACAAATCTTGAAATATGGGGTGGAGGGAACCCATAAAGTGCCTGGTGAGGGGTCATCCCCATCCAGAATGTAAACTCGTTATAGGGCCACTCGGCCCATGATAGATAGGGTATCCAATTAGAAGGCCTTTCTCCAACAATGCACTGTAAATATGTTTCGAGGGTCCTGTTGACCACCTCGCTTTGCCCATTGGTTTGAGTATGATGGGTTGTACTGAAGTTGATGGTAGTGCCAACGCAATTCATGTACTCCCTGGGCACTCCGCGTTGTTGTTCCAATTCCCCTCCAGAAAGAGCTCATGAATATAGAATCACGATGACAAACTATTGTGCAAGGCATTATGCCAATATGGTCCTGGAAGACTTCTGCTACTAATGGCCTGTGGTAATGTCTAGGCTATGGCGTGAAATGATTGTATTTTGTTAGCCTATCCACAACCACTAAGTCTGCCTCCTTACCCTCCGAACAGGGCATAGCATTTACAAAGCCCATAGATATGTCCGTCCAAGGCTTGGTCGGTATGGGCAGTGGGTTCAAGTGCCTAGGAGGCTTCATCGCCTCGTACTTTCCCCTTTAGCAGATATGATATTGTTTCACACACCCTCTAATGTCTATTCAGTCTGTCCCACCAGAATTGGGACTTTATACGGCTGAAAGTTTTTGCGACACCTTTGTGGTTGGCAGTTGGTGTCACGTGAAAGTAGAGGAACAAGTCACACTTCAAAATTGAACTCTTCGGCATGACTACCTGACCTTTGTAGTGTAAGAGATTTCCCTTTAAGCTGTAAAAGGGTATGGAGCCCGGGTTGTCACGCAAAGAAGCTATCATAAGTCAAATATTCTCATATGCCTGCTGCTCCGTGTCTAATCGTTCTCATAAGTCAGTCTCTAAAACCGATAGGGTCATGAGTTGCTCACTTAGCCGCAATAGGGCATCTGCGGTGGTATTGTCCGGCCCATGCGTGTACTTGATTCAAAATCATAGCCTAACAACTTGGTTAACCACCTTTACTAGGTTGGTGTCGAAACCCTTTGCTTAAGCATGAACTTGAGACTGTGATGATCAGTCCGAACTACGAATCATCTTTCGATTAGATACGACCTCTATTTCTCCACCACCAATACAATTGCCAAAAGCTCCTTTTCGTGCATTGAGTATGGTTTGGCACGACTGCTAAGGGCTTTTGACATAAAAGCTATAAGGTGTCTATCTTGGTTAAGAACAACCCCAATGCCAGTGTCACATGCATCAGACTCTGCCACAAATGCCTTGTGAAGTCCGGCAAAGCTAGAATGGGAGCGGTCATCATCGCCAACTTCAAGCTCTCAAATTTAGTCTTGGATTTGTCGGTCCAAGTAAATGATTCCTTCGTTAACCTGCTAGTCAAGGGTGCAACGATAATACTGTATCCCTGTATGAAACAACGATAATAACCCGTCAATCCCAAGAAACCTCTTAGTCCCCTCAAGTCCTTCGGAAGCGGCCAGTCATTCATCACATGAACTTTATTGGGGTCTGCCGTAACCCCTTCTTTTGAGACGATGTGGCCGAGATATCCTATTGACGCCTGCCCAAAGCTACATTTAGAAAGCTTAGCATATAGGCTGTGCTCCCTTAGGATGCCCAACATCTTAGCCAAGTGCACCATGTGCTACTCCAAAGTGTGGCTATACACCAATCTATCGTCAGAGAAGTCTAAACACATCGTTCATGCACCATTGAAAGGTAGTGGGTGCATTAGTTAGGCCAAACTGCATAACTAAGAACTCATAGTGGCCATCATGAGTTCTAAAAGCCGTTTTATACACACCATCTTCCTTCATCCGAATTTGGTGGTAACCCACCCGTAGATCAAGTTTGGAGAATACTGTTGCATCAGTTAGCTCATCGATCACGGGAATCAAATGCCTATCCTTCATGGTGGCCTCATTAAGCGTCCTATAGTCAATACAAAACCACCAACTCTCATCCTTCTTCTTAACTAGAAGAATGGGTGAGGAGAGTGGGCTGTTGTTAGGCCTGATAATCCCTCAATCTAGCATTCCTTTAACTAATCTCTTGATCTTAGATTTCTACGCATAGCCGTACCAGTATAGCCTCACGTTGATAGGCTCCGCCCCATGTGTTAGGACAATCTGATGATCATAAGAACACTTTGGAGGTAGCCCTTTAGTCTCATAAAAAACATCTGTATACTGGCTTTGGACTTGCTGGATTTCTTCTGGCAATTTTTCCTCAACTTTTTTGGCCATAGGAGGTATATCGGTTACTATCGATATCACCCAACAAGCGGGCTGTTGGCACCGATTACCTTCAAGGTTGCCTTAGGGCTCAAAGTAGTCTCAAAGCTCATAGATATCTTAGCGAAATCCCAAGCAATAACCCCAATGGTTTCTAGCCATTGTACCCCTAGGACTATATCCGTGCCCTCTATGGGTAACACCAAGAGATCTACTTTGAAAGGTTCCTTTTGCATCACGAGTTCTACTTCCTTGGAGATGTGCTTTCATGCTAATCGGGACCCATTTCCAAATACAACGGTAAGAGGTTGGTGTGGAGTCAAAGTACAGCCAATGGTAAGTAGGACCGTCACCTTGTTGCCGTGTATAGTGCCGATCACTGTATAATGGCTTTAGGGTAATTTGGGTCGGCCATAGTATGATAATCCCCATCTACCTCGTTCATGGGTAGCTACTGCCTCATGTTCATCATCCGAAGGGTCCGAGTCATCATCGTCACTATCTCCCTCAACCACTATAAGCTGAAAACACTTGCATACATGTCGCAGATCCAATTTCCCTTTGCACTTGATGCATAGACCTCTCTTGATCCTGTCCTCTCTCTCTTCCTTGTATATGTATTGCACGATGACCTTATCACGAAAGGCTGGCCTAGCCACCTCATGCTTCACAGGTTTGGGTGCTTTCCAAAGTTCCCTTTGCTCTTACTAACCTCATTGGTTTTATAAGACTTCCTTAATGCATACAACCTTGGTTCTTCTCTTCAATCAGTCTAGCTTTGACAAAACAATCTACTAAAGCTGTCGGTTCATGGGATAACAATTCTATACAGATTTCTTGTTTAAATCCTCCAAGAAACACCCCCACAAGAGCCCGATTTGTCCAATCCACCATGCAGGCCAGGTTTTCAAACATGCTTTGGTTGTCTTGAACCATGGAAGTTTGCCAAAGATTCTTCAATTCCACGTCAAAATTTGTGAAGGATATGTCCCCGAAGCATACCAATAAAGCAGCTCTAAATATGGCCCAAATTATATAATGTTGAGTGTGCTTCAACCAGCGATACCACTGCATGGCCTCACCTTCGATGTGTAAAACCGAGAGTATGTTCCAATTTTCTTCGTTGATATCTTGGCATGTAAAATACTCTTCAACTTTGAAAACCCACTCTTGTGCTCTCTTGCCATTAGATTTTGGGAATTCCACCTTAGGTTTCGGTTTGGAGTCTGGTTGCCTTCTCCCCCGTCTATCATAGTTGCCCCCCCAATTGGAGGGTGTCTTCTCATCATCCAATTAATCATCTCTAACATTCTGGTTTTCCCAGCCTTGGTTGCCTTTGTTGAGGGATCCAGTACGCCAGTTTAGGGGTGGAAAGTATTCATATCTATCTGGCCCTTTGACGTATTGCCCGACCCCATTATATCTATTTCCTCCTTTGTTATCATCATGGAAGTCCATGTGAGTTGTAAGTTCGGCTGGACCCTTGCCCTTTTGGTGTGATGTACAAGGGGAAACCTCAATTGCCTTCCCTTTTTCTTGCTGCATGTTGGCGCTATGGTTGGACTTCTCTATTTGTTCCATACAAAGATTAGTTGGCTGAATTGAGGCTGTAAGTTCTCTATGTGATGTCATCTTTTCCATGAATGTGGAGATTTGGTCCCATTTTCTGTCCATGGTATTTACCTTGTTCAATTGCTTTTTAGTGGCTGCTAAATCCGTTTGCACATGGCTTACGATTCTCTCAAGGGTTTGCACTTAGTCATCACCCGATTCTATTTCAGCTTTCATAGTGAAGTCCTCATCGTGTTCAGCCAAAACAACTTGTGTTTGCTTGCCTTTATGCTCCATATCTAACCAAAATATGCTCCAAGTAGGCTTTGATACCAACTGGTAGGGCTTCACCTTGTGGCTGCTCAAATGAAGGTGCGGAAGGCTGCTCATTCCCAAGAATCACTTGGAGTGGGACGCTAAACGGTGACGATATTAAATTTACAAGATCCTCTACCCAATTGGACAACAACCCCAACCAAAATCCCGTGGCTATGAGTGAAACAAGGACGTTTTTCCGCCAAAGAGAGGTCTCAACCTACTACAAGTATAATGGATACGCCTAACAACCGCAACATACAAAATTATCACTAGCCTCACTCACAAACCATCACACACATCCACATACATTCTACCATGCATTTCCTAGAGCGTGCAAACCATCAACAACACCCCAAGGAAGGTCTGTAGCTTGGGTTCGAGTCCTTAGCCAAGGTGCTTCAGAGGTCCACCCTGCTAGCTACACGCTGAATTGGCAAGGCTGAAAATCAACAATGCACTCACCCTTGTCCCTATAGAGTGATGGGGTGCTTACCTCACCAGAGCTAAGACCAGAAAATCCACTAAGGAGTGAATTCTGATCCTTGGTATTCAGCAACACCTTTCTTCAGCAAGAGAGGCGCCCTCACAGCCTTGTAAAGATGATCATCCTCCTTGCTTCAACAAAGAACAACGAAGTTACTATTTGTAATTTCAGTAACCAATGAAAGAGAATGGATTGCATGTCACTGCAGCACATATGACCCCTAATATGTCACTGTGATAAGGGGAAACAAACGCTGGATAGGCGCCAACGTACACCCTTCCTTCTCCTGGGTTCAGCTCAGCCATGGTTGCTATACTCCATTCTCTCGGTAACAGTTGACTCCAAAGTCAGACCGAGAGTTATTGTTTAGAAATTTAAGGAAACATGGTATTTCCAAGAGTTGTTAGAAGTCGTCACTGTGTCTTGATTTAACCCATGTAAATGTTGAAATTAGAGGGAAGCAAGCGCCGTTTAGCCCGATGTAAGCTATGACTTCTAACAGGTTCAATCCGATCCTCGATCTACCTTCTCCAACCCTCAAACAAGCTCCCAACTCCTTGGCAGCATAGGTCTCCTCCAACAGAAACTAGGCAGTCACCAGCAATACGAGATAATAAGCACAAAGGTTACTTCAATGGAGAAGCATCATCAGAAAAGATGAAAAACCGCAGGAGCAAACGTGATCGGGGTGAGGCAAGCGTCATTGAACGCTGGCAGAGGCTGTCTTAGATAGCTTCTTTTCCTAGCTCCTCCTCCTTCAATCGCTCGCAGGTGGCAGAAATCTCCCCCTCACACAGAGCAAGAATTCAAACCAAGAAGATTAACAACAAATTAAGGGAAATGTAGCTGAGATCATCAACAGATTAATTTGTAAAACCCAATTGATAAACAGATTGGGGATGAGATTTTCTCTTGCAGGGTTGATTCCAGCGATGCAGGTGTTCTAAGAACTCGGTGAATTTTAGAAATTTAGGCATAGCTCGATCACCATGAAAATTGGTCTAGAGATTTGTTGGATAGTTAGGAGTAGACAACCTAATTTATAGCTCCGTCCGAGATCCCCAAGAGAAATCACGCCCCTATGGAAGTTCGCCAACTGTCTCACATGCTGTTAGCTTCTGTCTCAGGCATCCGTGCGATCCTTCTCGATGAATCCAATCGATTCCAAGCGATTCGAGCAAAATCCCCAAATCAATTGCAATAGAATGATCAAACAATGATTTAAAATGGATTAACGGAAAGTCAGATCACTAGATTAGATTAAATTCCTAATTTCTGACGACAATTGGGATGCTGCTACTAACTGGCGGAGAAAATCTGGAAGTCACCACCAATTTCTACAAACTTTCGGCCGTGGTGGATTTCTCGGTCGTCTATGGATGGATTTGCCTCAAATTTGGTCTATAGACTCATTGACTCGTGGGAAAGATAACACTAGAGGCCAATTGCTCAAATTGTGGATCGATTAACTGCAATCATTGCACAAACAGGGATTGGTTGGTGGCAAAACAAAGGATCCACGCGGTATGAAGTTGTCCAATCAAAATATGCCCAATCCCCCAAATTTCTCTTGGATTTCTCATTGCAGACACAAAGTATGGAAGAAATCAATCTAATTGAACATGAATTTCTCCGATCAAGCTCCCGATCAGTCGACCTAACCCGGGTGTTAGACAACCATCAGATGATAGGTTGAATGCGCCCTTGCCGTCAGCACCTCTCGATCGATTGATCCCTCAGATCGGGAATAATAGTCCAATCTACCATAAATGATGATCCACACTTGGTGGAGTTACTCCCGACACTAGCAACGTTAGGATTCTCCAACTGAAAGAACTAAGCTTCAAGGTAAGACTGTGGGAGAACAAAGTCTAACCTAGTAAAGCGTCGCCGGTTTGTCGAATTGGGCAAAAGGGCAATCCGCCACCGATCGATCGACATCGTCTTCTTCCTCTGCTACCCCGATCGTCGGATGCTGCTTCTCGGTTCTTCTGTGGATGAAGAACCTGCACAGACCTCTGATTTTTAACGTTTAAGTGGGATAATGCGTAGCCTGAGTCTCTGGTAGTGACCATCGGCATCACTCCTATGGTCGCTCAGACGATAATCCTACTCGAAAATGGTTTTCGGGCGAAGATTTTAGATGGCGCCAAGTCTGCCACCATAGTGATCCAGCTCAATGCAGGAGAGAACCTATGATACCAGGGTGCGCCAAAATGGCATTCGCGTCAACACGATGCAGGTGCGGATGCGACCCTGATTCGCACCGAAGACTGTCAACGGTGAGTCAGGTGCGATCAGCCGCACTAGACTGAAAATGTCATTTCTTGATGTGCACCCCACTCGTGTTTGACGCGAGTCGGGTGCGGTAAAAAACTTGTATGTCTATTTTAATTTTCATTTTTCAACAAAAACTATCGGGCATCGCCCCTTTCCCTTTGCTAACGCCTTCTTAGTTCTGCTCTTCCCTATCTCTCCTACGATCGTCCCTTCCACCGGCAGCAGCTTCCTCTCCATCCAGCGACCGGCTGCGATCGTCTCTGCCGACGACGTCAGTTAGTTCAGGTAGCTACTCTGCAAAGGGTTTATTTTAGATTTTCGTTTTCTCCAGCCTGTTTTCCCTATTTCATCTTCTTCCTCAACCCTCTTCCAGTGCCCCTGTTTTCTCTCAGTTTATTTGGTTAAGAAAATTTGCAATCTGCAACGGCTGCAGTGCAGGGCCTGCCACTGGAGCTTCCCCTTCGGCCCTCCCCATTTGCCCCATGCCCGCTCGAGTGCAATAGAAGCTCCTTCTGTGTTGCATCCCTCTCCCTCCTTGCTGAACCCCACCCTCAAGTGCTTCTCTCTCTCTTTCTCTCTCTCTACATTGCTAAATGTTGATGTCAATGTCACAGCTAAGGTTCGCCGGCCGAGTCGTGCAACCATCTATCAAAAGGATGAAGATAGCCGCTATTCACGATTAATTGTGAACTCACAAGATCGACTTTTATGTCATTTTTGGCAGTGTTGAATACAGACATGAATTGTTCGACAAAATGCTTGACAGGGCTGTTGTCACACCGACCACGATAATAACTGGTCTACAGTCGTATGTTTGAATTTAGATGTTCATGAAAACGTGGAAAGCAAGGATGTTAAATTGGATGGCCTTGTGATGGTTAGTGTAATTCGATCAATGTGATCAAGTTGGGTTTGTATTGAATTCAATTGTGGAAATTGTTAACTTTGAAATTTGATTACTGAAAAGTGTGATTGCGTGTATGCTAGGAATAGGTTGAAGATAGGAATCTGCAATTAAGGGATTCAGAATAGTTATCCCGAGCACTTGGATGCTGGAAAAATGAAATTAGAAAGAATAACTAGAATCACGTTTATCATGGGAAAATAATTTGGTTTCATTGTCTTATGTTGATGTTTGTTTTTATTTGATGTGTGGATTCTGAGCCACATTTCATGGAAATTTGTCATGGTTTCTTTTTTTGGTTGGAAGATAATCGGCTAAACCTTTTTGATTAAAAAGTGTTCATTAGAACTATTAAAATATGAGAAGATAATTTGTTTTTCTCTTGGGCTGTGTTCTAGGCATTATGAGTTGAAACAACCATACGCTTGTGAGTAAAGGGCTTGGAGAGGGTGAAAGTAGTTTTAGACGAGTTGCAAGCTTGTGAATTCTATTTAACATAACCAGCTAGGAGTGGCTTTTTTTTACCTTATGGATTTGATATTAGCTGCCCCACAATGTTCCAAGTCCACTTCACCAACGTACATATAGCATATTTGTCCGACTTTGTGTTATTTAAAAGTGTTATCATGGAGGTCTTGGTTGTGCGTGTGCATATATAGCATGTTTCTTCTACCTAGAGCTTTGTAGGCCCTTGCTTCTAGTGTAGGCTTTGAATGTCGTAAGTCGTAACTAGGATGGATTAAGCTACCAATAATTTATAACTTATAAGTGATTTGCAACAAGTTAACAACTGAGGCATGTGTTTTTGCCTTCTTGCTGCTATATTCTGAATGCTGAAGCATTTTTTTATGTGGATCATATCTGATATATATAATTTGTTTACAATAGCTAGATTGGTCACAAATTTTGCTGACATCTGTCATAATAAAATTTGTTTACCTCTTGTCAATGTCATTTATTCAATCTGAATGTCACTTGAATATTTACTATTATTGTTCCATATCCATAGATAAAAATAAAGCTCATTGTTTGATGTTCTACCTATGCATTAGTGCAAGAGCTGGTCAACACTAGATAAACCATAAAGACAAAGGGAAAAGGAAAAAGTTGTTTCAAATTCTCCCGCAATAGGTTCTTCATCTAGTGTGAATGTGGATGAAGATGATGTTTCAAAGTCTTCTATTGTACCTGGTGAAACATATGCATCTGAAGAACAACCACTATGGAAAGAAATGAAATCAGTCACCAAAAAATATAGGCAGTGGCAGTGGAAATGTGCATTTTCTATGCAATTGTCAAGGTACATTTGTAGGATCTTACACAAGAATTAAGGCACATTTTTTGTAGTTGTCAGGTCATGGAATTCGAGGATGTAAAAGTGTTTCTGCAGAAAAAGTTCGAGAGTTCAAGAGGTTGCAAGATCGTGCTGAATTCAGAACAAGAAGAAAACAAGTATTATTGTGACAAATCCTAAGATTTCTGATAGAAAAAGAAAGACTATAGAGACATGTTTTGATTATTGCGGAAGGGCAGAAATAGATAAAGTGATTGCTAAGTTTTTCTATTCTTGCTGCATTCCTTTCAATGTAGCTAGAAATCCATATTGGAAGAAGGCTTGTACTATGCTTGCAAATAGCAAATTATCAAGATATATACCTCATTGTTTAGAAAGGTTGCGCACATCACTTCTTCATAATGAAAAAAACGAGGTTGAGCAAAGTTTAGAAAGAAAAAAGTTTACATGGAACACGACCGGGGTATCAATTGTTTCTGGTGGGTGGACAGATATTCAAAGACATCCACTAATTAATTTCATTGTCATTGCACGTGATGAACCAATATTTTTAAAGGCAGTTGATGCATCTGGAGAATATAAAGATGCTAGATATTTGAAGCAATTATTTGTAGAAGCCATCAAGGAGGTTGGTACTGAGAAAGTGGTGCAACTCATTATAGATAATGCTGCTATATGCAAAAGTGCTGGACTTAGTTTGAGGTATGATTTTCTACATATTTTTTAGACTCCATGTGTTGCACATACTTTGAATTTAGCACTGAAGGACATATGCAATCCTCCAAGTGAAGATGTAGATCCCAAGGGACATGAACTATTCTCATGGATTCAAGAGATTGAAAAAGATGCAAGAAATATTAGAAATTTTATCGTTAATCACCAACATGCATTGTCTCATTTTAGTAGTTATTCTGATTTGAGATTATTAAAGGTTGCAGAGACACGATTTGCTTCAATAATTGTCTTGTTGAAAAGAATTCAAAGAGTGCGAGATGCACTTATCCAAATGGTGTTTGGTAGAGAGTGGAGCTTTTATCGGGTTGAAGATGAGGCTAAAGCTCAAAGTATTAAAAGCTTTCTTGTTGAAGATAAATGGTGGGATAAAATTGCATATTTTTTGGATTTCACAAAACCAATTTGGTGCATGTTGAGAGCTGTTGATAAAGATGAACCTATGCTTCATAAAGTTTACGCAATGTGGGAACAAATTTAGTGTATAGTTTTTAAGAAAGAAAAAAAAGACATTGTACTTGATAATTCAGAGTTCTTTGATCGCATAAGTACAATATTAGTTGAAAGATGGGATAAAAGCAATACTCCATTGCATTGCATGACACATTCTTTAAATCTGAAATATTACACTAAAAAAATGGATTGAAGGAGCTCCTGGACGTGTTACTCCAAATCTAGATAGTGAGTTAAATGTTCAAAGAATGTCATGTATGGACAGACTTTTTATAGATTCTTATGCCAGAAAACAAGCAATGTGTGAATATAACAAGCTTTTTTTTAGGAAATTTTAGTTTAGAAGGCGCAACAGTAACAAGAGAAGATGATGTCATGAGTCCTTTTGATTGGTGGGCATCCTATGGATCAGAAAGGCCTGTGCTTCATAAACTTGCTTTGAGGTTACTATTAGAACCTGTTACATCATCGTGTTCTGAAAGAAATTGGAGCATATATGGTCATATACACAACATTTAAAGGAACAAGCTCACTAGCCAACATGCAGAGGACTTGGTTTAGGTGCATTCTAATTTACGTCTTTTTTCAAGGAAAGAAAAAGAATACAAGTATTTCTTTATTATGTTGTTTTTCTTTGCTCAATTTCTTATGTTGTGTTAAATTTCTTATATTTTTATGGTCAATATTTTTTATTGTTTAACTTTCGTCTTTAATAAAATGCAGTTGTGGATCATCTCAATATTGGGATGTAAATCCAGATGAATTTGATTTTGATAGAGAACACAATTTATACTGCTAACATGGATTATTCTGATCCTGTTATTCCTTCTGAGGCGTTCGATGATGATGATATCGTTGAAAGCATTGAAGAAAATCAAGACATTGGTGGAAGTGGAAGTGGAATGCAACTCTGACAAAAGAGGTAATAAGTATTGATATATGAATTATGAAGTATTACTGTATGAACTGTGATTTTGTAAACTCAAAACTAGAGTATATTTCTTGTTGGATGTTGAACTGAAGTCTGATGATTGATAATGATATCATGATTAGCAAATTGTAATTTTGATCTTGTTATTTTAATAATTTTGTGGTTTATGACACGTTTTTGTCATATATATTATATACATATTATTAGTATTATTACAATAAATTAATAATAATAATATTAAATACTCTTGCCACACCACTGCACCTAAATTTTTTGAAATGTGTCGCGCCGGCACCCGCACCCTGCACTTTGGTGACATAGGAGAGAACAAAGACAACTTCAAAATTCCATTAATGTCGAAAGATAGGGTTTATTACATATCACTAAGCTTGTATAGCTTAAGTGAACCGTGTCAAGCCCTGTCTCCTCTCGAGACACTACCGAAAACTAAAAATTGATGCTAGAAATAAGATTTTATACTATTTGGGACCGACCGAGTCAGTCAACTTATTGACGCTTTGATTGAGTCCGCGCCTTGGACTAGATCTCTACTGTGCCGTTCTGCCTGGGTTCGAACCCACTTTGGCTAGGCTTGGCTTGGGTGATCTTCCTCGCTGGTAGGCTTGGTCAACAGGTGATACGGTCCAACCTACAAATATGCCGAGAGCGGCCACAGATGAGACCGGGAGCAGCCATAGAGGGCGGGGCCAGCCCGCCCAACAGTTAGACAAGGCCGAGCAAAGTCAAGTTGACGCAAACCAGGGACAAAAGGGAGGAGAGGGTGGTGAAGAGCAACACGTTCAGTCCAATAGTGAGTTCAAAAATACACTTAGAGCAAATGCAGAGGGAGGAGCGGGAGGAGATGCAACGGCTCTAAGTGAGGTTCTTGAAGGCCAAGGAGGTGGGTCTAGTCCGGTCCCGGTCAAGTCCAGCCTAGGTCTTGGTTTAAACCCAATCACTCAGGGTCAGCCTAGGACGAGCCTAGGCAATTCTTGATCCAAATTGAATCCCAAACGTGTGCGGGACAGAGGAGGATCCGTTTAGGAATGAGACAATAGGTCTCGGATTTGGATTTTCGCACTTTGCTTTGGAATATGCTTGTGTGCCTTTTGCTTATGCTTTTGGATTCAGTTTTGATCCGGATCACATGTTTAGATCCATGATTTTGTTCAAGACTATAAATACTTTGTTCACATTTGATTTCGTATGCAATTGAAGGAATTTGAGTTCATTTTTCACATTCGTCTCTCTCCTCTCCACGAGTCTCTCTCTCTCCCTTGCGCAGTCTCTTCCCCACACGTCTCTCTTCTTCCTCGAGTCACATTTGGGGGAAATCAGCCATCTTGGTTGAATTCCAACCAATCCCCATCGCAAAAACGAGGGCTTTTCCTTCTCCTTGCCTTATTTTCTTCTTCTCTTTTCATCTCACTCTCCCAAGGTAAACCAGCTAGAAGATTTCCAAGTCCTCCTGCGTGAAGGATCTCCTTGCCCATGAGTTTCCCCACATCAACAACCAGCTGTCAAAGGTGCATTCTTCCTTGAACCACAAAGGAGGAATAGAGGCCAGATCAGTCCTCGGGAAGTCCTCAAGTCGGCTAGGCAACTAGGCGATTCGGGGTATCGACATTGGAATCAAGCGGTTGAAGGTTAGTGCCATAACTTCTCTTGGCGATTTGTGAGTTCTGTTGGACGGTTTTGTGGGAGAATTCGGACCTAGAGTTCAGCTCTTTCCCACGGTGCAATCCCGTGAGTTTGGGGTGGAATTGACGGTGGAAGTCTGCCTTAACTTGTACCGTTCTTACAAGTCACAAGGACACATTGTGAAGTTCGTGCTATTCCCAAGCCTTTTGAACTAGTTTTCACCGGCGGAATCCTCCCAAACTCTCGGTTCTAAGCCTCGGTTTAGGTCTGAGAATATTGCCGGAAAACAGCAAGAGGAGTCTTGAAAAATTGTGAATTGGACGGTGGAAAAAGAAGAAAAAGCATCATAGAAGAATCGTCCAAAGAAAAGAAAGAATTTGGCCAAGTTTGGTGCAATTCAGGCATTAAACGGAGTGGATTTGGGCTCGCCGGAATTCTGAAATTCCGGTGACCGCTGCTCTTTTTTCGGCCAACATTTGGGAACTTCGGCCAAAGAAGAACATATCATTTGGGCATGCAAAGGACCTCGTACATTTGGTGTTGGCACATTTGGGAAATCATGTGGCAAAAAGAGAATATCCTCATCACATTCCTTCTTCATCGCCGGCACATTTGGGATCATTTGGTCGTTCCTACTTTTGAGGTAAGTGAATATTCGCATTTGGGTCTTTCTTCAACTCCACCCTTCATCCTCACCACGTGGCAGAGATCTAGTGCTCTAGAGAGAACATTTGGGAGGAGCTCGCCCCTTGCTTCCACGATTGTAGGAAGTGCTCCACATTTGGTGGGCTCGATCCTCCTTTTTTTAGATCATTTTGGGATTCAATCCCACTTAGTTAGGAAGTGACCCACATTTAAGGATCTAGAACCCTCTACCCTCGCCACTTGTCCTCTCCCTTAGCCCATTCACACCCCGAACCAGCTCCCTAACCCTCTAGTGGACCACATTTGGTCAACTCGCCCCTTCCACCTCACCATTTCCCTAGCCTCTCTGCTACTTCCTTGGGAGATAGCCTCCACCGTGCCGCCACCTCACCCTAGCATCTTGGAGCTCGATTCTCACTTGGAATCTTCTCCAAATCCTTAGCCACATTTCCCTCACTCGAGCCACCCTAGACCCCCTTTCCATTTCCCACATTTGCCCCTCCATTTCCCAATTTCATTTCTACCTTTGGCGCCTAGACCTACCCTTCCTAAATTTTAGGGATCCCCAATTGAACCCCTTCCATTCACCCGATTGAGCCTAGATTCAAACCCTAAAACCCACTTTACCTAACCTATCTTTGACCAAGCCCACTTCCTAGACCGAGCCTTGACCTTGTTGAACCTACCTAGCCTGGTCCCACCTAAGACTACCCAATCCACAAGGTTCACACTTAGTCGGTTTCAACCCTAGCACTCAAGGAAGACCGCGGAGTCCGCATCCTTGTGAGTCTTGGAACCGGTGGACCTTGCCACCGCCGCTGCTACTTTTCCATCGACTCTCCGGCGAAGAATCCAGCCGGTCCGCACTCATCCGGTGGACATCCACGGAGCTCCTAGACGTTTCCCAGCGAGGACCTTGCACTTGGAGGGTTCTTGAAGCTTCTTCATCCTTGGATCTTGTCTTCATCCACGACATCTTCCATCGTGTAGCTGTTATTACCCGAGTGTGGAATCTCACCTCGAGGCCTTGGGTTTATATTCGCCAAGCTAGCCTTGGCCGGTACTCTCTTTTCAACCCTATAGACACGTGGGAGGTTGTCTTGTTTTTGCTTTTGCTTTTAGCCAGAACCTTGGGTCGTTGTTGAGCATTGAGGGACCTCTGAGGCACCACACCAAGGACACAACCTTGTGCCAACTTAGCCTCCTATGGGTGGGTGTGGTTTGCTCGATTAGGTTTGGTTTGATGGTTTGTTTGAGTGAGTTGTGAGAGATTTATCATTGTATCTCTTCCGCATTGTACTGGCCTCACATCTCTAGTTATTTGTAGTAGGTTTGACTTTTGGGTTGGGATTAACCTCACTTGAATTCCTTACATATTGGGATTTTTAAGTCGGGGTTCCTGTTCGACTGGGTAGTGTCATTGTATTTGGTTTGTTCTAGGTAAGGCTTTGGTTGGTCCAAGGTGATCTTGGGGGTAGGCACGGCCGTCGACTTAGGACTTTGGTCGGCCACGGGCAAGACCCTACCAATTTGGTATCAGAGCCTCCCACAGCCAGAAGAAGTCAATACGTTCTGAACAGAAGACTTCTCTTCGATCCAGTTATACTTGATCGGCTGCTACCAAATCTACCAACAGGTCTGGTTCTTTCCTCGCTGAGTCCTATCCACTGTTTGTCTGTATGCTGTCTATCTTAGTATGCTGTCTATCTTATCTGACTATTCTTGTTTCAAACTTGGTTCCCTGGTCGGAACGAGCTGGGTTCGTTGAACCTCCTCTAGATCGAGCTCGATGTGATGAACCAGCTAAGTCTGGCTCATCTGCTGTAAACTCAGTCTGAGTGGGGTGTTAACCTCACTAAGATGCCTAAGATGCCCAATGTCTTCGCCCACAACACCCTCGGATGTTGCCAGTGCTCGTCACTGTTGTCCGCTACCGATAGCTTCCCTAGCACATGGAGTTTCTGTCTTAACAATACCCCAAAAAATGTTAGCCTCACTAAATGTTTGCCTACCTTGGCAGTGGACTTCTTTCCCAAGTGGGGTGAGCGCCCATCGCCCTCGTCCGTCTGTGCCCACTCGGTGCCTTCAGCCTCTCTGCCCTTGCGTCACTCGGCACCATCTTCGGCCACACGTGGCCATCTTCAGCGCTCGTTGACGTGATCGTCGCTTGCCACGGGCTGTGGCCGACTGTGTTGAGTGCGCTGCGGCTGTCTCTACCTTGGCCTCGGCAGTCCTTGTGGGGAGACTGCCTGCTCCTCGGCCTCCGACTACGGTCGAGGCCTCTGCTCGGCTAACCTCCCTTGCCCTTCGGGCAGTATGCGTCGTGACCAAACCCTCCTGCGGCCCACGGCCTGCTGTGCACGCTGCACCTCTGCAGCATCGACAATGTCTCTCGGCAGGCTACTAGGCCGGCCTGTATCGAACTCTATTGGATGACCATATGAACCAGACACTTTACTTTCTTCATAGAGAAAATTGCCTTAACAATCTCTTGACCTATCATGGGCGACATCAAGCACTACAACAGAAAATGCCATCTGCCACATACACTACCTAGGGTTTTGCTATGGCGGATGATGCCATGAATAAAACTAGTATCAGATTTATGGGTGAGTCGACCCAACCATCTTTGATGCTTAAAAAAATATTTATGCCAAAGAATATGAGGATACTTGGAGTATGTATGTGAAAATTGCTCTATTGGGAACCTAAATTGAGGTTTCTGAGAGAGGGTTCACCTCCAAAACCTTGTCGATCAAGATCTAGAGCGGATATCGAATTCTTCTCGACAGGGTTATGCAATATGTCAGAGTCATCGACTAGGCTATGAAATTGTAGGAGCTCCTCTTTTATGTTCTAGGAAACTTCAGGTTTCCTTTGCTAGCACGTGCTCGCCTCAAAGATCTCTTCTGCTGCCTCATGTATATCTCTCTCTCTCTCTCTCTGAAGAGATCTTTGAGGCAAGCATGTGCTAGGCAGAGAGAGAGAGAGAAAGAGATTATTAGCTTGCACTATGGAACATAAGGCTGGAAAGCTGCAGGAAAGACAAGACAATGGTACAAGATGGAAGGAGAGTGAGGAAAAATGCTTATAGAGGGATGAGAAAGAGGCTTTGTAGAAAATGGCGATGAAGATTAGGGATTTGAAGAAAGGGCTACAGGAGTAGATTGGTACATACTCTTATTTATTTTGACATCTCCTTGTGCTCCAAATCATTTTTAGTATTTTTAATTGGATATTGATCTATACTACTATTCCTACTATTTTGAATCTACTTGCATTTTGGCAACAGTAAAGAACAACCTTCACTTAAAGTTGATCCTTTCAGCCATATTGCCATTCAACTTGATTTTGCCGAAAACCACCATCACCCTTCTCTTTTGGTCATTTCTCCTTTTTTTAGTCATTTGGGATTCCTGCTGTAAAGGTACTGATCTCTTTCCTAAGCAGTTTTTAATTTTTTTCATCTTGTTCCATTATCCTGTAACATGGTTTTGTTGACCCACAATGTGGACAGCCCATAACATGATATTGATAAGGTTAAATCAGTTTTTTTCCTCAATCAGGTTTTTTTTTCTCAATGTTTCTTCACCTTCAATGTGATGCTGAAATTTTTATTCCTTTGCTTTATGTGAGGGTGTTCCATTAAAGAAGCCGAGTGATAAAGTGCTACAAACTCAAACGAGATTTTCTGCTTTTTGCATACATTTTGAAGAAAAAAGACGAAGAAGTAACTATCTCGAAGTTCTTGTCATAAGATAAAGAAACTTGATTTATTATTGCACAATGATTTATAGGACTGTCTTTGCTAGCTGTTTTTTTTTTTTTTTATTCTCGGTGATATTTGAATTAGACAATTTGTTGGTTGTGGGCAATGAAAGAGCTTGTCTAACCAGCTATTCCTGATTGTCGTAGCAGAAAAGAAAGGAGTTTCCTGAACTTGCTATGTCACACAGTTAGCGAGTAGTCATTTGTGTTTACCATTTGGTACTCATTAAAATATTTTATGCTTTGCACTTAACCAGAAAAGCTCACAGACACATGTACATGGCATATAATTATTAGATTATAACCACTGCAAAGTGATGTTTTGTACATGAAAAAAGTGCGAATTTGTTAATTTGGTTTCAGTTGGAGTTTTTTGCATTGGATTTGAGCAATATCTTGAATAGCAGCTAGATTAAATATTAATCAAAATGTGACCTGAGCCTTCAATTTTGATGTGAAACAAAGAATATTCAGATAACTTGGGGTCCAGTAGAAGCATGCATAGCTTGACGTTGGATTCAACAATAGTGAGTAGAAAAGTTTTTAGATATAATCTTCTATATTCGTATCTAATGGCACTATTTTACAGTAGAATTTAGATGCAGAAGATCCAGCCAGCACACTATCCTTGTGCACGTTTAAATCTGACCGAGCATTTGTTTTTGCACGAGCTTTTCTGCATGTCAGAAGTTACATGCTTATGTCAATGCTCCTTGACATGGAAATCTCCCATTAAGTATCATGAAATATTAACAATATGTTTGAGACAGAAATAGTTTCTTTTGCATGCAATGGATCGAGTGGATTTTGATAATAGGTTACTATTTATATTTGTGCTCGATTCTAGCTAAATGGAGCATATCAAAGTGCCTGATTCTAAGTGCTTGATTATCAAAGGTGAAGTATGTACAAGTTTATATGTATTAGTCATTAATGTTGGTTATGGGGTTAAGATAGTAGGATGAAACTGCATGATTTTTGGCTCCGAAAACATTGATTGAATATAAGGAATGGAATCAACGGGGGAATGACAAATATCTCCAGTGGCTGCCTAGCATAATCATAATCAACACTTTTTTTCATCCCTGTAGTTCCTTCAAATGAACAAGGAAAGAGCCAGTTGGCTTGGCGGTATTGCCGGCCTCATGGAATACCAGAATTGCATGTTACTATCTCTTTTTGGCTTTTTGAAATAAAGAGGCAGGTGAATATTTTGTCGCTGATTATATTGCAGAAAGTCAGATGAAGATGACTTTGCCTTAGTTAACACATAGGCAAATAACCTATTTGATATGCTTATTTATTTATTTGTTACTGGAGAACATGTTTCCATGTAAATAGTCTCAATGAAGTAAAACTTCATACATGATGGCCTAGTTAACATGCTAAACCTTTCTATTTTGCATCGAGTATTCTACATTTAATTATACCACATAGTCAGCATTCTAACCTTTCCATTTTTGCCTATTTGGAGTGCTATGGAACTTCCTGTTTAATTTGTTTGGTTAGTTATGTTGCCAATGGAGCTACTCATATTCTCCTTGTTTTATCTTGTTGCTGCAGTCACATTTTTAAATTTGCGAAAAAGAATCTACATATGGATTAATAGATATTTCAAGGGAGGACAACAGAAATGCCTGCCTCATTGCTAGTCCTAGTTTCTATTGAACGATTAACTTTTTGTTCCTTTACTCAACATCATTGCATCATAAAGACCATCTACCTTTCCTTTATTCCATGCTTGTATACATGTGTATGTGTGTGTTTTTTTCCTTCACTCAACATATGGGTTGGTGCATTGAATTGATTGCTAGCATGTTGCATTGACATTGAAATTATATCTACAAACGTATGGAGGGGGTTGCAGGGGACCAGTTGATATAAGCACAGTATGAGAAACTCTCAAAAAGAAAGTTGCACCAGCTAAAAAGGAGACAAAATAACCAAGGTTGCTACATTTGGACCGTCCGATCAAAAGATTGGATGATTCTGATGAGTTGTTCATTTGACACAAAAATGGGCAGCACTTGGACCGTCCGATCAAAAGATTGGATGACTCTGATGAGTTGTTAATTTGACACACAAAAATGGACAAAATGATGATCCAATATAGATATATATAACAAAAGGCAACATAGTTATAATGGTCATGGCTTTTTCCATGGCTAATGCATAAGTAGATGTGGCTCTGCAAGTAACAGCCACAGCTAAAACCATGAGTAATTATCTAGGTAAACTATGAGTGGTGGATGCAACTGCCACAATTTTATCCGATTAAAAATCTTCCCCCCAGCCTCCACACACCTTTCTTGGTTATGAATTTGAGTTCATTTTCATTTCCTACACAAATTAAAAAAGAGTCCTTCTCCAAGAAAGAAAACCTGGAGTTTTTTACCTCTATCTATTGTCGTTTCAAACCCTCCATTATAAATATGTATTGCGTATTACGTTTTTGAAAATCACCAATAAAGCAACTGGTAGGGTCCAGGAATATGGCTCTTTCAACTTTTGCATAGTTGATTATGTAATAGCCACCACCGGCATTAACTCATGCTTCTTAACCTCCATTGTCAATATTTCCTCTTCAACTTCCATCGGTGAAATGTTGACAACTTCTCCCCAAGAGCTAGTCGGCAGCTTCCTTCGCAGCAGCCTACCATCCTTTGTTAACAGGTGGCCATCAACCAACAAGAACCAACTGATCTCCAGCGTGCGGGGGCTCAGGTCCATTTGTTCTCTCACATAAGCCTAGTTGCATAAAGGCAAGTGGATTCATTTATCCTCACATGCCAGAAGTCCAACCTGCATGGGAAATAACAACGTTTTTATTGGGGTGGGTTATTATGGTGAAAGAGAATAAGGTAGCAGGTACCAGGGGTTTGGTTTGATAATTTCATGCATGGATCTAATCTCAATCTACCTGATTTGTGCTGGTGGTGTACCTGTATTTTCAACCAATTTTTCTGCCTGATTCTATTCACTTTCTCTAGTAGGTATATCAACAATTCTAACAGAAATTTTATCATTATTAGTAATTGCAATATCATTTGTTTTATGCACTTGAGTGTACAAATCATTAGTGGGTGTAAACTGTTCATGGCGAACCTCTAAATTTTTCTATTTAATCTATGAATTTTCTTCCCATTTTCTTCATTGGAAATCAATCTTCATATTGTGGCACATTTGAACTTGGTGTTTGTACGTCTAGTACATTCATTGGAAAAGATTCTTCGTCAAAAATACAATGTCATGATATGTATAGTTACCCTATTGGGCTATGAAGATATCTACACCCTTTATGTGAGGTGTTGTAGCCTAGGAACACAAAGGAAGTGGCCTTAGATCCAATGTATTTTTCTTTTCATGATCACGTAGATACATATTACACTTGCAAACGAAAGTTCTTATACATAAATACTTTGGCTTGCACCAAATAACTTCTCACGTGGTGATTTCCATGTTTAATATGGGTGTCAAAAGTCTTGTTTCCTTTCCATACTACAACATTGAAATCTTTAACCCCATATCTGGCAAGTGAACATGAAACATCATTGACAATCTTTATGTTGCAATAAATATATGTTTGTGTCCAACTTGTTCATTCTGTTGTGGAGTATATAGACAAGACATACTATGTTGAATTCCATGTGTTTCTAATACTTCTTTTATCTTATTGTTATCGAACTCAGTGCCTTCATCAAAGTGAAAATTTTGATCATCTTGTTGAATTGGTTCTTGGAAAAAAAAAATAATAAAGTTTTAAAATGGCCAACAAAAATTGATTTCTCTTTTGATGAAAACAACCAAAATACCTTGCATGATTATCTATGAAGGCAATAGTATCTCATCCCTTTCACTGAATCCACTAGGGAATCCCCCCCCCCCCCCCAAATAAATTACAAGGTAGTTTGTCAAGTTTTATAGTTTCACTATTTGAAGCTACAAAAGTGTTTGCATCCCAAAAATCTATTTTGGTTTGAAGTGCTTCAGAAAAAATTTATTTTTTGAAATGAGAGAAAGGAATTCACCCGTTGGTATAGGATTGACGGTTTCCAGTGCCTTTAACAAGGGTAACCAATCTAAGGACTATGCTTATCCTTGATGTATTTCATTTTTGCTTAAACATCTTTTATTGTAAGGCCCCGTTTGATGGTTGAGAAGAACTTAACGTGGTAAATTTACCATGAAAAAGAATACTGGAAAAAAATACATGATGAAATTTTACCTTCTTCCAATTTGAGGCCCTGTTTGATAACAGGAAAGTTTTTTGGATAAAATTAACTATGTTTGGTGCATAGGGTAGTTTTTTGCAGGGTAAAATTAACTAACAAAGGATGATTGTCACTCCTAATCAGTTGAACAAGACGAGTTCTCAGCTGGATTAGCTTTATATTCCAGAGCACAGGAACACAATCACCCAAATGGATTTTGCAATATAAAGTTGATCCCAAAACATCCAGTTTAATGCTTCAAAAAACCAGATAAGAACTACAAATAGACAATCACCATCAACATTGTTTTATTACAAGTTGCAACCTCAAAACAAAAGCATAGCAGGCACCCACCAAACAGAGCATGATAGAAGTGAAAAAAAGGGGAATCGTGTGAGACATACCTAAGTAAAGGAGCAGCCAAGAGGGATAAACCCAAATTTCCTGTTGAAGATGGTGCCTGAAGACCTGCGTGTGAAGAGAGAGTAAAGAGAGATGGGTTATCGATATAACGTGCATGTGAGAAAGCGACAGAGACTATCATAGGGCTCACCTGGGGCTGCAAGCAGGCGACGTTGGGGAAAGAGGAGAGGAACGAGAGAGCGAGGGAAGAGAGGAAGGAGAGAGCGAGAGAGGAGAGGCAGCAAGAAAGCGAGAGGGGAAGAAGCGCGGAGAGAAAAGGAGAGGAATTTGAGAGCCCAATTGGCTCGGACTTTTTTGCGGGTTACAATCTCTGTGTTCGTGCGATTTTTGCGGGTTAAACTTTTCGGCGTTTGATACACTCACCACACACTGCGTTAAAGTTCCCTTCCCGTATGATTTTCACCCGCTCAACAGTATTTTCCCCTGCAATCAAACGGGGCCTAACTGTGGTGCAGTGTTTGAGAAAATATTGAATATTTGATGTTTCAAATATTTGAGAAAGTTTTGAAAAATCATTTGAGAATGTAAAATATTTTGATTTGGGAAATTTTGAATTGGAAAATCTTTACAAATATCATTTAGAAACCTTTGAAGATCACTTTTTGACGTCAATTTAGTGTTCTCTTAAGACTTTAAGTAGATTTAAGATTTTGCTATACTTCGATTACTACCTAACTAGAACTTCATCTGATATTGTTTTAAGTTCTTTTAGAGAGTTAGTTGTTTTTATTTGTGATTTTAAGTGAATGTGGATGTATGAACACATTGACCGTACATGATTATAAACAAATCATTCATTCCTATCATAACATTCATCTAAAAACATTTCTACCATCACATACATTTAAGTTCTAATTTTTATTTATATAATTGTCGTAAATATTTTTGAAAGAGAAATTTTTTTGAAAATGGAATGAAGTTATAGACGATCAATCATAATTTCAATGTTGGGTCATTACTTGAGTTTTGGTTTTGATGAAGTCGAGAAAGGAGAAATTAAACCCTTAGAACTTGAGAGAAAAATATCCAAAAGAATGCGAAAGAGGAAATACTTTAATCTGAGAGGAATAAAGAAAAGTAAAGAGAAAGATATTTTGAAAATGACAAAATAAAAAAGTTTAAAAGAGAGAGAGAGAGAGAGAGAGTTACGCATACATGCACGTCCTATATATATATGAGAAAGAAGAAGATTTTAGAAAAATGGAGGGAGAGAGGGAGATTTTAGAGAAAAAATATTTTAGAGAAAGGAAACTCTAGAGAGAGAGAGAGAGAGAACAAGTTTTTAGAAAGGAAAAGATAGATGAACATATATATGTACACATATATATATATAGATATATATATATATATATATATATATATATATATATATATATATATAAGAAGACATTTAACTTGAAGAGAGAGAAACAAAAGATTCTAGAGAGGAAAAATGGAACACACGTATATATTCATTCATATGTATGTGAAAATTTTTAAAAGAATATGTTGAATCATAGAGAGATAATGACAACGAAAAATAGTCATGTGCGCGTATATGTATATAACATATATATATGTATATGTCTTCATAAGAGTTGAAATCAAAAAATAATTTGAAAATATCCGACTTCAATTTTTTTATGTAGGCCAGAGAAGAACTTGGGCTCATGCAAGAGCGTAGACTAAGTCTCAAAGACCTCATTAAAAAGGGTTCTTGCTTTTGAAAATCTTTTGAAAAACATGATTGCAAATATTTTCATACATGAACATAAAAACATAATTATTTCATTTGTTACAAGAAAATATATTTCTCCCACCATTGGGTATGGAAGAAAATCAAACAATATAATAAAACACTCATTGGAGTTCCTGATCGGGGGATTAAGAGAGAAACTAAACATGAGAATGACATGAAGATACTTTTTAACATGTATATATTCGTGAAGGGCTTTCTCCGGTCAGACAAATCCCAACCTAAAAAATAAGAATGAAGAAATCTTAACCCAAACACTCATTCTCGCCGTGCATTTGCACGTTAATTAAGGAAAATTAATCCATCATGCCTGAGCATCTTCTCAAATACAAATAATGAGTAAAGCAATATAACAAACATATTTTTGAATATAAATGAATAAATAGAACTTATTTCACCTTGCTCATACTCCTGATGCACTCAAGAGTAGCTCTCGACTCCATATATGAAATCTTTAGAGCTTTCGTGCACGTTCATGGAGAGGTGACAAGAGGAAATGAAAATAAATGAAAACAAGAGAATGACTACATACTTCTAATATAGATGATTTTAAGAATGAGTCTTCTTCAAATGATCCTAGCGTTGCGTTGGGTGAAACTCGAAGATGATGAAGGTATTCTTCCAAGAGACCTTCTTGTGCATCTTTGAATAGTTTGAACTTGATGAAGCTTGCTTCCAAGGTTGGAGAAAAAGAATAAGAGAAGAAGAGAAAAATGAAGAGAGAGAGCTAAGGAAAACTCTAAATCTTTAAGTGAAAAAGCACTGGAGGTTCCCTAAAGGTTAGGCCATACCCAAGATGGAATATTGTATGGGTATTTATATAGAGTTTTGGAGCCAAAACTCAAAATTTGATTTTTTCTTAATTTAACAATATTTTCATAAGAATTCTAAGTATTTTTTAATGATTTATTTTTTTAAAATAGGATTTGATTAAGTGGGATTGGCCATTAGCCCAGCAAATACCCCTTTGGGGTGTGGGCAGGGCTAATGCCCACACAATAATATCAAAACTCCCCCCCCCCCAAGGGGTGAATTTTTTGCAAGAAAGAGGGCATGCACAGTGCGCGGCCTAGGTCGGCCTGGCTTGTTGCGTACCTAGTTGTCGCGCCAGAGCAACGTGCGTGCTAGTGCGGCGCTGGACCCAAATGAGAAGGGGGAGGGCGTGAAATGCCCCCTTTATTGTCTCATTGGGACCAATAAAAAAGGGGGTGGTGGTGGCTTTCGCCTCCCTGGCCTCCAAGGGGTTTGTTCATATTATATTTTTAAATGTTTATTTAAAAGGGATAAAACTGGTTTTTGCTTTGTCTTGAGTAATTTTGGGCTTGCTTTACATCCAGGTTGGGTTCGATTGGTTGCCGATGTGTTCTAGTGAGTGGTTTAAGCTTAAAAACACATCTTAGGGCAAAAACGAAACATAAAACAAAAGGAAGGTCCGTACATGTGCGTGCGGTGCTCATAGCCTCAAATTTTGTTGTTTTGATCTCAGCTTTGGATTTTAAGTTTGAAATGCTTGATTTAGATCTAGACTTTGGTTTTGGATCTAATTTGGATTCGAGACTTGGATTTCGTATTTGAATCTCGTGTTTGAATTTGAATCTTGCCTTTGGACTCCGACATGGGTTTAGAAATTCGTTTTAGATCGAATAGTCGTGCATTTGTCATAACTCTAAGGTTGGGCTTATGGTCTAAAAATTAAATTCAAATGAAATAACTGAAGATTTTGTTTGGGTGAAAAATAAAATACAGTTTTTTTGGAAAATTTTGGGGTGATAACAAAAAGGCAAACATAAATCTTTTGCTAAGGCACATCCATCTAGATGCTCTTGGTCTTATTTGACACAATATGCATTTACCTATTTCTACTTACATAGTTCAAACCATCATAATTAATATGAGCCAAATGATGATGCCAAGTATCTAGACTGGCCATTCTCTGCTATTTGAAAAATTCACCCCCTTAATATTGCTCCGCTGCAACACATATAAGTCCCCCTTCAGTTTCCATCAGCTGCAACTTCATGATTGTCTATGTTCCTTATTTGAAACCAATCACAAGTGAAACAAGAATCAACAAGTGAGTCCACTATTAGCTGACTAACTGATATTAAATTTTTTTCTTAAATTTTAGTACTATTTAAATATCTACATTACCAACATATGTGACATCAAGTAGTCTTCCACTTCCTACCATGCATGATTTTCTTAGGTCCTTCATGTTTAGATAAATTTGAGTGCTTACCTGAATCAGATGTGATGTGGGATATTGCATCCAAGTTTGAAAACCATGCTTGATGCACAGTGACAAAAACTACTGCAAGTGTTTGGGCTCTATTCTCTGCCTTTATGTGTTCTTGAACCTATGCCATTATTTCATTACAGTGTGGTTTGACTTAAAATGAATATGAGATTACCCTTTGATTTTGTTAATTGTTTTCCCTTTTTATTCAACTTGTTTTTGCTACTTGCCTTCTAGACTTGGACAATCTAAAGTATTTTGCTTGACTAGCTTGGTTACCATGATATAAAGATAAAACCTCTTGCTTAAGATGAAAAGGATTGATCTCCTCTGCCCCTTTGGTTATTATTGAAAGTTTGTCTTCCAGCATAAAAGAAAATACGATATTGAACTTTATTTTTATTGTGATTCAATGTTGTCGAGGTTTGATGACTTTGTAACAACTGAATGATTCTCTTGTACGATGGAATGTGAACGTTTAATATGGATATTACAAAGGACTCATACCTTATTCCCAAGCCGTTCGATAGGAGTTGTGTGATCATTTACTGGCTTCCCAATTGCAACCGGTCTTTCACACTTAATTTTTAAAACTCTAATATATTCTCCCATACTCAAGCTTTTCTTCCTATGGCATAAGACTCTTGGAGGGTTTTCCATGCTTGTTCAGCCTATCCAATCCAACCACCAACCCCAAGACGTCCTCCGATAGCATCTATAACCCAACCACATAGAAGCTCATTCAACTTTTTTCATTTTGTATATTTTTGGTTTATCTCTCTTTTGTCTCCAATCGCAACATATTGGTCAGACATCAACACCTCTTCATTAATGAAGACTTGTAGGTCTTGGGTTTTTATTAAACTAAAAATTAGTGTCCTCCACAACAAAAAAAATTATTTTGAGTTAGTGTTATGGAAACTTGGGTAACATAGGGTTTAGGGAGGATGCCATGAAAAGGCTCAATTCTGATGCTAAAAAAGGTTTTGCACAAAAAGAAAAACTTTCCTTTCTTGAGTAACATCAACATACAACACAAGCTCAACTTTATATATCTCAGGTTGAGCTCAACAAAAGTTTCTACAATGGTGGAAGAAGTAGTAAGAAATAGGTAACAAAGAATATCATGAAATGTTATGCATATACTTTAGCAGCCTATTACTTCAATACAATTCATATAGTATCAAAACAGCTTTTTGTATCAGATTTCAATATGAGTTGTATGGATCCAAGTTATGAGTCTTTTTGCCATTATAATATAATGTTTTCCCAAATCTCCCCTCCTCTAAACTCTTTCATCTTTTTAGGCATCCAGACAAGGATATGTAGCTTGGATGGGCCACACCCTGAAATGAGTATCTCTAATGGCCTAGCAAGTGGAAATGTCTCATTATAATTTTTTCTTGGCTTTGATAAAACTCAATAAAAGCTCATAACCAAAACTACTATAATCTTCCCCTCAAATCCACCCAAGATTTGGCCTTCCAATAGTTTCCTTTCTATCTGATCACTTTGTTTTCAATTAGCATCTATCTCCAAGCTTATCATCTTTAGAATCCAAAGGCTTTTGGAATAGGATATATGTTTGATAAAACTGAGTAGTATAGAGTCTCCACTGACAATGCAACATAATTAGTCTGCCAAGATGTCCTTAACATTTTTCATACCCATTCTTCATTCTCACTTGGTCTACGTAGGTATATTGTGCCGTCAAGTGCAATTTTCTATCATTGTCCCCTTTCGTCTAGAAAAATTTCGACACATATTCAACTTTTAGGAGATAAATGTGGCAATGCACAACATATGCATCACATATAGGGATGAATGCCAGTTATGATTAAACATATTCTGCTTGCATATGTCAACAAATTAGACACCCATTGGACCAGCTTCTTTTCTAATTTGAAGAGGAGCTTTTGCATAAGCTTTTTTGAAGGTCCCCTTCAAATAAATGGAAGCCAAGGTAAGATGTTGGATCCCTTTGTCACATCTAGGTGTTATCGATGTGCAAGTTGGATTTGAATAGCCAGCTAAATATATGGAGAGACTAATCTAAGATTATATGTCAATCAAATAATAATTTATAAACAATGAACTGAAAGCATAAAACGTTTAGGCAGTAGAGAAATTGACTAAATTCCTTCACTGCATGAGCAAGGCTGAGGCAATCCATGCTCCCAGCCCCTCTTATAATTACACGCACAGCTGTAACTCTCTCATATTCTCCAAACTCTCTCTGGAAAAAAGGATGCTGAAACAAGTGGATGTTCAATATTCCCCTGGACTACCACCTAGTTATTGATAATGGTGCAGCAACCCACTTGATCAATAATGTCCTGAAAATTTTACTTGATCTTGACTCTAAAACTATTGCTAGTGGAGAAAATTTTTGAATAATTTAATTCCAAGATTATCTTTTCCCCGTAAATTTCATGATTGGAATACTTGGACATGGATTTGTTAGGCATCCAAGTACCTAGTCTATACATGCTCAAACAAAAAGGTAGGAGATTATTCATCAATCGGATTAAAAAGTTATTGATATTTTTTGCTTCGATGCAGGCATAATGATGCCTTCAATTATGCTTTAGACAAGTTGTTTCTTTGGCATGTATTTAAATGTGAAAATTGTGGCGCTTAGAAACATGTTTAAATTATCTATCTAGACCACCACTTCCTTTATCTAACAGTACATGTTTGATGTATTGAACTTGGATGGATGGGGCCTTACCCCCATATACTTCTACACTAAGTTCTAGCAATTTTTTTAGCCTTCATATATAACACTTCAAAAGGGACTTGGGTTTCTATATTGGAAGCAGAACATGAAGCCTTTACAAAAGTATAAGTTTTTCTGTGAAGCCCAATTTATCACCAAAATAAAGTTTGAAGACCAAAAGTGGAATTAAGTTTGAAAGCAGCTCTTTAAGGCTATTGAAACTGATCATAACATTGATCACCAATCTATATGTGTTTGCATGCCTTAAGAAAATTACATCATTAATAAACAAGAAAGTAGCTAGACATCTCCTTGAGATGGCCTATGGTTTACTCTTTCGAGTGAATGTTCCAAAAGCTTTATTGAGTGATGTGACCATATCATGTTGGTTGATTTGATAGGTTCCCATGCAAAGGGCTCAAAGTAACTAACCTAGGGACTGTTTGTTAGCTCCATATCTCATATCCAAACTTGGATCTGTTGGGATCTCTGAGGGTGTAACAAAAGCCAGATCTAAGATCCACATATTAGAGATCCATGAAGAACCTTGGATACATGGACCTCAGATCCTTGTGTGGATCTAAGATCCTTGCAGGAAGTCATGGAGGGAACAAATTAACCCCAGCTCTGCCTGCCATGGTGGCTGTTGAGTGACATCTTCGCCTTGTCTAGCAGCTCTGCATCTCTCTCTCTCTAACATGCACACACAACTGGCAAACAAGATGGAAGCTTTGGCTAGAAAAAGGCTTCAAGCTCTTTTTTTGGCTACCCAGTTGATATATATATATATATGTGTGTGTGTGTGTGTGCCCCTTTGCCTCAACATCCTTTGACAACCTCCCTCTTCATCTGCCTGCAACTTGTGCTGTTGAGCATCGGTGCCTCCCCCATGTGGTACCTCCCTCAAAAGGATGGAGGAGGAGATAAAAAGAAACTGGCCCTTGAAAATTCTCACCATGCATCTCAAATGGAGAAAAACAGTTAACCCTTGATGTAAGAACTTCTAAGTTAAGCTAATAACCTCACATCCAAGATCAGAGGCAACCAAAAACAAACCCCTAGAAATTATGAAGGAGGGGATGTAATGGTTGAGTTTTCAAGCATAAGGACTTGGTTGCACTATCTTCATGAACACTGATGTTATTGACAAATTGACCCCTCACATAGCTAGGTGGCTTATTCCTTGGTTAATTACTCCGATGCAAGCAATATTACAGTTTCCTATAATGTTAGGAATAGGAGACTAGGCACCTGAAGATGCATAAATATTGTCAGTGACAGCACATGTCATTTTCAAGAACCACCTAAGGACTAGTGAAGAGGAGACTATACATCAAAATCACATTAGTATTGCTTTACAAACATAAGCTCCATAGAAGATATCATCTTCATTACTATAGACCTCAAAAAACTGTATTGAGAACAATGCCACATCCAGTGAACTCACAACCTGACCAACCAAAAGGCGGGTGAAATAGCATTCGTGGTAATGTCACTTGATCTATTAAACTCACAACCTGTGCCAACAGATTAAATGAGGATAGCATACAAGGAGATCTAATCATGGGACTTGTCCATCTAGCAGTCTTGATGGTTTTGTGACCTATCCACGTCTCCATTGACTAAACCAGGGACAAACCATATAACTTGAAAGGGTATCTCTCCAAATGATATCACCTCCTAGAGGTCTATCTCTTCTTGTCACGATCCTACCACGTACAAGGAAAGACAGGGGATCACATCATATTTACAGTCATGGAAGAAACTATCAAGATGCAAAATCTAAATACTGATCCACGACAGCATCTTGAGAGTTCACCTGTGTCCAATTTATATCTCGGGGCTTTGAATGAAGATAGACTTTCACATGGGAGTGAATTGCAAGTTACGGATCGGACTATTACTTCATCGATTTTGTGCCCCCTATAATAAGAGCTCCAAGCAGTTGGCTGATGCACTAACTGAAGGGCTTCCTCATCATAACATTACATTGTGCATGAGAAGTTGAGATGCTATGACCCATAAATCCACTAGAGAGAATTGCGTATATTCTTGGCAGCAAAATTCATTTGCTGGGAGGCAATATATCTTCATCACCCACAGTTGCGACTCATATTACATAAGCTATCATGGAGACGGACTGAGGCAGGTGTGGGCAATTGTCCACACAGACCCACAGAAAGTACTTATTTTCATATTGATACATCAAAGCTGTTTTTCTCATTTACATATTGATGCTCCTTTAAAATTCAAAATTTTGTTACTAGTGCCCTCTTAACCAGAAATTTTTGGCTCTGCCTCTGGACATGCCTTTTCTGTTGTAATCATCCTTTGCACATCTTTGATCCATATATGTATTACTCAACCCCACCTCTAATGAAATATATATGCTTTATCTTGGTTGCCCGTGGACTTAAGCCTCCGTGGTTGAACCATACATATATTGCTTGAAATTAGCCACCTACCATGATTCTAAGTATCCAATTTCAAATCAGACACAATATTACTGTACGTTTTCTATTCTGCAATTTAACATGCAAGTGATCATGACCACTTCAATCTACATCAACTTGTGTTAAGTTCTAGTATTTATACTAAACTGTTTCATGCTTACAGACAAATAAGAATAAATTACATATTTTCCTTTGAACAACATATGTTCGTCGGAATCCTTTCCTCAAGATCACTCCAAGGTTGATCTATAAATTAAATAATCCATCCTTCGAACGATAAAAAAAAAAAAAAAAATCGACAGCCCATATTATTGCAAAATCTTGATTAAATGAAACCTAGGTATTAATTGGCCGTATTTAATTCAAAGGAAGTCTGTGTAAGCCATGAGAATTAGTGAATGCATCTAAAATTGTTCAAATAAAGTGAAAAACCACAAGCAAGAGATCCTTATAGGACCTATCTAATGAAAGCAGTCTGTACCAATAAGCGACAAGAAGTCATCTATACATGCTAGGATCAAGTAACATTTTGGTCAAATACTTCAGACTCAGAAAAATCTAATGCCTGGAATATAATAATCACAGAAACTTGAAGAGAATTAAAAGCAAGCCTAGTAAATGCTTTAAACCCTTTCGTATCTAGAGAAATCTCCAATTCAGCTTTATAAGAAAGAAAAAGATGCTTCTGCCTTTCTTCTCCATCTTTTCATTCTCTTTGTCAAAGTTGTGCAAGTTAAAGATGGTCTGGTTATTTTACACTTACAGACTGTGCCACGAATCCTCGGTCGTCCAGAATTAATAGGAGAAGGGAATCTATTCTAACTTGACAAAAGTTTCCATGATTGGCCCAGAATGGCTCCACCTTCCTGACAAAAGGTTGTAATGCTTGGGCGCCTTCATGTGCATTTAAGCCATTGGTAGTGTGGCCAGATTGGAGATGCATGTGCTTCTAGTCATCAATATCAATATTGTGGGCATCTGACCACAGAGGCCTACCTATTAGGAATGTACAATGAGTGACCCGAGCTCGAGCTCAGCTCGAGTCACATATTGCTCGGCTCGAGTTGAACTCAGTAAACCGAACTCGGACTCGAGTTCGACTAGTTTAAACTGATCTCACTTGATTCACATATATTTGTTTTCTTTAAATGAAAATGGAAACCACCAAAGGGTGTTAAAATTGATCACAATAACCGACACTCCCTGAAGATTAACAAGCGAGGAAGACATAAGCCCAATTGAGTTTAAACGAGTTGGGCTCATGTAAAAACTTTATATTGACATGACCAAGGAAAATAAAAAAGAAAAAAAGAAGAATGCTTAATTCAGAAACAGAATAGGCGCGGCTAGTTATATTCTAAATGCTTGAGCTGGTACGACTAAAACCATTTTAGAGATTTGTCTTTTTTCTCCATCACAAAAGAAATCCATAAAGTCATATCCTAATCTGAATCTGAAATCTGCTTTCACAAGGTGAATCAGATCCATATCTGATTTTTACATTCACATTGGAATGAGAATTTTGAACCAAATCTATCCAATTTCCAATGTGCAAGTGTGTGTTTGATATAGGATCTATGTTTAAAACTAAATATGATCTAAATCTGAATCCGATCAGATACTTATGTATATCTAAATTCAAATCGATTGGATGAAACATGAATCCGTCTGATTCCTTAAAAAGTTGTGTTTGCGAGATTCTCAATCTAAACCAAATTGAGTATCTCAGTAGCATGGATTTTAAATCTATGCTACATAATTAAAAACCATGGATTTAAAATCAGATTAGAGGGAGGGGGAAGGTAAGGGGTGGGTGGGGGTGGTGTCGACCTTAAATCCATGGATCTAAGGTCCTAAGAATCTCAGATTTCATATCACCACGGACATCAGATCTGAGTTGAAACAAACACAACCGACTTCCTGCACTATGCGCAGCTTCAATTGACCGAATTGTTGCAGAACTCTAAAGAGCTACTCTTCCTTGCCCATAACAAAATTTCACCGGCCATCTATCATTTTGGCCTTGTAGCAGTCACTCTATGCATCTTTCTAACTTTGGAAGCTTTAAATTGAATGGAGTTCGACTTGGAGCTGCGCAATCCAGGTGTATTTAAAGCTAGGAAAAGCCATGGCAGTCTAGTCACCATGGCAACAGAAAGCACAAAAGATAGACTGGGAGTATGTTAGTGCCAATTCCTCTAATGACCAAAGAGGCAATGAAGCGCTGGCGAAGAAAGGGAAGAACATGGTGCTGATCAATCCATTGGATAGAGCAAAAGGGGGAATGATAAGATTCCTTTCTTCAGGTTGAGGCTATCCTTCTGCCCAAAACGAAGGAGAAAAATGTCTTGCGGTAAAGTAACCCTCGCTTTCTTCCACTGGAAGGGCAGAGAATCAAAGGCGTTCCTTTTCCTTTTTTCGTTTCTAATGCCGGACAAGTTGGGATGTCCTCCCACCGAACCATTCCTAAAAAATTGGATATGAAACACAAAAAAAGAAATATTCATTAAGAAATATCGGATCCAATTCGGATTTCATCATACTGGATTTAGATTCAAATAACATACATATTTGATCAGATTCAAATTCGGATTTGGATTCAGTTTTAAATAAATGTTCTATATTCAATGCCCATACATTTTCAAAATCTGTTGGGTTTGGATGTCAATGCAAAAATTGGACTCAGATTAGATTATGAAATCAGATTTCAAATTCAGATTTGGTTATGACTTTCTTCATTTTTATTTGAACCTAAATTAGAATCTAAATATTTGAATATCCGAAAAAGTTGATACAGTTGAGAGTTGAGAGGATATTGTAATAAAATCCGATTTATTGACATCTCTATGAATAAGGGAATAGCGACAAGCGAAAGATCAGAATCGTTACTCGTAGTAACTCACAGGTCCATATATATATATATATATATATATATATATATATATATATATATATATATATATATATATATATATATATATATGTGTGTGTGTGTGTGTGTGTGTGCAATTGTTTATTTGATGAATCACCGAAAAAATTAAACTCGCATGCCTCTCCTCCTTTGACCTTTTTCATTTAGAACTACCAAAGTTCAGCTAACCAACTGGAACGTTTCCTCTTCTTTCTTTCTTTAATTTTTGGCAATGTAAGGATTGATAGAATATAAATCCTCATCACATAATAATTAATAAGGGCGTGTCATGGACATTGAACTCTTTAAATACCTCCTTAACTTGAAGTTATTAGGCGGATGCCGGACTAGCTTGGGTAACCCAATGACACTAATCACTTGCCTCCGGTTATTGATATAATGCAACACTTTCCCTTCAACGTGATAAGGAAGCATTTTTGTTGTATGTGTATAATAACTTCCTTTTTCTACATGTAAAACACATACGACAGCATTGTCTTGTGACTCGTGATAAGAATGATGGTCTTAATAGTTTAAGTCTGTGATAGCTTTTGAATATTGATGATTGGATTTGAATCACGTATATACTTTACCATATCCACTTTTTCCAATATCTATATATATTTGGCTTCAATTTCGTATTTGAATTTAGATGAATATATACATTTATGCCTTATCTAAATCCAAAATCTGAATTCATAATCTGAATTTGATCTGATTTTTAGATTATCATACTATAGGGCATTGAGTGTAAGATATTTATTTAAAACTATATCTGATCTGAACCTGAATCCAGCATTCCAGCCAATATTTACTTAAGTTTGAATCTAAATCTGATCAGAAGTCATTTCTTATGTTCAAATCCATCCCGAATTCTTGAGCAAATGTCAAAATTTGTTTTTTTTTTTTTTTTTTCCGGTTTGGCTGGACATCATATCAAAATCGCATTTACTGACATCTTTAGCTTTTTTAGCTTGGTGAAGTGCATAATACAGGACCACCAGATCACAACGTGTACGGTATACCATTATGGCGCTTCCACTAGTAACTGGTTATTTGCAAGTGAATGCTAAGGGGCTGTTTGGATGACTCTTTCCTCTAATCCAGTTTTGTAAAAATTGGTTTTATGAAAACCAAGTTTTCTAATGAATTTTAAAACCTTTGTATTTTTTTGTTTTTTGTTTGGGTGATACATCCAAAACCTGGTCCTTGAATAACCCTAAGGAGACCAGGTTTTTCACTCTCTTTTACAATACCAAGTTTTATTAAAATTGGTTTTTCAAACCCAGTTTTGATGGCACCCAAACACTCCAAAGACCTGGTTTTCAAAACCAAGTTTTGAGGTATCACCCAAACGCCCCCTAAAGGTTTTTCTATTTTTTTTATTGCATTTGGGCTAAATAGTGGCTTAATGTGCAGGTGTAATTACCCAATCCACTCTTGGGCTTGGACCCCTAGTTCGACGGATCTCAACCCACCTCCAAGTAGTTTCGGCTTTAACTTCAAAAAGGCTAGAAACCAGGACAACCAACTATTTAACAACCCCTTTTATAAACCCTTGAAGATCCCTCACAATCTTTAATACGAGACTAAATTTTTGAGGTGTTACAATCCAGCCCCCCTTAAAGCACACGCGTCCATGCGTGTGGGACCTCAGGTCTAAGTGTTAAAATGTGCTTTGATACTATTGTAACGATAAGAAGTAAAAATATTTCAACAAAAAAGATATTTCAACAAAAAAAAAAACATAAAAGCTATTTACACATCTAATTGACATGGACAGAAAACTATCCGCCATTGAAAAGATATTCCCTTGGGACTTCCCTTCTTTCTATGTTCTCAAAATTAATATAGCATAGCTAGTTAAGATGACATACCAGTATAAGCTCAGTCAATTCTCGTAAATGTTATTCATTCAATAAGCAAATGCGCTGCACTATAGTTAATAGGTGTCCTGCTTCCTATTCAAGTTCAGAAGCATCCGTACACCTTGAGAGAAAGGCGGTTATGATCTCTCCTTGAATTGCCAATACGACAATAAAGTCAGTTTCCTATATATGACTATTATAGTTAAGTACGGGTATTATATTTTATCTTCACCGTCAGTGCCACCAAGTCCTAGCACTCCAATTTCGCGGTCCCCGCTAAGTAATTGGTCGAACATGAGTTTAATACCCCATAAAGTAATTTGATGAGGGTCTGCTTTGCCCTAACTTGTCAATAAAGAAATCATACTTTAATTTCCTACCTCACAGGCTCTCCCTTTTCAGCCCATGCTTTTAGAAACCAATATAATGCTTTGGAAAGCTTGGATACATGCCACTTAACTCTATGCCGCCAAGCATATAATATCCATACAGGGAGTGACATAGAAGGATAAAGGCGCACTTAATTGCAGTAGATGCAACACAATTTGGACCGCAATTAATGGGACGAGAGAGAGATACAGAGAAGGGGACGGAGGGGTGGGGGACTCCTAAATCATAATAAATGCCTTTTAACCTAATACCAACATCTCTCAATGCTATCGAATGCCCGAAAGCGAGAAAGAAAAAGAAGGGACCGAAGAGCCAAAGAAAGGGGGACAGAATATCCAGTTTCTTCAATCGTAATAAATATCCGGCAACGCAATACCAACATCTCTCAACGTTATCAAGATAAGGGATGTACCTGTCACATGCCGCCCGGCCCGACCAGTGAGTTAGTTGGTGGGTACGTATTTTTTTCCAAAGAAGCCACATGTTTAGGGCCTGAGGAGAAGATCCTTTCACATAAGTCAATTTCAAATAATTATTACTCCAAAAGATTTTTCTTGAGAATCAATCATAGACTGCCCAAATGCAGCTTTCTTAAGACCTTGTAAACAAGGGCGAACTAAATGCAACTTTCTTAACACCTTGTAAACAAGGGTGAAGTCGAGATTTTTTTCAGGGATGGGCCAAACAGTTCAACCTCTGGATCGGAGTGGTGCCAAATTGAATCCAAATCCAAACAATATATGGCGCAACTAAAAATTTTTAATTTTTTCAATACAATTTTTTTTTAATCTATTGAAATAAGGTGTTCAGCTTGGGACCTTCCTGATGAAGAGGGGAAGTGAAAGCCTTAGATTCTTCATACATAACTTATGTCGACTCCCCAATTATCCGGCCCTTATGAATTTCTTGGTCAGAGACAAAAATCAGAGACATTGGTTGTCGAACCAGGGGAGGAGCAATGACAAATTCATTAGAAAGGCCGAACTGTAATTTCAAAAGTTTGACGTGACTAAAATATAATTTTTATATGAAGCAAATGATTTTTCTTTTATAAATTACATGCAGATTTCTTTAAAAAAAAAAAACAAATAGGTCTATGGCCCCCTGCCCATATCTTTTTGTAGCAGCCTTCCACCCTAGGCTGCCATGTTCCTCATAAAACCATAGCAGCAGCAGAGTCAAAAAAATATTTATGATGGGGATCAAATTAAAGTTTCTAAATTTTGAGTAGGACCGGAATATCGTTTTTATATAAAAAAAAAAGTGAAAATTTCTAAAATTTACATGTAAATTTTTTATTTTTATTTTTTTTTACGTGGAGCCAGGGTCCATCGGACCTTACCTTGGCTCCGCCCCTGAGCAGAAGAACAAACAAATTAAATGACTCTAGCTCAGACATGACTCAATCGATCAAGTAAAAGTCAAGTTAACATTCTAAAGCTTGATTCGATCTCTAGCTACCTTGTTTGAGCTCAGGCTTGACTCCACTTGTGTACATTCCTACTGTAAATTAGTCAGACATGTGCTTGGTCTTAAAACATGGGATCCCCATCCGAATTAACTAAACAAATCATACCACAGACTGAATAAAGGTCGGTCGAGCCCGAACCAGTGGCGGAACTAAAAAAATTGACTGGAGGGACACTTGTTTAAAAATATTCATATTTGGTGGCACACTTACATATATAAAGACAAATGTTTAAAAATGCTTATTTAAAAATAAATAAATTTTAAGAAATTAGTGTAGGCAACTGCCCACACAAATCACAATGTGGTTCCCCCACTAGCAGGAACTATTTACATCGCTACATGTGTCTGATCAGGCAGAACTTGTCTAAAAAGGAGAAAAATAAAATAAAGAGAATGTCACATGGAAAGATCCAAGCCATTTATTGTCCGACGCTTTTCCTTTGGAAAAGCATTACCGAGGGGGCAACTGTATGGTAGTTGGATTTGGATTCGAGCTAACAAAAAAATAGTCTTGATTTGAGCAAATTTGGATCTGATTACATAGAATCTGATCGAGGCCAACTTGGTAACAACTTGGTAAAGGCTAGATCCAAACTAATCGAATTTGAACTCCCTACCAATTTATTCTGAATAAATAAAATTTCGAATTGGCATTTATATTTCGGTTGCAGAAAACGCTGAATCAGAATCGGTTGTAAGTTTGTCAAAAAAGTTAACAATTTTCTTTTCCAAAATTATATATATATATATATATATATATATATATATATATATATATATATATAATTTTGTCTATGAGATTAACTTCTGGCTCAACCAAAACTATCACCAAACATTTAGATTTTTTTTTTTTAAGGTAACTTTACCTTTATTAGAATTGAACAAAGTGTTCCCCCTAGAGTGGGAACGTAAACAGGTCGTATGGCATCTTTCTTTTTTTATGGATGTTTTACATTTAGTCCTATTATTTAGCATGACTTTATTGATTCTTGTGCCTTTATGGATGTTTTACTTTTATTGGAATAAAGCCGAAGAATATCATTGCTCAATTGGAATCCATGTGTCCACAAATACATGTCACAGGATATTTCTGTTCAGCGACTAAATTTTTAGCTGTGATTTTAAAAGTGGCCTTCAATTTTAGATTTTCTCAATGGAATCGTGATTCTACAGGAGGAGGTTATATGGAGACCATAACAGAAACAGACTCACATATCAGATTCGAATTAGATATACTCTTAATCATATTGGTTCTTTCGAATATTCACTTGTTCAGATTTGAACTTATATTCAAATATGAACAACGAAAAGTCATACCTGAATCCAAAATCTGGTTTCATAATCTGAATCCCCTCAAACGTCACACCTCGATCACTTAAACCCTTTTATTCATTAAGAACATAAAAGTTATTTACCGGCATAGTAGGTTACATGTTATGGCACTTAACAAGGGACCATATATTATGAGCTTGAAATGACCAAAATACCACTACTGGTTAAATGAAAGATCCTGCTCCCCCTACAAGGGTAAAAATGAAGTTTGAAAAATACTTAACCTTGTAAAATTTACCAAAATATCGTTATAGTAAAATGTGGGAACGTGCTCTCTGATGCTAATAGCAAAACATAAAGTGCCTTTACTTCAGGATAGGGATGTCAATATATCCTATTTGAATTAGATATCTAACCAAACTGATTCCAAAAATCAGATATAGAAAAAAATATATTTGATTAAGAAATCATATTAGATTCAAATCTAAGAAATGACATCTGATTGGATTTGGATTTAAGAAATGACATCTGATTGTGTAGGTGGAGCAGGATCTTTCATTTAACCAGTAGTGGTATTTTGGTCATTTCAAGCCCATAATATATGGTCCCTTGTTAAGTGCCATAACATGTAACCTACTATGCCGGTAAATAACTTTTATGTTCTTAATGAATAAAAGGGTTTAAGTGATCCAGGTGTGAAGTTTGAGGGGATTCAGATTATGAAACCAGATTTTGGATTCAGGTATGACTTTCTGTTGTTCATATAAATATCTGATTAGATTCAGATGCAAATTCCGATCAAATTTATTTTTAGACAAATATCTTATATTTAATGCTCTTACATTTTGAAAATTGGTAAAATTTGGCTCAAAATTTGGATTTGCATTCATATATGAATAAAAATCAGATTCAGATGCAACTTTTTTATTATTTGCACCTGAATTCGAATATGTGAATATCCAAAAAATGAAAAGATTAAGTGTATATTTTATTTGAATCTGAACTGTTGACATCCTTATTTCTGTGTCTAAAACTGAAGCTTGATTGATGGTATCCAATTTCCTAGAATTGGGGTATGATTGATGAGATTTCCCATCAAACTCAACTTCCATTTGAATTTTGGTTAAGATACCCAAAGATTAAATTAAACATTATAGAAAATTTATATAGTTTATTCAATGGACCGTAGGCCCGGACTGTGCATTAGCACTTGGATCTGGATCCAGTCCTGGTGAAAATCTAACTAATTTTGATCCTTATCAATATATAACAATAAGCAACTGAATGACTCTTTTGGCCAAATGTGTCTCTTTAGTTTTGGAATGATACTGAACTTGTCTGAAAAATATTATGCCTTTAAAGTGTGCAAAAAATATGAAATTTGGTAGGAATTCAAAAAACTATCCATATTCAGATTGGATGTGCCCTTTATCATAAATGACTTATCACATGTTCACATACTCAAATTCAAATTCGCATTTGAATACGATTAATAAACCGAATTTTATTTTTATTCACAATCCCAATGCCATAGAGCCGAATCCGAAACGCATTATGATATGTTAAAACCCACTTTCAAAATATATGAATACGAGGCGTAGAACATTTGTTTAAACCTGAATTTGGATCTAAATCCAATTGGGTAGTAATTTAAAACCGAATCTGAATTTCAAACTGATCGAATCTCATTAAATCCAAACCTAATCAAATTTTCCAATGGAATGTTAAATTTTTCTTCATGTCCAACTTTTCCGAAGCTGTTTGTCGGATCCATAAACATCTCCTGATCTTTGTACCATTGCAAGAAAAAGGTGGAACGAATATGGAACACTGAAATTCTTTGTGTTTGTCCGTTTCATGTTTCAGTTTGTGGGACAATAATATGATTCACGACTGCTCGTCTGACAACTAACGGTCTCTCTCTGTCACACTATTAAACGTACGTAGGAAAACATGGCATACCAAACAGTTATTGTAAAATTGAGAAGCACATGCTTTGCATAAATGAATGAATCAAGAGAGAGAAGGAGGGGGAGGGCTTGCAAACGACAGTGAAAATGACCTATAAACAAGAGGACAAAAAAAATATAAAGACATGAAAGTTAAAAAAGAAGGGGACTAGGAGCAGAGAAAGAGATATTTCATCTCAGGTCGAATTATAGTTTCAAAATTTTGATAGAAGTCAAAATATAATTTTTTTAAATCTCGATGCACGCTTAATGCAAATTTTTTAAAATTGCATGTAGGTTTGCGTTGCTAAAGAACGGATGGAACAGAAATATTCCGCTAATTGAACACGACAAACTTTATGTACAAACACATGCAGACAAGTTAATCTACTTGAGGCCTCCACTGTGTCCCACTGCTCGGCTTAGCCACTTGGATCTTAGCTAGAGCAGTTGGTGTGGTAGTTGAGTAGCCTTATTCAATCAAGTCCACTTGGCTGAGAGTAGTAGGGATGTTCAGACACTTGAACCAATTCGGGCTTGACTTCAACTTGCTCGGCTAAGCTTGACTCAAGCTCGACCCGTTTAATAAACAAACTCACTTAAACAAAGGAGTTGAGTATGAGTTGGAAGGCTCTATTTGTTTATACTAATTAAAACTCATGATAAGAGACTAAGTTAAAATTGTTTTACATGGATTAAAAAAAAGGGGAAGTTGTTTTAATGGTTTTCTTGGTGAGTAAGTTCAAAGCTCGAACCAAGCCCAAGCTAAGCTCTAGATGCGACTTCGAACCTTCTCGAGCATGAACTGAGCTGAGTCAAGCTAAGCGCGAGCTAGTCAATCTGGGTTCAAGCTTCCTTGAGGTTGAGCCCAACCGACTTCGATCTCGTCAACTCGACCTCGAGCTGAGATTAAGTTTGAGTCTTGAGATTTTAGCTAAGCTCTAGCTGGCCCAGCTCGCCTCAAACTCGGCCCTTGAGCCTCTTTACTGGAGGATGTGGCACCACTGGTTGGGCGGAAGCTGGTAGGCAGCCAGTCACTAGTTGAAATCTTAATGGCGCTAACTGCTGATACATGCTCGGACCAGCGGGCAGGGAACATGTTGCAGGTTTAGTTTTCTTCCTTGAGCGACTGACAAAGTCTGTCAGCAAGGAACGGTATTCCGTTGACATTCCTGTAGTAATGAGGTATAAACTCATTCAATGCTGCGCTTTAGTTTGGTAGCTGAGGGCGTTCCATACCGAGTTGCAATGCTGCCAAAGTGCTCCGGTATTTGAAGCGTATCGGTTCGTTGGGGGGGGGGGGGGAAGGAATTAAAACAGATATAAGCATGAAGTTGCCAATAATAAAAAAACCACCTAACTTTGGCTATTATTAAAATACACGACAAAGTTTTCACACTCGATAAAAAAACGTTCCCGAGCTTTATTTTTCTGTTTAAATAATTTAAATTGAGGGAATCTGCTAATTCTCCATTTTACTGGAGGTCTACGGGCCACGCCTAATTTTTTGAGTAAGTTTCAAACTACAGCTCAGTTTCGGGGAAACTTAACAAAGTGCACACTTTTAGTGTTTGTTAGCCGTTGAAAATTGTACCGAGATTTTTTTAACATGATTAAAAGGCTTAGCTAAGTTAGATTTTGTTGAAAGCATATATAAATAACGTGGATATGGTCAGTATACATTAATACCTTATGTACAATTCAAGTGATTGATGGAAGATTATGAAGGAAGATAACTTATTTATTAGCAGATATTTCAACACCCCAGTTTAGGTTGACAGAAACAAACTCTTTTATTAACGAAGCAAAAAGGTTAGCCGTGTTTTTGCTAATAACAAAAACTTAGGTGTGCAGAGGGTAGAGCCATGAGAAGCCAAATTAAAGTTTTTAAATTTTAACTTGGGCCGAAATATCCTATCTCATGAGAATTGAATTGAAGATGCATAGTTAGCGCGACGCTCAAGCCGCTCAACTATGCTATGCCCCTTTGGAGACATAGATGTGTACATATTTAAAGAAAATCATAGTGGTCAGACATGAAAACTTATTAGAATAAGCTTGGAAAGAAGTGTGGAATTGCAAAGCTTGGACAAAATTTTTTCTACCAAAGGCAATGAAGGAAAAGCATCTTGGGGACTTAAACATATGGGAGACTTGACTCCCTTGCTCCACCATTACAAGCATGAGAAATTAAATGACCGTTTTTCAACCCCTTCAAACAGATCACAGCATCCCACATGTCCCAAATTCTTGCTTGGAACTGAATTAGTTATAACAATACACAAAGAATCCCACTGGACTTTTCTACTATATTGGAATTTTTTCCAATTCTTTTCGGATCCCAATATCCATTGACCTTCGCTAGAAGGTTATAAGTTAAGGCATTTCACCGTCACATGTGGAATGACATAATACCAAAAGCGCCCTCTTGAACATGTTGTTAATTTAAAATATTACTACATATTTCGCATCCTCGATCCTGACGTAGTAAATGTTGTGTTAATACAAGGGGTTAACGAAAGTGGGAAAGACCTTTGTCACATTGTGGAAAGCTGGTCACGGATTTGGACCACATTATAAGGGTGTTTGACAAAATGAACACTAGCAAAGTGTTGTCCCCTAGATTATTAGGATAGACTTAAGAAGCAAGCGAAGAATACTGCGGAAATTGATGAGAAAAAGATTCACAAATTTTCACGGCTCTTCTTTTTCCAACTTGAAACTCCTCTTGTTCTTAGGTTCTATATGTGAACATATAGCGTTGGATCTTTTGTTTTTTCTAAGAAGCCAAATGTTACCGAAAGATTATTAATACATCCCTCTTCCTATCCCTTCTCTCTCTAGCGGTAGCAGAGCAATTTCTTGTTAAGGGGCAACAAATACTTTAAATTTTTAATTTTTAAGAGACACTTATATATTATATATAAATAAGAAAAAGTTAAGAGCGGTATCAGTAAGGATATGGATATCTAATCAAATACCGGATGGATAGTGGGAACCTGACTCGTGATGGACAGACTTAGGCTGATTGTTGACACTAGGGCCCGTTTGATGAAAAGAACTTTGGCACGATACCAAAGTCGACTCATTTATTTTTCTGTCATCAATGGCTCCCTTAAAAACTTTTTATGGGTCGCCGATGCATCTTAAATTAAAACTTGTGACATGTCGTTGATGGTTTTTGACATGGCCGGAGCCAAGGTAGGGCCAGCATGGGCCCTTACCCCACTTGAATTTTTTTTTTTAAATTTGCATATAAATTTTAAAAAATTTCACTTGTTCTATATAAAAATTTTGAAAAATGATATTTCGGCTCTAATCAAAATTTAGAAAGATGAAAAATTTTTTGGCTTTAAGGTGTTCGATAAATATAAAGTTGACTGTCCGTAGGTATCTGTATATAAATATGTCAATTTATGTAGGCTGTTGTGGAGAATTGCACACATCAAGCAACAACGAATCCCAAGTTGCTTGATGTTGCATGCTCCCAGTTATCTTACTAAGAACCATGGTGGACATGCTCATCTTGCTTGCATATGTCAAAAGGAAAATAATTAAAAATTAGGTACCAAAATTCCCTTTATGAAAAGTTGGAAGTCAAGACTGTACTCGTGAAGCAAGGGGCAGAAATACCCAAAGTGGGACCTGTGGGTCGCCTTGTTTTCTTAACAAACCAAGTCCACCAATTAAACCGAGAAACCCAAAAACGGGGCATTATGTGCAGAAAATGACAAAATGGACCCGATACGATCGGATCATTCCTGGGCTCGTAAACACCGGTTGGATCTTGAGGCGGATAGATCCCGTTCTTATGATATTCAGGCCGATCCGCTATACTATGACCTTTGGGACAAATTAAAAAAAGTAGTACAAATATCTTCTAGCAGGTCTTTGATTTGGATATGGGTCTGATCCATTGAAAAGATTGAAGTAAAATTATAATGTGAGCTTGAAAAATATTTCATCCTACCATACAAAGAAAAACGAAAGCTTCCACCCCAACCCCTCACCCCCTTCAAGTATAAGGCTTGCTTTCAGTGCTTCGGAATGTCATCCCCTCTATGCTTCAACTTGCATGCACAAAGAGTTGATGTTTCGGGATTTCAAAATAAAAACTATCTGCCAAACAACAACTCCTGCCCTGACCATTGCGCCAACTCTTAAGGAACAATTGAAGTAGATTAGATTGTCCTACTTGTCCCTAGGAAATTAAACTCCTAAGTTTGGAAATGTTGGTGGGTTTGGCAGCCTACTTGTTAGTGTGGCTGATGCCAAACTTGTAAGGTCGGACCAAATCTCTGCCTAACTGGATCTACTAAATTTGTGAAGCACTAGATCCGGGTCAAAATCTGTAAACAATTTGATCCATCCATGTAAAGATGTGGAAAGACGTAAACGGTAATTGGTTTTTGGATCTAAAGAGACAAGATCCAGTTCCTTTTCAGACCGGGTGCATTCTTTGAAGCACACGCGATCCTTTAGACTTGCTTGCACTCAACTTAGATCCAGATCCAATTTTTTATGGTCCCAGTTGGTCTAAGTTGCACAAGTTAGATGCTGGATGACTTGGATCGCTTTTGCTAAAGTAAATTCCTATCTTTACTCGCTAGTGATAAGGCAAATGAAACTGAAAGTGGAGCAGAAAAAGAAAGGAAAATTTGCATTATTTGGATCCAGACCAGGTCCACCCTGGGCTCGGGTCCAACTAAAAATTGGATCAAGTCATGGTAGATGTGCAGGATAAATATGTTAATTCATCCACTTTTTGCCCCCGCTGAAAATGCAAATATTTGAAGATACTATTTTATCGTGATCTGTAAGTTCTTGGTGTTTTTAAAACATTAATGCTATAGGCTTTTTAACGGCTTTCTTATATTTTATAAACAGTAAATGTTTTAAATATATTTCCAAACACTTGCTTTTTCCAAAAATTACCAGCCATATTCATGATATTGTCATATTAATTAATCCTTGATCAGATAATTATGTCCTCGTGCTCTCACCAGCGTCCAAAAGGTCATAAAACAATAAGCTAAATAACGTTAATTAAAAAATAGAAAAACTTCGACGTCGTATCCATTTCCCAAAAAAATAAAGAAAGAAAGGAAAAAAAGTGAGAAAAACAAATCACGATATTTCCAAATACTTCCAAAAAGAATGGCACAAAAGGAGACGTTGTCAAAGAGTTTTTATATTTTAGCCTTTCTTTGATGCATAGAAAAAATACTGTACATCAAAAAAATACATCATCAAACACAGTAAACTTTACCGTATGTTTTTCATTAATTTTAGAAAAAAAATTCACACAAAAAAGTCGGACCTCTATAAGTCTGACTTTTTTTCTCGGTAATTTTACAGTTTCGTGCATTAAACATTGCCTTAAAGTTTCCTCCAAGCAAAAATAAAGTTTATCTTTAATTTCAAAACATATGGTATGTTTTAACGAGAGAAAGAAAAAAGTTTGTATTTTGGATCGGGTTTGGATCAACCAAATGCATGAAGAATCCAATTTCTGAAATTCCATGAAGCCAAAAAAAGTAGGACATCTGTCTCCTGGATTCGATCCATTTCCATCTGATTGGGAATCCGATTCACTAACGAACCGGTTCACCTAAAAGGGCAAGACCACTCCACTCGCGGTCTCCCGCAGGCAAATGCAGGGGCATAAAAATAATTTACTCGGAATGGGGAGGCACAAGACGGCGCAGAAGCTCAAGTCCACTCTGGCGCGAGAGACGCTCAAGAAGCGTATCATAGAAAGTGACGTCATCATCTTCTCCTTCATCCGCTATCATCTATTCATCTCTCTCTCTCTTGAGTCTTGATCTCGATTCCGCCGTTAGGTACTCTCTTCTCCTGACTCTTTTCTGGTAGATTTTTTTTTTTTCTATCATCTTGAAATCAATGCGCTTTTCATTGATCTGTTCATGTTTTCGCTTTTTCCCTGTCCCTTTCCTCCGATCCTTCTGCTCTATCTCTGTGTTTCGTCCATCATGTGTTCTGTTGCTTTTGCTCGGTTTTTCTGGTTCATTTTGATGATGATAGTGTACGAGTGAAAACTTTTTGTTGAATTTCCGTTTTGGTTTGGTTCTTGGTTTCTTTTTTTGCGTGTTCATGCTTTCTTTCATCTGTTGGTTGCTGGCGGAAGCTAGTTGCTGGAGAATTAAAGTTTTGGGTGTGCTCTGTTTTTCCTTTTGGTTGGGTAGATGGAGGAGAAACAGTTGGATTTCAATGCTCCGCTTCTTTCTGTGAGGAGATTCACTGCTGCTGCTGCTGCTGCCGCTGCCTCTGCCTCTGCGTCGAGGAAAGGAGATGAGGGGAGGCGAGAGTGGTCAGGGTCGTCGGCGCCAGCCGCCGTGAAGGAGGTGTCCCCGCCGGTTTCTAAGAGCGACTTGATTTCGGGCCCGGTGAGGAACCCCGGCACCGTTCCGTTTGTCTGGGAGTCTGTTCCTGGGAAGCGAAAGAATGTCCCGATGGAAGGTCCCGTTTCGAAACCTAATTCTGACGGCAGATTGCAGGAACAGCCGCCTGCTGCACCAAGACTGCCGCCGGGAAGGATGGTTGATGGTGAAAAGGAGCGGGGAGAGACGTTCGGGGATGATAATCGGGAAACTGGTAAGGTGAGTTGGTTGCAGACTGACGATGCCGTAGAATCGGTAAGCTCAGATAGGGCAGTGGTTGCTCCTATGGATGTTTTGGCCCAAAATTCGGTTTCCAAGGCTTGTGTTAGTTCCTGTTTGGAGGAGAAGGAGAAGATGAAGGACAATTTGGAAGAGGAAGAAGATGACTATGATGCATATTCAGATGCGTTGGACAGGCTGTCAATGGCTGAATTGAGTTTGTTCAATGGTAGTGTTAGCGATCTGAGCGTTTTGGATGGACAGGAGTTGGAGAAAATTGGAAATTCTGACCTGCAGGGCCGGAGTTTCATGATGGAAAGGTTCTTACCAGCCGCCAAAGCAATGGCTAACGAAACACCAAAACACGTTCCCAGAAAACAGCACATGGCCGGTGAACCAGCGAGGCAGGTGAACAAGTTTCGTGCGGAAGAAGATTCATCACCTTACCAAAAGAAGCCTTCCCTTATGCATCAATTGGCTCTAGAAGCTGAGGAAGAAGATGCGGATGATGAGGACGACGAAGATCCAGGGGATTTAATGGCCAAATCTTGTGGTTTTATCCCTTGGAGCTTGAGGAGTTCGTTGTGTCCTACGAATCCTTTGATGCATGACAGGAGGGAGAGATCTAAGAAGCAAACGCCCTTCAATTTTGCTTCTCGGAAGGGTGCTAAAAGTAATGACAGCGGATCTTACAGTGGAAGTGACGAGGTATGCTCCTACCACTATGTTCTTGTGTTGGTTTGCGTCATGAAAGATAATGCTTACCCTCCAGTAGTGGTGTATTGATAATGTAAAAGTCACGTGGGAAAGAGTCATGATGTCCCGTTTGGTTCCACCTCTAATAACGACATCCAAGAATAATACAGGAAATCACGGGTAGATGTATAAACTGTAAGGGTATGGCTTTGGATTTTCTTCTATTTGTCTCTGCCTAATTCAAACGCATCCGATTTCCAATGTGTTTAAATTGTTCCAACCTTGTCTTTTTTGCGTATATAATGTGGAGATCGGCAACAATGGCCCCTTGTAAATAGACATGGATAATAATGGTTCCAACTTATTCTTGGATTTGTCGCCTGGTCTCTGCACTCTGTGTCAAACCGTAAGTTCAGGCTTGACGTTTGTAACCTCCTTTGTAGCCAACTTCCAAGATATTCTCCAACTACTTTTCTACCGTCTTTTCTTGATTTTTAGCTGTTCTACACTTTTAGTTAAGCCAGGGGATAATCTACGACTATGAATTTTCTCTTTTGATGAATTTGAACGGTTCCCATTTCAAATTAATGGATTTTTCTGTTATCCTGCAACTTGATTTAATCCTTGGTCACCTCTGTTTATGCTGTCTATAGTCTAGGCTGTGATCGACGATAGATTTGAAGTTCAAAAGATTTGCCCCTGTTTTAACTATGCAATAGCATGCTTTTCATTTTTTTGCTTCATTGGTGATCCTTTGGAAATCGTTGTTTATCTTGGTCTCAATTCGGGCAGATGTAACATCAAAGTTCATTATATATGTCGACTGCTTCTAACTTTTAGTTGGGTCTCCATAATCTGACACATAGGTGTGTGAAAAAGATACAGGGACGGCCATTTTCATAAGTTTCCAGCATACTTCTATTGAGCCCTTATCTCTGTAATTCTATTTTACTGCAGCTGACGTGGGAAGCTGTATATAAGAATAAGTTGATCCGCAACGTTCTTGCCCTTGGAGTTCACGATGGTGGAAGCAAGTTGAGTGAGTCCAATAGTTCTCCTTCAGTGTATGAAGATACTACAAACAACTGGAGTGATTCACAAACACCAGATGAATCAGTATCCTGTAGGCGTTCACTAGGTGGAATATCACCTTATAGAAATGAAGCAACCAATTCTCCTTTCCGTGAAGGTTCAGGTTTCCTAGGTATCCCTAAATCAAGAAAGAGTTATAGTTCTGATAGCTTAGAGATGAACATAAGAGGGCTGGAAACAAGGACAAATGCATCCCAATGCCGAAGCAAGGGAACATCAGGTTCAATGAGTCCAGCAATTGAAAAGACTGTATATATTGATCCTATAAGTTCAGTGGGGATGACACATGCAAAATTCAACCAAGTGGAGATTAGGGATGTAAATCATATCATGGAAAAGGAACCAGATACTTGGGTCAGAGAAATGCAGAAACAAGTGAAACTATTGCCAGAGTCTTATACTGGAAGTGGTGACGTGGATATAGATATGAGTGATGAAAAGGAATTAAAGAACTCCAATTCTGCAAAATCCGTTGAAGCTGGTCTGCTTCCTGGCACGGGACAGCTATCATGTGTCTATACTTCACATGGTAATGGTAGCGAGTATGGGGCTCTCATGCATGACAGTGACACTGTTCTCGAGCAATCTAGGTCTTCAAAGCCACTGGTGGAGGAGATTAATGGTGGAGCAAGTGGTTTAGATATAGACTTCCCAAGGCAGCAAATGACTGGGAACATGGAGCCTTTAGAAGCAAATACCGAGGGAAATTCTTCTTTTTCTCATCCTCTACTGCCACCACCATTGCCCAAATCTCCATCTGAATCCTGGCTATTTCGTGCATTGCCTACTGTCCCAACGCAAAATCCTTCTTCTATGTCATTTCTCCAAAACCGTAGAAAGAAAAATATCACAAAGACACCTGCTGATCCTAAATGGGAAACAATCATCAAATCTACAAATGTTTATCATGGACATCTACGCTATTCTGAGGTAATAAATTTTCTCCATTAATCAACAAGTTGAACTTCCTGGGTTTTGCCTCTGAATTCTGCCGAATGTCCTGACTTCCGTCTATGGTTACAGGAACTAGTTCAGGCTTTACCCCTTCAAACAGAAAAATGATATGGTACATCCTGACGACTTGCTTGCTGAGAGTCCCTTATTGTCAGCATCACTATCTTGGTGTCGCTAATGGTATGAAAGCGCATTCTCACATTTGGGGTTCTACTTATATTTTGGTCATGAAAACTTCTCCATCTGATCTTAAGATTTCTGTTAAATGCAGAATATCTAGGTATAGGCTCTACTTTCCAACAGAGATATAAGCACAAAAGAAAGCTAACATGCTTCTCTGGCTCGTCCGTGATGAATCAATGCGAAGTTCCACCTGTCTTCAGTTTGTTAAATCCTGTATTATTTCATTCTTTGTCCGTCAGGCTATTTGACTCTTGTATTGCCAATTTCTTACTGAAATAAAGCCGGGCAGCGCTGGCTTGTTATGTAAATAGAACTGTAATCGTGATCAAATAATGGCTTCACTTACAGCTTCAGTATGTTCTCCGAGCAGTGTTGCTTTCCCTCATTATTGTGCAGCAACGTGGTCCACCAAGCGCTGATAAGTCTGAGTGATGCAGGAAACCATCAGGTAGCTTGAGTGTTTACCTCATGATTTTGAAAGCATAACTGCACTTCTTAACTAATACTAAACCACATGGTCACAATGTATTGGTTTGGGGGACATCAAACTATCAATTGCTAATGCAGGTACTTGTATTTATTTGTAGTCTTGAACGACTCTGAGAGTTGGATCTTTCAGAAAATACAGAGGATGTTTTACATAGTTCGCCTTGTTCGCCATGTCAGTTCAGTTCAATTATTTGAAGGCTTGAACGACTCTGAGAGATGGATCTTTCATATAACAGAGGATCTTTTACACAGTTCCCCTTGTTTGCCATCCCAATTCAGTTCAGTTCTTTGAAGTCTTGAACGGCTATGAGAACTGAAACTTTTCGGGAAATGGAGAGGATCTTTTACAAAGTTCATCTAGTTTTCCATCTCAATTTAGTTCAACCTATTCAAGAAAATTGGTTGATTTGTTGTGAATTAGGTTTTGATTGCTGCAAAATCTCATCCCTCGTATCAAAGCAATTTTCTAGCCTTATTTCAAGTTGTAATCGTAGAGTTTAGCAAATTAAATGGGGGAGATACCTTAAACAGGCCAAAGCCCCTTTATTTTTCGCCCCACTCCTGGGGTTTGGGGCTGGAACAGGAAGAGTTTAAGGGATAAAACCTTACAAAAACCATTACTGTTGTCTTAGGGGTTTCAGATCTGATACTGATGAAGGGGGTGAAGCCATACGGTGGAGCATTTTTCTCTAGGTGCATAGGAAGTTCTTGCTATGTCAGAGGTTACTGAAACTAATAAATTTTAAACCATAAAATTTGAACTTGGACCTCCCAGGACGCCCTACCACCCTCTGTAACTCATTTCCATCTCCTACGAAGCTGCCTCTCTGTCTCTGTCTCTGTTCAATCACAACTGCACCTCCTCTCAGCTATACGCACTGCTTTTTCGTTTTTCCCTCCTATATAGGTTGTTAAAATGAAACTTTAATATATTAATGTATAATGTGTTTAGATTCAAAAATTTTAGGAAACGCGCTCTGTTTTACAAACTTTTGTGGGTACGTGCCCGCAAAATGTGCAAGAAGAAATTACTACTGTGGTGTTTGATATTGTTTAAGATCGTAAAACTGGTGTACAAGCACCTACAATGCACATATCTTTGGCCAAGCAAGACTAAGCTTGAGAGTAGTTTGAGCTTTACTGATTTGTCAAATGAGATTCGCTTATAAGCTTCAGTTATACACCTAAAAAAATTGCCTACTTGAGCTGATCCTCGGAATAGTTTGAGCTTAGCTTTTTCATTAACAAGATTGGCTTATTGAATTGGGATTGGTTCCAGTATAATATGCATAATGATGCACATAAATGTGCCTGACTGATCTAGTTTGTTGAACAAGATTGGCTTATTATAAGCTGATGCTCAATTCTTTCAATGTGTGCACTTAGATGCATGAAATGGAAGGCTAATTCAGCACTATCAGTTGACAGTTAAACAAGTTTAGCTTATAAGTTAAGAGCTTGACTCATTTAAAATATGGCCAAAGCTTATGACATGCTTAGTGTGAATCGACTTCAGAATAGCTTGTAGTACAATCCTAGCGTTTTCCTTGTGAGAAACATCATTTATTGTGGAGACACAACGTTCCAATCTTGCAGTTGAGGCAAGAGGGAATATTGTAATAAACAAACTTTTCAAGTGTTCGCTGATGCCGGTGCAGTCTAAGAGCCTGGAAGTAGAAATTGAGGGGTCTTTACACTCTTTTTCAGGTGGTGGATCATTCTTGTTCGTTTTGAATGAACATAATTAAAAATTCTGAAGCAACCTGAAAAATCGATGTTGTGTTGCAATTCTTTTTCTTGAATTCACTACATTAAATTCTGAAAGGTTTTGGATTATAATTTTTACACCACATTGAAAGTAAAAATTAAATGGGCTGCAAGTATGAAAATACTGAGTTTACAACTTTTATTCCTGATGCAGAAGGGCAATGAACCAATGGGAGCCTTCCCTAACCGGCTGAGCAGCTTTTGGACCATGTCTTCGAGACAAATGCATCTTTAGTTTTGTCAACAGACAATCTTAAACATATTCTTACAAGGGGGGGAGCTAGAAAATTCTGGCAAGGGATACTAGTTATATAGTTTTGATTTTTTTAGGGACAAAAGTATGCAAATTAGAAAAATTGCCATGAAATATCAATATGAAAATAAACACTTTTTATGGGCCTGTGTGCACTAGCGGAGCCAGAAATTTTTTCTTGTGGAGGTACTTATTCAATACCTGTAATTTTTTGGAGGCACTTATAAGTATAACAATCAAATATATCAAAACATTAACATATATATTAAATTAATTTTGTGAGGCTGGTGTGGGCAACTGCTCAAACCAGCCACCATGTGCCTACGCTGCTGCCTGTGTGGGCAATTCCACACGTTGCACACACCTGCCTCGCCCCTGATTATAATTTTCTCTAAGAGGTTCAACAGGTATCATTGGTAGAATGAGTTTCATTTGAAGCAGCGTATTTCACGACGGATCACTGGGCCTACTTGAATATTTATAATTAAAATCCATCATTTTTCAGCCTAAGACATTATTTTGCGGGGTGATGGTGATTGACGATGGCTTGTATTTCCAACTGGATGGAGGTATACTTTTACTGATAAAAGATTTGAGAAGATCCAGAACTTATTGTATCGTGCTGAGAAGGAGCTATATATGGATTAGCTAGGTTAACAGGTTTTAAGTGCCCTTTAAAGCATAATACCAATTACATAAACATGCTACTTGAGAAAATTTACTACTTCACTACTTGATCAAACCTCTTATTTTCAACTTCGCTCTTGCCAGCTCAAATATGATTCTATGTATAAGGCACTTTAGTGGCCAAAATTCACTCCCCATGCTAACAGAAGGGGATGATGAAATCTTCATGAATACATATGACAACAATGTGATGGTTGGTTCTACTAAAAGCTTATGCAGAAGACTCTGTTCAACTGCCCACTAGTCATCAACGATGTTGTAATTAGTTTCTTTAAAACTAGAATTTTAGTTGCATAAGATTGAATATTAACTTAGTTGATTATATAGGAACTGGACTCCAATCATGTCATTTTCAATTAAAAAATGTGTTTCTCCAATCCTCAAGTTTAACTTTTTTTAACTGTCAACTTTGAAATGTAATGAAATGATTCATTATACACCAGAAAAGGGAGAATGTTGGAATTATCAGTTTAATTCAACCTTAAGTGGCCTTTAATGATGTGACTAAAGAGTTGATTCTTTATCTTTTATAACTGTGATGTTTGCATTCATGCTATAATAGTCTCTTTTCCTCTCATGGACATGTGTGTCCATTTTTTATTAGGGATAGACACACTTAAGTATGAAGTAGCATATCGCTTCGGAGAGTGGGAGAGATTAATCATAGAGGTTGTCGGTCTTGCTCCTCTTTGCCATAAGGCCTGTGGTCATCACCGGCGGTAATGGTGGAGGAGAAATCAACTTGCGCACTGTAGCAGGTGAAGCTCCAGCAATGGGAGACTCCTATGCCAAAGATGTTGGGATTTCTCCCTCAAGCATACACAAAACGATATGCCCTAAACAAGATCATGTTCTTGCTAAATCATTGAATTAAACAAAATAAACTTAACTGTAGCGGAAGCGTACCTGAATCCATCTGAAGAACTGGACGGTAGATCGCGGTATGTTCTTCCAGAGTCTGTGCGGGGCATGTGAGGTCTCTCAGATGGGAAAGAGAAAACCCTAGAACCAACGTCTCAAGCAACCATTCACACGACCCCAGGGAACACTACAATTTTATATTAAGGGCAATTACAGATTCAACCCATCAAAGAGTCCGTAATTGCGTACAGGTATCTATACATTTCAAAATTACCTCATATCATCTAAAATGACGTAATATCTCAAAATGCAATCACTTAAGCAGATATTTACGTTAAGACATCCATAATGTCTGGAATTCCTCATAGACATATGTTGGCCCACCAAATGATCCTTACAATCTCTCACTTGGGCTAAATATGTCTTTATACATTCAGACATTACACAAAACCTTAGGAGCTCATAATTGCTACCTTATTAAACGCCATTTTCACCAATCTCGTCCATGACCATATCAACACAGAACCAAAGTGGCTTTCGCTATATTAAAATTAGCTAAACCTTCAATGATCACAAATGTTAACACAATCAATGACACAGATCTGATATGGATGTATAACATGAGAATTGCACGTAATGTGATTGCAACATGTCTATTCTCAACTGGTCCAACTGTAAAACCTTATGGAGATAAAAAAAAACAAACACAGAAACACAAAATGAAACCAAAGAACTTTAAACTTTATTCTGCAGAAAACTGAATATGCGTCCATACATAAGAGTAAACAAAATACAAACTCCCACTAAACCAGCACATCATCTAAAGATAACACTTTCATACGAACAACATGTTCGTGAAATACCTTAGGTGTTAAACTCTTGGTAAGCGGATCCACAATCATAGAGTTTGTCCCAATATGCTCTAAAGACAATTGATCATTTTGTATCCTCTCTTTAACAACCCAAAATTTTAATGTCGATGTGCTTCGACTTTGACAAAGTGCAGCTATTATTAGAGTACATGACTGCTGAATTATTGTTACACAACAACCTTAGTGGTCTTTCAACACCACTCACAATGCGCAGCCTCGTGACAAAATTTCGCAATCACAAAGCATGATTGAATGCCTCGTAATATGCTATGAATTCTGCTGCCACGGTTGAAGTAGCTACAAGTGTCTATTTGACACTCTTTCGAATGTAGCTCCTCCAGCCAATAGAAATACATAGTCTGAAGTAGACTTTCTACTGTCTTGGCACCCAGCAAAGTCAGAATCTGAATACCCAATGATCTCCAATTGGTCTGATTTCTTTTATGTGAGCATAAAATCTTTTGTTCTCTGTAGGTACCTCAATACCCTTTTAGCTGCTTTCCAATGATCTATACCAAGATTACTTAAGTATCTGCCTAACATTCCCACAATAAATGCAATATCTGGACGAGTACAAACCTGAGCATACATAAGGCTTCCCACAACAGACGAATAGGAAATCTTTTCTATTTCCTTAGATTCGATTTCACTTTTAGGGCACTGTTTGAAACTAAACTTGTCTCCTTTAACAACTAGAGTATCTCCTGGTTTACAATCCTTCATGTCATATCGTTGAAGCACCTTATCGATGTAGGCCTTTTGTGATAATCCAAGAATACCCCGAGAACGATCTCGAAATATTTGGATCTCCAATACAAAAGATGCATCACCAAGATCCTTCATGTCAAACTTTCTTGACAAAAATTTCTTAGTTTCATGCAATATGCCCACATCATTACTTGCCAGCAATATATCATCGACATATAAAACCAGAAAGATAAATTTACCCCTACTAAACTTTTGGTATACATATTCATCAACAATATTAGTCTCGAAACCAAATGAAACTGTAACTTGATGAAATTTATAATGCCACTGACGGCAAGCTTGCTTTAGCCCATAGATAGATTTCTTGAGTTTGTAAATCATTTTCTTTGCATCTCCTGAAACAAAATTTTCCGGTTGCATTATATATCGTTTCATCAATGTCTCCATTTAGAAACACTGTTTTTACATCCATCTGATGCAGCTCTATGTCAAAATGAGCCACAAGTGCCATTATGGTCCTGAAAGAGTCTTTCGACGAAACTGGAGAGAAAGTCTATGTATAATCAATGTCTTCCTTTTGTGTAAAGCCCTTTGCGACAAGACGTGTCTTATACCTTTTGATGTTACCTAATGAATCTCTCTTTGTTTTAAATATCCATTTACAACTAATGGGTTTCACACCTTCAGGCAATGGAACAACTTCTCATACGTCATTATCCATCATGGACTTTATTTCCTCATTCGTGGCATCTATCTACTGATGAGATTTAGAACTCTTTATTGCTTGCTGGAGGTTAATAGGATCACCCTCCATTAAGCCCATATCAACATCATGTTCTTGGAGATTGACAAAATCATTTGAAATTGTACTTCTCCTCTCTCTAGTGGATCTCCTCTACTTGATTTTCTTGAGGTTGTTGAGTTTATTCTTCAGTAAGGAGATCGACATCATTGTCTTCTTCTGAATTTGTTGATGGAACAATGGCATGAATGAATACCTGACTATTGCTTACAACATCTGTACGACTGGACTCAGGTCCCTATTCAAAGGCAATGTTTCTAACCTGATCACCTCCCCCAAACTCACTCAAAAAAATGGACATTTTCCGTTTCAAAGAAAGACTTACTGAATAGATTATAAAACTTATAACCCCTTAATGTTTGTTCGTTTTCCCTTTATACATTCAATGCAAACATTAAAGTCTGTAAAATCAAGAGACTCAAGAATTCTATTCGACATAAGCATTTTAATTCTCTTTTCAGAGATATGTCCTAAGCGCGTATGCCACAACATAGCAGAATTCTCATTGGCTAATTTTCTTTTAGTACCACTAGACGTAACATGCAAGGTTTTATGATATGAAGCAACCGTATCAAACAAATAGAGGTTATCACTACTAGATAAAGAAGCAGTGGCAATCAAATTTGACTGCAGAAACAACTTAAATTTACTTCTTCTAAATGAACAATAATAACCAAATTTGTCCAACGAGGAAATAGAAACCAAATTCCGTCTAAAAGACGGTACCACATAAGTTTCTGTCAAATTCAAATAACAATCAGTCTTTAACAATAACTGAAAATCTGCTATGGCTTCAACTTTCGTCTTCTTGCCATCGCCCACATAGATGAATCTTTCAGCATCATTTGGCGTTCGACAATTTAGGCAGTTTTGCATAAACACTATATAAGCAGTAGCACCCGAATCTACCCACCAAGTGTTTCTAGGTACTAAAGTTAAATTAACCCCAGACAAACCAAAGTAAGAAGTGTACCTTTCCTTTCATGCATGAAACTTAGTACAATCCTTCTTCATTTGACCTTCACCCTTACAAAAGAATCAACCTGATTGGCTTTTCTTATGCTTTTTCTGTTTTTTAATGGATGACTGGTCAACTACAACTTCCTTAATAATCTTTCTTTTCTTACTTTTAAAATTGAATAATTTAACTCAGGAATAGTACTCAAATTTACAAATATCATGGAAGCAGAACACACTGTACAAATAACAAAAATACCAAACATGCTCACAATCAATACATGTACAAAGATGAAATAAGAAATATAAATGAATTTAAATATAATGGCCTAAATCCCATCACAAGGTACCGGTGCAACGTTAATATCCAATCTTTGGATTGAAATACTAACTGCAAGTGGTATTCTTGGTCAACAATGAATATAGATAATTAACCTTGTAAAACAACGAGCCTATCTTTAAATTGACTCGCTATTCACATGGAAACCTGAAAATTATCACATATTCATTGTCTTGTATACTTAAACCTGACCAAACAACAATCATGCCCGCATAGATTAAGAATACTATCATCCAATGTTCAAAACATGCAAATTCGTACAACACATCACTTTGACGACATAAAGTACAAACTTACTCATTTCGAACAACAGACATGACCAAAGATCAAATTCATAATTCAAACATTCATCTAAAGTACACCCACAAATTAACAACACGCAAAAACATGATGCATAAACCAAATTACATACAAAATTGTCCCTTCATTGAATCCAAAACCAAAATGATCCAATGAAATGGGCCCAAAAGAGTCTAACATTTTATGAACCGGTACCATAATTGTGTTTAAGTGGGTCAAGAACCACTGAATTGGCCATAAAATGACATGTATTGTTCTTAAACCACAACTAGAACACCCACATGCTCCAAAATATGGCTGAACTGGTTTAAAATTGGACGAACCGGTCAAAAATAGACCGTATCGGCTTCGAAACCCATTGAACCGGTTTGAAAATGGCTAAAATCGGTTTTAAAACTGAATGAACCGGTCTAAAAAGCCTTAAATCGGTCTGAAAAACAATTGAACATGTCTGAAAAACAACTGAACAGGTCTGAAAACAACTGAACCGGTCGGAAAAACAACTGAACTGGTCTGAAAATCAACTAAACCGATCTAGAAAATGTTCGAATCGGTCCCAAAAGGTCCGAATTGTTTCTGAATCGAGTTGAATCGGTCTGAAACCGAATGAACTGGTTCGACTCTTTTCAGAACCGATTTGACAAAAATGAACTGTTTTTTCAAAAATCAAATCGCATGGATACAGGTTGGGTTCAAAAACTTAACACAGAAGCGCAGACGGGCAGGCGACAATTTTTTTTTTTTTAAAGCTGATGGATCTGGATCAGGTCTGTCAAGACCCAAACCGGTCCGACCCACCCGCTCGATCGCGCGAGCGGTTGCGGGCGATGGAGTTCCACCGGTAGGCCGCCCAACAGCGTGGGTGGCCGCCAGTAGGTGCCGCCATTACGATCGGCCATCGCAGCGGGCGATGGCCGGCCCGGTCGGTTTTCTCTGGTTTTGCAAATCTGCCCCTTTTTCACATATGAGGCTGCGACAGAAGACGATAGGTCATCCACAGGCTGTGGGTGGGCGCCGACGGGTGCCGTCAGGGCCGGGAGGTTCTGTCGTCACCTAATGGCCGGTCGACGCCTGCCTGACGGCCTTAAAACTGCCACCCCTCCCTGCCGTCCCTTTCCCTTCCTCTTCTTCTTTCATGGCTGCGACAGACGATAGGGGTTCACCGGCATGCCATCCAACAGCGTGGGTGGCCGCCGGCGGGTCGTGCCAGGACGGCCGGAAGCCGATCGTCGCCTTCCGACGACGGTCGCCCGCCAATCTGACCATCCCCTTCCCCATACCTCCTGCGACCTCAGATGGCTGCAACGAAAGCCCGACGACTTCCGTCGCATGCCTTGTACCTTTTTTTTTTTTTTTTTTTGAAAAAGATCATGTAGCTGAAGAAAAGGAAACATCTGAAAGGGAAGATCACACAAAAAAAACAACGATTCAACAATGAACATGGGCTCTGATATCAATTGTTGGGATTTCTTCCTCATGCATATACAAAACGATATGCCTTAAACAGGATCATGCTCTTGCTAATTCATTGAATTATACAAAATAAACTTAACTGTAGTGGAAGCGTACTTGAATCCATCTGAAGAACTGGATGGTAGATCGCGGTAGGATCTTCCAGAGTCTGTGCGGGACACGTGAGGTCTCTCTCAGATGGGAAAGAGAAAACCATAGAAACCAACGTCTCAGACAACCATTTGCACGACCCCATGGACCACTACCATTTTATATTAAGGGCAATTACGGATTCAACCCATCAAAGAGTCCGTAATTGCGTACAGATATCTATACATTTTAAAATTACCCCATACCATCTACAATGACGTAATATTTAAAAATGCAATCACTTAAGCAGATATTTACGTTAAGGCAACCATAATGTCTGAAATTCCTCATAGACATATGCCGGCCCACCAAATGATCCTTACAAAAGAGTGCCAACATTGATGTGCATATACTTAGTGGCAGTTTTATTTTGGCACCAATGACAGTTTCCTATATTGACACCTTTGCCGACCATCGATAGAAAAGGGGTTCAATTCATATTCATTGATGTTGGCATGTGCTATTAATCCACATCTACCACCAAATCTCGTGCTTTAGGGTGCGTTTGATGCACAAGAAAGAATTTAACCTGGTAAATTTTTATGATAAATTTTTCTGAAAAAGTTTACAATATGAAATTTCTCCTTCTTTCAATCTGAAGTCATGTTTGATGCACAGAAAAAATTTAACGTGGTAAATTTAACCATGTTTGGTTGATGCAAATGAAAAATCTAACCTGATTGAAGGAGCTTCACTTTAAAATTTGTATAAAATCGTAGAAGTCTCCAAAAATCACCAAATTTGGTCACGAGCAAGCAAACATTCTCAGGATTGGACACCCCAAATTTGAGGCAAATCCGAGTGGCCAGTTCCCTATCTCAGTCGAGCTCCTGGAGAAGAGGCCTGGCTGTGACAGGCGTAAGAAGTAGTCTAGGCTCTGCCGCAAGACAGAGAAGGCTTCATCTTCAAAAATTCACCAAAAATCACTCATAGCTCCGATTGAGCTGAAATTTGGACTCTAGCTTCCTTGGATGATTACAAAGGGATTCCCAAAAGATGGGATCAATCGAAACCTCCTAAGTGCCACTCGTTGAAGGAGAAAGGTTCTGGATTGTTGCCAGCCATAGGCAGCTTCAGCAGAACACGCCGCCCGAGCTCCTCCACACGATTCCAGCAGGATGCCAAGGGAAAATCGAGTTCAAACAGCTAGAAAATTATGAAATCAATGCAGGAAATGGTTAGGGGAAAGTCTAATCACCAGGGAGAGGGTTTTCCCCAATTTTTGAGATGAAGATTGGGGTTGCAGTCGCCGGAATGGCGAATTGAGCTGGGGTTGCCGCCACTGTGCTTCAGAATTCCGGCAGGGATTGATTTCTCACTCAGGTAGCATCGAATTCTTCTCAAATTTGGTCCAGGGAATCGCCAAGGAGTGGAGAAGACGCCTGCATGGTCCGATGGCTGAGATTTCTTCCCAATTTGGCGCGGTGAAGGGAAGAACAGAGGTGATTGGGCAGCAGGAAGGGGAGAAGAAGAAGTAGAAGAGAATAGGGAGAAGAAGAAGTAGAAGAGAAGACGTAGAAGAAGAAGAAGAAGATGAAGGGTGACGGTAGTCTGGTGCGACGGTGAGTGCAGCGATGGCGGACCGGTGACGGTGAGAGCGGCGATGGCAGACCGGCGACGGTGAGAGCTGGTGCGACGGTGAGAAGGCGAGCTGCGAGGGGGAAGGCATCGAGGGTCTTTCGTCGGGGGGAGGTTGTCGAGCGGGTGGAATTCCACCCACTACTTTTTGCGTTAAACGGGGTGAATTTCACCCGTTTGATGCACTTTTAGTCAGGCAGGTGAAATTTCACCCGCCTGTACCATTTTTTCCGAAAAATTCAATTTCAAACGGGCAATCAAACGCCCCCTTAGGGAAGGAAATTCATCTACAACAATGCAAACCATCCCTAATGTCATTGGACATCATCAAATGAGGGAAATTAGTTTCATAAGCACCACTAGTTGTTGTATGCTTCCTTTCATTGTTGGCAAAAAAACTCTGTAAAAAAACATAGTTATATTGTTCTTGCAAATCATTGATATACAAGATTTGTGGAAGCATAGGAATCCATCATTGGCAGAAAATCTCTATAGAGAATTTCACTGAGATTGTTTCTGTAAGTCTTGATGTACAAGATTCATAAAAGTTTACCTTGGCCATCACAAGATCGAGGAACAATAAGTTGTCAAACCCATGGCTTCTATATAGTGCCCACATTTATTCTCTAATGGGCAGAAAAGAAACCACCTATATATAGCCTTAACAACTGCAACTATATTTTTAACATCTTGAGATTAAATTTTCATTTTTTCTTTCATAAAACTGGAGATATGCCTTCTTAATTTCACTTATATCTATATGAGATATATGCCAAATGAGATGACATGATGCCAAATCATGTGAAATGGGCCAGTTTCTTAGATGGCATCCGATGGATATATATATATATATATATATATAGTCCACCAAATAGATTTCTAACAGTCTTCTACTTAGCTACATTTGATGTTATACAATTGTGCATTATGAATTCATCTTTGCCTTTACTAAATATGAGCTCTAACCATTTGATCAATTAATTATATCAATAAAAGATTGAGACAATCTTGATTACTATAAGTGCCATTAAAATTATCAGTGTTCAACAACATCCATCAAGCACAATGTGTAGCAAAATTAAGTGCATATAATGTCATCTAAGCACGCCTATTTTCAGTTAGTCCAGTCATATTCTTTAGTTTGATCAAAACATATGGTATTTTATCTATCCTGTGTCTCTCATGTATGGAGCGTTATTGGAAAGATTGTAATTGTATGCATGTAACATATCAATGATATGTAAGTCCTTCATTAATAAAACTACAAATCATTCAATGACATCAACTTATAATGACATGTATAGGGCTTCAATTGAATGATGATAATCACATGTATATAATGATCTGAATGAGATATAAGTTTATCATTTAAAGAATTGTAAATCATTGAGTGAGGTGCTTCTAATTCTTATATATTTTGTTACACAGACATGAGTATGTTTCAGGAAAATTACCTTAGAGACAAACTTGGACTATATTTGAATTCCCAGTTCAGTTTGAGGGGTGAGAGGGATAATGAGCAAGAGGTATATGTGATCGACGGTGATACCATGCATACATGTGATTTTCTTGTAACAACTTTTGTATAGACCTCCAGTATATAGGCATCTATAGCATTGTCATTTTTTTTAAGAATGAAAAAGCATTCTTCTTCCTCTCATTTGATCCATAACGTACTCATTATATATAAACTATCACTTTAAACTATCCTTGTCTTGGTTATGGGTGTATGTTAGGAAATTGCTGTAGACTACATAAGGATCATCAACTGCAGTAAGAGCCTTCAACATGTTGTTCATCTCAGTTGAAGGTTTGCTTACGCACAAACACTCTAGTATGAAATAAGAGTGCTCCAAGTGCAACTTCATTTTTCAATTATCTGTCAATAGAGGATTTTGAGAATGGTGTGAAGAGTTACCAAGGTACACTTAAATTATAGATTTAGGCTAGTAATACATGGTTGGTAATACATTGGAATGATATAACTTCAACAAGAAAAGATTTGTTCAGCATCACTTTTGGGGTGCTTTCCAATGTGGCTAATCTAACATAGCCTCTAATTGCTAACTCATGGTCTCCATGACTATATGTTTTTCTGCTTTATGAAACTATTGAAAACGTATCTATTTATATCGTTTTTTTTTTAAATTGAAAATGCCAATTTTACTTTATTTGACTTTTGTAAGGTGACTTTGACCTAATTACTTGAAATTTGAATGGTCATTGTATCCATTTGATATGTTTGAATCGGTTAATGTATTCATGTAAATTTGTTGGTCAGCACTTTAACCAATTATGTGCATCAAAATGGATGTTTTACATATAGAACATCAAGAATGAAACCTAAATTTGTGCCCCTAAAAGATTTTTAGTGGCACTTTTCCATCCACCATCAAGTGCCCTTAACTTTCCATAAAATATAAATGATCACATTTGTATGCATGCCAATATAAAATATTCAGGGATATTTTCAATCCACCATCAAATGTTAACAATGGGATGTAGTGTGTGTTACTAAACAACTTTAGTGTCACTTTAAATCTGCCATAGCCCATTGACAATGACATATCAAATGTGTGTCACTAACACTTCTCGGTGGCATTTATTCATTTCAATAGAAGACTACCAAGTGGTGTTTCTTCTCTGCCGTAGCAAACCAACGATGACATTTGGAAATGCCACTGAAAGGCACTTCAGTGACACACTGTGTTGCAGCCATAAAAATCGACAATAACATGTTTTGAGCGTCACTGCAGGGATTTCATTGGTACATTGTCTTTGCCATGGAAGGTCTACATTTGTGTTATATTTAAATTAATGTTTGCCACCAAAGGGAGTGAAGGGCTTTACATTCACCGGCATTTTTTATGTTGTGTTCCCACTCGATGGTTTCAATGACATTTGATGAGAACCATTGAAAGTTAGTATTCCCATTGCTGTATAATTTCACCTCCTTTTCAGCTCCTCCCTCTCTCTCTCTCTCTCTCTCTCACTCACTCACACACACACACACACACACACACACACACAAAATTTTTGTTCCCTACACTGAATTAAAATTATTTGCACTTTCTAGCTTATAAGAACCATCAACCGATTTAAATTAACCACATAATAGCCAACAAGGGATTTGAAAAATACTTGCTTGCTAGGTTGATTAGCTAGTATTTTCCGCACCTGTGAGTAAGGGAAGAGGACATAGCATGGCATTTTGCAGTAAGCGACACCAAACTAGAGCAGTACAAGTAAATGAGAGGGCCACTGCTACTAATCCTCATGATACTTGGAGTATCTTTCCCTCCATTAGTAGTACAGTCTTGTGTGCGAGCCCCAACAAGTCCTTTTGTGTAGGACAAAAAAGTCTCACCTCTTGTGAACATGCACGTCCCTAGGCTGGCAACTAACTGGAGGCGTCCTAACAACATGATTCTTTCTTTTTGCTCTGAGAAAAAAAAAATGAAATCACATTATTATTCTTGTTTTGATTGTTCTTCTTATTGTTATTATGCATATGGATACCACATGATCTTTCTAAGTATTGTGAAGCATACATGTAGACAAAGAAGATACCGAGCAATGAAGAAATAATGCATACCCTCTTGAGGTCCTTTATCCTAGTCTGAAAATACAAAGACCAAATAAAGGGAGAGAGAAAAATGAAAAAGAAGAACTATCATTAATTTTCAGGCCTTTGAGACAAGTACTGTAAGATCTCACTCCAATGCCCCAATTGACATGGTCAGATCCAAAGTACTCAGCCTCCTGGATGCCTGCTTGCTGTTTTTTGACTGTAACAACTGTAAAGTGTCTTTTTGTGTTTGTTTCTTGGAGTTGGGGGAAGAAGGAGATGAAGAGGAGAATAGGGAGAGTGACAGCGTGCTGTCTATCTCTTCTCCAATATTATTCTCTAGAGACCCATAATGTTGGATTTTCTCATTCTTTTCATCTCCTGAATTTCGACTGAGTGTCAGCTGCAAATCGGGTTCCGGACGGTCAGGCTTTCTCTTCTCTTTCAGATCATTATCTTCTTCTTCTGCTCTCCCTGATGATGTCTGATTCAGTTTCTGAAAACATCGAGAAAGGAGAATCAACTAAAGGAGATATTTTTCCTTTTAAATAATGTTAAAAGAACCATCTATGTCAGTGTGTGTTGATTGAATGAGCCAAACAGAACTCAAAAGTAGCATTGATCAAAAGCTGTTCATTCTTCTACGTCATGTGGTTTTGGACACGGGCCATGGCAATTAAGCACTAGTCACATATACAAACTTGAGCTAGCTTATTAGGTTTTGTGGGCGGTTTTTGGGGGATCCGGGGACCTAGTTTCAGACTTAGGTAGTTATGATGTCATTGTTTACATGCCAGCTGATTCAACCAGCTATGCTACGGAAACTGATGATAGAACAAGGAATTTGAGATATGCACATACTAAATCATGCTCAAGATCATGACCCGCTAACAAAATGGAAACCATAATTGGAAATTGGAGACTACAAGGAGTAAGATTTGGACTCTAAAATAATCAGCATTTGAAAGCAAAACTAAACCACGTAGACTCTAACTGCAACAAAAAAATCAATACCATATACAAATAATGCGACCAAACAACGATATCCAACTCCTAGAGACACTTATTCTATAACAAGTGGATTCATCAATCGAACTTAGATTTTGACTTTTTATTATTTATAAAAAATAAATTGATATAGATCACAAATGCAATGATAAATTGGTTTAAACCACAAATGATGGCACATATACCCAATAATGTTTTCCTAAAATTATGATTAAGCGATCCGTTATCGTTTTATGCTTTGATATTTTAGGATCCTGTGCCCAACCGCATGAACATTGGACTATTGTTATCTTAGCATATGTTTACCGAAGAGTGAAACATGAGAGATGTGACTGGTAAAATGCAGAACTATAAAGAAAGAAGAACTTTTGCAATTACTGTTACAAGATGTTGCACCATCTTGAAATTGCATCAAGACACACAAAAAGAGTAGTCATTGGCCACTATTTGGACAATCTTGGCTTGTCTCTCTCCTCTTTCTTTCTATTAAATCACATTTAATGAGAAGAGAGGAGATGAAAGAGATAGACCAAGTCTCTCTCTCTCTTTATCTATCTCTATATATATATAAATATTGCTGGATGATAAAATCTAAAAATTCGTCACTAATTTTGCAATAAACCATCACCACTTCATAAACTGTGGCTAATGTCAATCTACTGACTGTTTTTCAATGACAAAATTTTTCAATTTTACCCATCCAGCAATATCCAACCATGGCTAAATTGAACTATTCTATATTTACTGCATACACACACACACATTTTCTTTTTGGAAAAACGTCATATTAACAGGACGTAGGGTGGTACATATCAAACCTTCTGGTAAAAAATTACGTTCATTCAATTCTAGTAAATATCCATAATTTTGAAGTAGAATGGTCCTCGCAGTTTAAAAATTTGACTGAGAAAAAATACCTTAAGTTCTAGGTGTAATATTAAATTAAGGATGTTCACCATGTAGACGTGCTTACTTTGAGTTCATATAACTTGTCTACGTGGTTCACACACACACACACACACACACACACACACACACACACATATATATATATATATATATATATATATATATATGTATATATATATATGTAGATAGTATGGTATGCCTCAGGTTTCTTTGTTCCCATGTTCCCTGTACTAAAACCATCTCTACGTGATGAAAATGACAAAATAATTTGATGCATGGGACCTATAATATTTATTCAATAAATGACGACCTTTTAAACTTATTTCTGTGTGTAGAAAGGAATCCCAAAGAAAAACCAATGAATGTACCAAAAAAAGGAAAAACCAATGACTCACGAAGTGTCAACGTTTCGTGGGCAAAAAAAAAATTAGTGATTCTATTTTCAAAAAGTATGACCTTAATTTAAGAAAAAAGAAATGCTAAATCCATGTACATGATTAGATCAAATTGCATTGTACTCTTTTAAAGCACAGCATGCATGGCGATGGCACAATAAAACTTGAGGAACATCATCCTCCTAATAGTTTTTTTTGCACAAACGATTATAGTAAAAACAACTTGATATTTGCGATCTGAATAGTTTATTTAACAACTACTGGCTTTAGGTTATTCCTTTTGGGTGTACAAGCAGAAAGATTAACTAGGCGAAGGGGTCAAAAGTTCAGGATAATTTAAATTAGATAATGTTTATATCTTCAAAAAACATGACTAAAATCATGATCTCTAAAACAAAATGCTAAATTTCTTTATGCAGTCGGATTACGTAAATTTGTTGTGCTTTAATGTGTGGGGACATATAAAAAACTCTCTTTCATACATATATACATTCATACACACCAAAGTTAAAATCCTTGTACCATCTTCAATTTGTCCAATCACAGCCAGCTGATTCATTATATTGAACGGTTATGGTTAAACACTTTGTCTGATGCAATCCATCACACAACGTGTTGTGCATGTTGTGAGAAGACGGAAGATTATTCAAACTTAGATAGAGAAATCAATGAATCTTTCAAATCTATATATATATATATATATAAGATTGTGATCGATCCAGACAATTGGGATTTAGCTCGACTTGCTATGGAACCACAATTCGTGGGTTCAAAGGAACCTCCTCCTAGAAGTCAGAAAACAGGATGTATGGCCATAGCACCTCCCGTTAGTGTGTCATGCATCTAGAACCCAGCTATATATAGCATTCGAATAACTTGTGACAAAGCTTCTGCTTGGCGACATTCATCAGCCGCCACTGTCCCACGTTGATAGTGCTTGCGAAACCCTTGTGGTTATCAGACTTTCGCGAATATAATGAACACGATCTAAAATGCTCTCAGTTTCATATATGGGAATCGTGTGATGAGAAATATACCTCATGGAGAAGATGGGGAGCGAAAATGGTGGAGGTTGACAGAGTGTTCGTTGGCGGCTGCCTCGAGAGAGACGACCGAGTGGTCGGACTTCCATGGAAACATTGGAAAGGAGTTCTTTTCTCTAGACATTGATCATCTCTTGGTGCTTCTTGTCTGTGGCACTCCTGCAACTCCTTGTACAGAGATGAGTACCTTCCATCATGCAGCCAATGGTTAATCTTGAGAGGCCGGCCATCTGCTGCCACCGCGTCCTTCTTGTCTGGAGAGGGAAACTGTGGGGAGGACCTACTAGGGTTTCTGAAAGAGAAATCTGGAAGGAAGGAGGGAGATGGTGGTGCTTGCTGTAATTGTCCGCTTCTTGTACTTGTAGTGGTTGTTGATGATGCTACTGTGGCAGTGGTTGTGAATAGGCATGGTGTTCTTGTGTGAACAGACTGACCCGGATAAGGTTTGAAAACCCAGTCATGGCTTCTTCAAGAACCAAGATAATACAGTGGGAAAGGTTTAGAGAGAAATATATATAGAAAAAGAGAGGGAGGACGAGTGTAGAGATTCTCAGTGGATTACCTGAGGGTACTGGATTTGAGATCTGAGAGATGGTGGAGAACAGGCCCATAGAGGTGATCTGCAGACTGCTTCCCTGCTCCGAAAAGCCCACTTTTGTCCATTCTAAAGTCCTGCCAAAACCCTGCAGACCTTCTTGAAAAGTACATCCCTGCAACGTGGTCTCCTGCCATTAGCATCCCATGATGATCTTTATCCCTGCCTCCCTGGTTCATCACTGAATGAACGACAAAAAAAAAAAGTATGGTTTAACAAAAGGAAAAAAAGAAAACTCCAAAGCTTCACGACACCCAAAGCTCTGAAAAAATCGATGTGAAACCAGAAATTTATTTGTATAAAAAGCAACCAACAATTCAAAACAAAAACAAATTTTTTCTCCATCAGATCTTACAGCCGCCTGCTGGTAGGATTAATCTAATCGATATTTTAGCCTTCAATCCTGAATCTGAGTTGGCACCCAACTTTAACTTGATTTGCAGCAGCAGGATGCATCACCATGAGTTTTTGTAAGTTTATGATGGTAGATTAAAAGGGGCCGGTGCTCATAGAGAAGCAGATCAACTACCCTTTTGGGGAGCTCTAAATTCATTCCAATTTACAGGAAATTAACTAAATCAGATCCAGGTTTTTTATTTCAATATCTAGGAACCAAGAAACTCCAAACATGTTTATTTGAAACGAAACAATAAAAGAAACGAAATCTAAAATTGCTTTCAAAAGTCAAAGCAACAAATATCTTAAAAAGCTTCTCTTTTTGTTGCAAGGGATAAAATATTTGCTATTCATCTTGGTTACTAGAGCCCTCTACACAGCCATAGGATTAGGGTTTTTCCTCACGTACCTTGCCCAGAATCGTCAATTTTCTTGCTTCTGTACATCTGGAATACACAAGAGGAATCAAAATTCACAAATAAGTACCAAATATTTGAATCTAATAAAGGGGAGAAAAGAAAAGGAAACCTCTATGTTGTTGTTCTTAAATATTGTTACAATTTTCATATCATTGTCTTTATCATTTATATATTTACCTGCAGATGACTCTTGACATGTGCAATGCTAAGTCCTTTTACGTTCATCAATTGAAGAACCAATTTGGGCGTAGCTCCTAAAACCACATAAATCATGAGCATTAAAAAACAAATCGATAATTCGTGAACGAGAAAAGTGTAAGAACTTATGGAATTCCAAAAGGAAAAACTTGTGCATATCCTTTCTGAGGTTTCACTTACTCTCTTGACCACCAAGCCTCTCTACAGCATGAACAAAGCAAAGGTGTAGCTCCGGAGTCCATCTAAGCCTAGGCATTTTTGATCTGATATACTGCCGGACGGCGCCTGTTCCACTGCCGGAACTGGTTCGTCCTCCTTCTTTCGTCTCCACCGGCTCCGAACTCTTCATAGACTCACCGTCTTCTTCGTCGGATTCTGCAGATCTCTTTCTTGGCGTCAATGGAGGATTCGCCTTACCGTCGCTGGTGCTTCCACTTTGCTCCTCACCAACCTCCATCTTCTATTTCTCACTCTATTTCTCTGCCGCGCGTCTTCTTTCCTTTCTTCCTACTCTAGAATGTCAGATGGTCTGCTGAACTGCCGGAAAATGGAGGAATTCCCGGCCATCTCAGATAGCTCTGGTAGGGGAGAGAAGGAGGAGGGGACACGAGACAATAATTAAAAGGCCACCATGAACAAGTATTCCCTACATTGACTGGTGTTGCTTAGAAATTCGATCGCTGTGTTAGATAAATAATAAATATACCCATCAAGAGAGAGAATTTCCTCAACACCCTCCTCTTTTTACAATATTATTTCCTTGGGAAGGAGGGCAAGTAAGTCGTAAGGTTATGTGCTCGCATCTTCTTCCAGCGTGGAAGCTCTGCCCGGAATGGTTTTGGAGTAAAAGTGTATTCAGTTTTTTTTTGTCCTAATAATTATCAATCTCTCTCATTTGAAATGACGTACTACCCATGGTCGCTGTTTTTACATGGACGATGGAGTAAGCAAGGCAGGCATATATTTCTTGTGATATTTGTCATCTATACTATTGTCACTTAGATCTCGCTTTACAACTTCAGACATGAGTTGGATACGCAAGCTTATATATTATTTTTTAGAAAATATTCAATGGAACTGAAGGTTAATTCTGAACTTTTTAATAATAAAAAGAGATCTTTCTTGATGATCTAGTACATAAAAACTTCACTTTTTTTGTTGAAATTATTTCTTAAGTTCTGAAAGTTGCATCTCACGTCAAGATCCTATAACAGGTTACGGGCCATAAAAGTCGAAAATGGTGCATCCATGTTAGCTCAAGATATTTGACATTATCAGACGATTCTCTTCGCCTAAATAACATGCCTATAAAACTTAAGCTCTGTAGCTCTGTATCTGTAGCATGTCGCCTCAATATTCCAAGATCAACTACGTTAGTATTATATATATATATATATATATATATATATATATATATATATATATATATATATATATATATATATATATAGAGAGAGAGAGAGAGAGAGAGAGAGAGAAATGTGAACTAATACTAAATGTGTCCCAAGTCACCCTTTTTCTCTTTGTTTTGGAACAGTTCACTACAATGAATCAAACAATCCTCATGAGTGACTCCAGTTATATATGTGTACACACATGCCCAATGTATTTTATCAGGTAGACGTGATTGAAGCAGTGTGGCCAAGTAAAATTTTTTTTACTGTGGGGCATTGTTGTAGAAATTTCTATTTCTGAAGGGGGCACAATATATATAAATAAGTAAATAATTGTAAGACATTTGTATAAAAATATGTAAAAATAAATAAAAATTTTGTTGCTGGAGTGGTAAATCCGCTACTGGATTGAAGACATTGACAGATGTTTCTGTGTGGAAACTGGAACTGAAATCTATAATGTATATTCAGAAGAGAAAAAGGAACGAAATTGCATACAAATGGAGAGAATGACCCGTCCCTTCTCCACCATGAACAGTAGAGTAACGTGCCGGCTGGTCCAACTAATTTTTGTTGGTGTAGGAGTAAACGATACTGGGTTGAATTGCTGGAGCTTTCGCCTGAGAAAGCAAAGCAGGCCAGTGAGGAGGAAGATGATGCTCGGCATCACACGTGAGGTTAGGTTAGCGCGAGTTTCGCGGACTGGTTTGCTATTCCTTTTTAATCAATACAACCATAAAGCGGGGTATTGGAGCCCATGAACTTTCATGTTTCACGTGCATCATGGAAACAGAAACCTCTCGCTCCGAATATGCCATCTCCACGCACTTACATGCATATTGAATCGACCAAATTTGCATTTGCAGTGCATTAAATTAACCTGCTTTTGGTTGCAACCGTCGTTGGGGAAAGAAAATCTTCGATGGAAAGGAAGAAAAACGGTTGAATGCATGGATAGAAATTAGAGCTCTTCTGCAGTTGGTTCGTACTTCTTATATAGAGTGCAGTGCTTAAGATTTTCAAGTTGAAGGAAGTCAAGAGTTGCATGTCCATAGCGCACCGATCTCTTTGCTTGAGAAGTTGGTTTATGATCTAACACCGACCGAAATATTATCTAAAGATTTGGTGACAACTAAAACCACACTGAAGATTTCGATCGATGTTGTTGAACATGTATCTAACTGTTTCACAGTTGTTCTAACAGTGGTTGTTCTCACTTCCACCATTGCTGTGAGATAGGTGGTACACGTGCCTTTTTTGTCAGGAAAGATAAAAAAACACAAGGTTTCGATCATCAGAAATATGAAGAGAAACCCATTTGTAGGCTTTTTTACCCTTGAAAATTTCAATAGTTGATATTGTGTAACGCTGCAAATTAAGGAAAAACATTATAATGGCATTTGACAGTATTGGATTTGATATTTTTATGATTTGACTATAAGAGCGGTGTCAGACATTTTTTTTTTCATTGAACACTAAATATATAATTAACAACTAAGTCTAATCAAGTTCATAGAAAAATGACCCAAGTCTCGTGAGACTAGTTCACTTAAGTTTAACTATAAATTTAAGATTTTTTAGAGTTGTTCTGATGTACCCTAAGGAAACCCCACCTCTTCCTTCACTTAAATCCAACTTTCTTTTTAATGTAAAAAATGTAAAATGAGGATCTTAAGTTTAGCTGCTGCTGTATCTGATATATTATAGTAAAAATAAAATAAAAGTCAAGAAAGTCAAGAGAAATAGAAACTCGGGAAGGCACTTGGTAGAAGGGGGGATCTTTAGGACTGAGCGACGAAAGAACCCCTTAAATTTAAGATATGAATTAATAAATCTAAAAGTACAAACTATTGATGAAATCGTGCCGCATGGGCTGCTGGAAAGGACTGACCCGGTTTAGAATAAATCCAACTAATTACTTTTTGTACCAGTATTGTTGTGGGATTTACAAAAATATTCACGACAAACGGGCGACACTAAAAAAAATACTATGTACTACCTTTTGTGACCGTATTACAGAGAGGTGCTCCTGTTTAAGATCCATCAAACTAACCAGGTTTCGCCGTTGCACATGGTTAGATCATCAAGTGTAATATGCAGTTTTGGCTCAAGTATGAGGATTTAACTAAACTGATTTTTTTCGTAAACCACGACTTTTTAACTGTTATCAAGACGAGGACCTGACTGCAAAATCTTGTAAAAAGAAGATCGTTTCGAATTATATAACAAATTGGGACTGTTTCTGCAAAGAATCGAAAACGTGGGAGACTGGGAGATGGGTGACGTCACCAGACGACATTTTTCGGGAGGGGGAGTTAAATATTATTTAAGCTTAACCTTCATTTTCTGCACTTCGAAACAATTTATCGGCGTCAAAATCCAATTTATCGAGATATTTTCGAACTTTAATAATGCTTAAAGATTAAACTAACATGACTTCGTGATACTAAAATGATAAAAACTGGAGTTATCAGCGCCGGAACTGCAGAATATCTCGGTCCGTGCATGCCGTGTCGCCCGATAAGAATTTTGAGTTGTTCTCTCCGGTTTTTTTAGTTATTAAAACCAATTCAAGTTAATTTCTCGTCGAAAAAGTTATAATAGATCAGATTCACCTCGGCTCTCTGTATAAATGTTACAAAATAAATTTATTGGTGATAAATTGTTAAAGCTTTCATATCACCAGCAATCTTGTTTACCTTCTTCGTATTTTGCATATCCTTTATATATCATTTTTCAAAAATTTTATATAAAACAAAATTTCTTAAGTTGACCTGACGATACATGGCACCAACCCTCCCATTGTTAACATTTCTTCCATTATTAGGGGTTGGAGTGGAATTTCTTATATTTAATTTGGAAGAAAGCTGGCTCAAGAGTCCCCGTGAATTGTCCACGACTTTTCCTCCCATGCATGGAGACTGCAATCACGGGGATCAGATTGTCACCACGTTCTGAGAAGGAATGAATGAATGGTGGAGAAAATTCCCTCTGATTATACTTCAGGAATGTTTATCGGATTTGGAATGAAATATCCCCGCACCCAAACACAACGAACTTTTATTATTATTACGACTACTATTATTAGACTTCTACATTGGTTGAAAACTGGGTCACCTTTGCTTTGCTCCTTATTTTTTTCGTTAGTTACAGCAATGGCATCAGTGGAAGAGACGCAGTTCCTAGTTCCTGTTTCATCTGTGTGTGCGTGATCCGCAAGTAGTGGAAAATTATCTCTGGATTTCGAATTTCTAATGGTTTTTCCTTTGTTGTGTAGAAGAAAACAAGGCGACCTTCCATAAAATGACAAAAACACCCCAGCAAGTTTCAACCAGCTTCCCCATTTTCAAGGGCCAGTTTTGTCTTTTTCTTCTCTCTCTCTCTCTCTCTCTCTCTCTCTCTCTCTCTCGGAAATAGACTTACCTTAGAACTAACCCTCAGCCTGCCAATCAATTCGATCAGCTAAGCTCTTTCGTGAAATCTTGGCATATATATAGAGAAAAAGGAAAAACACTATATATATATATATATATATATATATATATATATATATATATATATATATATATATATATATATATATATATATAGAGAGAGAGAGAGAGAGAGAGAGAGAGAGAAAAGGGGGGGGGGGGACACCAACTTACGCTAGCACTCATCAACCCCCTCAACCTGCCCATCAATTCGATCAGCTACACATGGAGTATCCGTGTTCGTTCAGTTTGGCCTGCCATGTGTTTGAGAAAATGTTTTCATTGGGAAATTAAGGTCAAACTAATGCATGCCCCCTTGGTTTCCGTGTCCCTGATTCCTGTGACAAAACTCTCATTTTTTAGACTTTGTTGCCTTTCTGTTCCTTCCAACTGTTAACCCTTCCTTGTCTCTTAATTTATTCTCTTCTTGCTTTATACTTGGCCCATGACCATAAGGACTTTGACTTTCATACTTGAGCATGAACAATATTAGTTTTCCTTTTGGCTATTGTGATCATGTTCAACAACCCTAGGTTGAGAGTTTCTTGGGCCTATACGTTTTAGCCCATAAAGGTCTTTTAGACTGCCCAAATGTTCCTAGTGGACATAATTTTATTTTTTTGTTCAAAAGCATATAGAAAGTATCATTTGGAAACTTTCAAATACTATGCATGATCCCCTTAGTGATGAAGGCTCTTAGTAAATGAGATGGCAAAAGTTGCTTGTAGGCTTAACTTAGAGCTGCTTTAGCATGGGTTTCTATTTCCTTTTTTCGTCAAACTTTTCTCATGTTTGCAAGCACTTGAGAAAGTTAAAAGTTTTGATTTTGAGAGGACAAACACAAAAATTCTTCATCTCTTTTTCTTTGGTCCTTGACTTGAGAAATTCAGGTTAGGATCTCCCAGAAAACTTTTTTCTTTCTTTTCCTTTCTGGGCATAGCAATCAAGCTATACACCGGCTTCGAGATGGAAATTTTTGGCTAAGGGGCACTAGGTATGAAATTTTTAAGAAGCACCAATATATAAATGATAAAAATTACCCTAAAACATCAATATAAAAATAAAACTATTTTTTTTAGACTTATGTGGGAAATTGCCCACACTTAGCTCACACCTACTTGCGCCCCTGCCACCTCGTTAGATGATTGGACATAAAATCTATAAGTTTGAGGAAGCCTAAGGTTCAAGGCCCAATATGCATCTAGTATTATAAATGTAAAACTGGCTTAATGATAATTCCATATTTGCCCTTGTACCTGCTCTAACAAGAAAAGTCTAGTGATTTCCTTGGAAATTAAGTCATCCAACATCAAATGAAGCTGGTCAAAGCCAACCTTTTCTTCCTCTACTCTAAGCTTCTTTTAAGGAAATTTCGGAATCAAACCTTATCCTGTAACACATTCAGAAATTAATGGATATTATTGAATAGTTTGAGTTGATCAACTAGATAAAGAAGGTCAAAGGCCAATGAGGTCATATGTAAGGCTTTGAATGTGGGCTTTTGTATGTGGCCTTTGTTGTTGGGGCAGCTGATCACTATTATATTTGATTTGTTGGATATTAGGTTTAGTTTAGTTATGCCTTTGTAATTTGATCAATTAAATACTTTTCTATGTAAGTACTGTTGCAGTAGGTTCAATTCAATGACGTTGAAGGTATCAAAGACATGCTTCTATGGATTGACTAGTGTTATGTGCTATTCTATTATGAAAAATTTCATACAAAGACAAGCTTTTTGCTCGTAATTATGGAAAATAACTTTCATGATATATAGAAGCACTACCAATTCGTAAGAAGTTATCAAATGAGGAACATCTACCATATTTAACAAGAAAAGTAGGAAAGATAAGAATTCATATCAGTTGAGTTAAATATTGTCTACTTCATGAGCAGACTTTTACGATGGCAACACGTGAGTCGTCCGATCTAATCATATCACCCTAGTAGTAATTTACATATCGCAATTGTTTATGTTGCTTTTAGCAACACCGTCAGTTTCCAAGTAGTAATTAGTCGTCCATCAACATCTGGTGGCCTGAAAATAGGGCTGCATAATGAGCGGAGTCAACTCGGGCTTGACTCGAACTCGCTTGAAAAAACTCGGCTCGTGCTTGACTCGTTTATTCATGAGTCGAGTTTGACTTACAAAGATACTTGAAATGATAAACGAGTCGAGTTCGAGTTTCAGGAACTCGACTTATTTATACTCGACTCGCAAACCGATACTCTATATAATATTGCCAAAACAGGTTCACTGAAACACTGGTTTTAAACTTTTAGGGCAATAACAAATTTTCACAAGTTACACAAGTTAACGGTTATACGAGTTAAATGAGCTAATGCTTACACAAGTTAACGCTAAAGGAGTAAACTCCTAAATGAGTTAAATGGGTTAAACTAGTCGAGTTCGAGCTCGATTTTGTGTAGTCGAGTCAAGCTCAAACTTGCTATAAGGAGCTCGAGCTTGAGTTTTTTGAGCCGAGTCGAGCTCCAAGCTCGGGCTCAGGTCATGTGTGCAGCCCTACCTGTAAACATTTATTTTCTTTATAGACGAGGGAAGGGAAGTACTTCAGTTGTAGTATCTCCACCAACAGTGACGAAAAGTAATATGGTAAGATTCACTGCAAGCGAACTCTCCATCTACTTTTTATTGGCCATCTTAAACAACTTAGGTAGACAGACGCACGTATAATTCAGAATGGTAATCTTTGTCATGTAATTATGACTAAAGTTTTGGTCCTAAATGAGACTTCTCCTTCTAAATATGGACATAATTAATGCAGTACTGCATTTTAAGCTGAAGAGGGTGTAAGCAATCCCACTTGATCCTTGTTATTATTCTTTTATTTGCTCTATAAATACCCGTTTCACTCACCACCCGTGGATCACAAATATCGTGCTGTAATTGTATCATCTAACTAAAATTGTTCGTTTATTCTTGGTTAATTAGGCATCAATCTCCACAAATAACTTAGAAACTTAATTGCTTTATAAGTTCTTTAGGGTGAAACGAGGCTATTGATCATCAGTTCCTGAATTAATTACATTATAATTAAGATTTTTTCTTTCCAACACATTTTTTGTGGAATATATATATACTTTGTAGAACTGTCTAGATATCCAGTTGTTCCAGTATAAGTTGAAGCAGACGCACATTGCTACGAACTATGTATAGTTTTGACGAAGTAAGGGGATGATTAAGTATTTGACTATATAATAAAAGTTAAGAATAATTTGCCCAGCTACTACCTGAACGGCACAGAATTAAGCCTTTACTCAAGAATATTTGTTGAGCTTACTTTTGCATCTAAAATTAATTTTTAATAGCTTAAGTAAATAGACAGCACACTTTGATGTTAACTGAACAAGCCAATCTGGAAGAGAGCTTTGAATATCCCGATTTGGGTAAGTAGGAGGAATATTTCATTTTATCTTACTGCCCAACAAGAGAATCGATGTGTTTCTATGGAGACCTAGATGTAGTAGCTGCAATGTTGTATTAAAATAACATCTAATTTGAGAGAAATAAACTCGTTTTATGGATTTTTTTATTAAGCTTGAGGAAACTAAAGTATACTTTATTTTAGTTTAATACTGAAAAGTTATGTGCATTTTCTTCTATCAACATATCACTGGCTGTTCTTTTGAAATTTTCCTAATAAAACCATGAAAAATTTTAGATAAAGAGGAGCTAGGTTTTTCACATTCGTCCATATCTTATTGTTCATTAGTCCAAATTAATTAGCCTTCAAGTTAACTTTCCAAGTATCATTTCTTTGCCTCAAATCAAATGACATAAGCACGCCTATATATGTATATATATACACACACATATATGTCAATTATTATTATTATCAACTTCTATGCCTTCGAGATGGTAATTAAATAAAAGAATTTAAATAAAAGATATGCAGAGTCCAAAAGAGAAATTTGTCGCGCTTCCTTTCGCTGATCCAATTGTACCGTCCAATTTTTTGCATTTCAAAACCAGCAGCGGAGGGAATTGCTGTAGTTTGTCAGCATCTTCCACGCCGCAATGCACTAGAATTTAAAATTGAAGGAAGAAAGAAGAGGTCAGGCGACTGGTCTTCTTAATATTGGGCTGGTTGCCAATTGACCTTGGTTTCTGTGGCTATGCTGTAGCAGCAGACATAGCTATAGCTTCCCTCTGTTCATATTATTCCCTTTCAAGATAAAAGACAAATATTCAAAGCACTATATATATATATATATAAGTCATAGCTCTTGGTAACCATAAGATCCTCGTAGTTGAAATTTTGCCCCTTTATTTAGCATGGAGTGCTTCAAAATAGGGTCATGATCTTACGTTAAGACTTGAAATATACATAGTAAATTAGACTTTTGTTGAGGATGATCTTTTAATGTTTGCTTAATTTCTTTTAAAGGCAAAGTATAACTGTACAAATTCGTAATCTCAGCTCTCTCTCTCTCTCTCTCTCTAAATTGGGACTCGTGTATGTGCATGTGGAATCTGAGCTGCACTGCCGTGGGAGACAGGTTGGTGAGGCATTGGTATTGAATGTAAGTAATATGATTTGTTAAACAATAAAGAAATGAAAGTGTTTTGTCTGGACGTGTGCATGGGAGAGTTGACGTTTGATTAGTTTAGTGACTGCCATGCAGAAGAATCTAGCAAGGAATTTGATTTTATTTCAAGACATGAATCGATGGTGACGTCTCTCCTGAATTTCTTTCTCAGGAGTTGGTTGAATAATTAGCCTTTCTTTATTTTATTATTAATTGTTTACTGCTCATGAACATCCACTTGATAAAAAAAGAAATACTTGTCAATTTATTCTGCGTTTTGTGCGGAATTTGCATATGTCTTGTCTGCTTTGAGTATGGTATGTTTTGTGACATTCTTATATGAGTTTACGACTACACCCTCCACATTAACAGCTGCCAATCTTGAGCTTTGCTAATGATGAAAATGACGTCTAATCGGTAACAATTGGATCCATTTCACATATTAACATCTTAATATGAGTCCAAATCCAAATAGAACTTGATTGCAAGTAAAATCTTAATAGTACTGTTGTATGTAAGAGTGGAAACTGATATTAGCTAATCAGATACAAATGTCATCATGCAAAACCAGAACAAATTAAACTTGCAATGGATAAATCCTAATTTTACATCTTATTTGTAAATACTCTAGTTGAAAGATACCCCACCCCCGACCAAGGTTCCAAAGCAACCCTAAATCTCAGGAGCAAGGAGAAACGGGAAGCTTCGGCCTCTTGGAGGCATCTTCATATCTTGAGTTTCAATGCTTGGTAATCGAGTTTCTGACCAAATCCTTGGGCTCCACATATTCTCTTGAGAGTATATCCAATATTGATCTTGGAGTGACCTATGTGTACCAGTTATATATACTTGGTGAGCATAATTTATTGTTTCTTCAAGAGCAGAGAATGTCAAGAGCAAGGCCCTCTTACACTTGAGGGATTGAAAGAAGAAGAGAAACAAACACACAAAATTTACGTGGTTGGGAAAGATGACAAACCTTTTTAAATCCATGGTTGTGTTGTAACTCCACTATATTGAGAAAAAACATTTAAATGTAACAGTTGTCGGTTCCCTTTAAATACAAGAGTTTACGGCAACAACGCCGCGACAGCAGGTAATTACACTAATACCCCCACCCACAATTTTTTATCAGCAAAAACGGGGGGCAGCCCATCAAAATGGCACCAACCTCCATAAGTACTCCATATGAGAGACTACTCTTGAAGTGGGAAACCTGGCTGCACTGGCTGAAACTAGATCTAACATTGAGTACTCAATTGTACACCTGGTGGGACCTGCATGCACATTGCTATGTTGTGATAGGAGTAGAAGGTACTCAAGCTACTCAGTTTCAGTATCATTGCATCTTCTTCACTGATTTAACCAGCTGTGGTTCTCATAACCAAATTACTCAAGCAAAGAATGGAAAACTAGAAAATTTCTGTGGTCTACAAGTACCTTCTGGTACTTTTGTTTTATATATTAATTCCTTTCTCATTCATTTACTTACCAGCAAGTGCTGCTTTGGATTTATGTTTGGCTTGTGTTTTCATCCACTTCTTGTATTCCTTCCAATGTCCTGTTTGAGGTGCTTTAGTTTTCTGTAATGTTGGAGAATGATCTCCCTCTCTCTGTGTTTATATATATATATATATGAAGCATGAATAAAATCCTCTGTTTGGTTATGGAAAAGTCTCTCAAATAGCAGAGCTGGGCAAGCTGATAGAGGTGGCATAGCTCAATGGCCAATTCGAAACTAGTGGTCACTATGCTCCTGTAAAACTCGAAATGAGCATTAGCCCTGGGGGCTAGCACGGAGTTTTAAGCCACCAGGCCGGTGACATAGGGTGCAGTGGGGATCGAAGAGGACTTTTACTTTTACTCCGACCAGAAATTCCTAAATTAAACCAAGAAAAATCGGAAAACAAATGTAAAAATGAAATGTAAAGGGAAAGCAAATGCAAAATAACCATTAGAGTTTCATTGAACTGATCTCTGATTACAAATGAGCACATGTAGACTAAAACATGGATTCACAGATCTAGATCTGGAACAAAGAATCTTTCTGCCTTTTGCTCCTGCATCACAGTCACTCGACCCCGGTGTGGTTTCTCCGGGTTTGGCATCGAAAAAATATTACTTGAAATAAAGTTGTTCAAAATAATTTCATCAACCTTAAAATATTAAGATTCCATTTCGTCGTGTCCTATTTTTGAAACCGACTCTTCATGCCTCATTTTACGTATCATAGTGACTTGCCTTTAAGCCATCTCTATCCTTTACTGCTATTTTATATATATATATATATATATAGTTCCACTTGGTTTTCTTTTTTTAAGAGTACACATGATACCTTACAGCTAAATCTCAGTTTGGCCGGCCTGCCTGATTCGCCAAAGTGGATCAGTCAGCGTGAGAGATAGCAATATTATATACGATATTTTTGCTACAGTCCTGTTTATGCGGTAAAAAATATTTGTCTATGTCATTATTATAGAGACTATTAATATCCAACTAAGTTGTTGGTACTTTTTCTTTTGTGTACTAGCTACTTGCTGCATGAGTCATATGCCAGACTAGCTAGTTTACAAGCAATACTGAAGATTAATTAATATTCACGCATGCAATCACATATGGTACTACAAATAGTGGTGATGAAATATGATCGGACAGTTGTGGAACTTCTAACAATTTTTCTTGAATCTAATGGAAGAGAGGAGTGCCTAGTCAATAAACCGCTGGGAATGGAGGTAAGAACCATGTTTATATATTGAATATAGAAAATGATTTTGGAGATCAAAATGTTTAAGCTCTTGAGTTCTTGAAAGAATTATAAACAGCTGAGCAAACTAACCGTTCAACGCATAAAATCAATCAAATGACGTTCATTCAGTTACTTTTGCAAAACAACATCTAAAAGGGCTCTTCATAACCTGCTTAATTCGATTCTTGAAATGGTTTAATTTGTTTGAATGTAGACGGTTATATAAATCCATTTGCATGGCTGAAATTAAAAGAACAATAATGTTTATAAAAAGGATTTATTTAAAATGGCTTATGTTTGCCACAAAATTTGATATTTATTGGATTTTTGCATTTTCTAATCAAATTGTTTTATATATTCAGAGGATACTTGGAGAACCAGAAAGCTTGAACCATACTACCTTCTATACTGAGTTAATTAAATAAATACAACAATTATGTGGACTGGTTTATGAGTTTGTTCAATTATCAACTTTACTTAGTATACACAATATGTCAAATGAAAAATTGCTTTTCAAAATAAAGTGGAATTTGACATCCAATATCTTCTAAGATGTCTTTACACATGAAATTTTGTGATTCATCTATCAAATTAATTGAATGAATCGTAACCAATTAACACAGTACTCATCATCACTCAATTCATGTAATTGATGAATATATGAAAACTGAATTCTAACCTTTACCATTTTTACTTTAATGAATGTGTTCATTTTTCTCCACGTTTGTTGCTTCAAGAAGAAAAATATGATGGACATTTTCATCATTTAGTATCAGTTTCCACCATTTTCTCCATGTTTTTTCTCAACCCACCATCTCTATCAGATGGAATGTTCTGGTTAGATGGTTGGGTTACTCTAAATAACTAGAGTCACCATTCTCTCTCTCTCTCTCTCTCTCTCTCTCTCTCTATATATATATATATATATATATATATATATATATATATATATATATATATATATATATATATATATATATATATATATATATATATATATAGTGTAACATTTTCTACTATGACAACTTTTATTATTTTATCAATATTCAATTATGAGAAAGGAGCTACATTGTTATATATGTTTGGTAGAAGGTAAGGTTGAGTTTTCGTATACAATGAACATTTGATGGGAAAGTTTGGATTTCAGAAGGATCCAATTTCCTTACATTTATCTACATTCACAAACATGAGAGTTGACTCCCCTTCTCTCTTGATCTTTGCTCCTTCTTCGGTGCTGCACCCACACTCCCCCCACCCCCCTTCCTTTTTTTTTTTTTTTTGCTCAATGAGCACAGATGAAAAAAAATGGTCACAATCAGGTCTTAGCCTGCCAGTGGACAATCCTTGCATCTCAATATAATTCTATATATTTAATTTCATACTTAAATTAGTCTCTTGCAGATCCCCAAAATTAAAATGTTGTGTTAGCATTTGTCAATTCCATAATCTTAATCTCAGATACAAATACCAGATGCCAACAATTTCTTTTCGTGTAAATAGCCGTTAAGCACCTTCTGTCCATGGAAAATTGCATAATTCAGACCTTCCAACTGAGCAAAACTTTAAAAAGAGATGATTATCTTTCATGGTAAGTTAAAGATAGTATACCACAGATTTGTAGTTCTCGTATTCAGAAATTTATGGATTTGAAGTTAGGCCCCTCTTATCTGACTTGAGATCCATATTTTAAGGAATAATGGTGACCTTAAAACCATGGTTCTTGAATCTATAGTTTGTGAGAATCATAGGTTTCTGGTGGGCGCCATGTTTAATCAGACCCTTGAATGTAAGATTTGGGGCAATCAGATTCCCCTAAAAGGATGGCCTATTCAAAGGGAGGGGCTCATGTCATAGCTAGTTGTTAAGACAATAGCTTACCAAGACAATGATTAGTAGCTGGTCCAAGAGGATGATCAGCCAATCCATTTGGTGGGGACTTGGACTCAGCTCCTCATACTATGATATCAATATGTTTGGCTCTCTGACCAATCAATTCTAGACCATGTATTTCTACCTTGAGATTTTTATTAGTTTTATTACGTGGCAAATTCTAGTCACTTTAAGATAATAGCAGCTTCAGCTACCACGAGATGGAGGTTTAAGCATGCAGTCCTTTTGCAGGATCAACTAAACCAGGTCCAAAACATGATTCGTCCTTTTGCAGGATCAACTAAACCAGGTCCAAAATATGATTCAAACAAACACAAAGTTATATGAATCTGCCCCAATGCCTATGTCAGACTTGATTCAGCCCAAGTCAACCCCATTTAAATCTCTTGCCATCTAAGAGATTAATCTACCTCAGCCACATGAATGGTGCAGAACTAGTCTTCGGTTGATAAGGGATCCAACCAAGATAAGCATATGGTCTGTAGGTTTGAGACATGCTTCAAGTTAGTGCATTGATGTTATTATTAATCCATTTTGCAATGGCAAAGTCAATGGTAGGAGCTAGTTACTCAATTTGTACACTGAATATCAACAAACTGAATAAATTATTTAAAAAAATGAACACTTCATTTTTCTTATTCATCAAGTACACCCATGATGCTTTTGATTTGTCATCCACAACAATTACAAAGTATTTAGATCCGGTCTATGCAGTTACAAGTGTAGGACTCCACACACCGGTGTATACTAGGTCAAAACAAGACTCACTTTGCTTTCTGTGGTAGTGAATGGTAGCCTAGACATTTGGGCTAGTGTGCAATCTTCATAATGTTCAATATTTGTTTTAAGTGTAAGAAACATAACCGTGATAATTTATTGAAGAGTTGCCCTGTATGGTAGACTGGTAGTGCTAGAGTTTACCTTCATTACTTGATGCTGAGATAATCAGTGCTCACCACACTACGAGTTTTCATTATGTTGATGTCTATTGAGACCTCCCTTTTAGATACTCTAAATGTCGGTAAGGCTTTGATCATCTTAGTGTGCTTCTCAGGAATTCCTTTGCATCCCTCAAGAGCTTCTGAGATCCAATTTAAATAGCAACTGCAAATAGCTTAGACCAAGATACCATCCACCTCCCAAAGGATGCTGCTAGACATTTCTTGAAGGCCCAAGTTGCCAAATTGTTGGATTCTTCCACTCGCTACTTTACAAACTTGAGCAGGTAGGTCATCAAGCAATCTCTAAAAAAAACCTATTACTCCTTCCATTTTGCTTCAGCAGATGGTTCCAATGTCACTTTGGATTCCTATGCCAGGTACCCAACTATGGGCTGCCAAACATTAAGTATACAATCTGGGGACTAGGAGGTACATTCAAAGATATTGAAGGTCATGCTGGATGAACATTAGGCACCGATCGAGCAGGTAATTTAGAGTAGAAATAACATCAGAGATATCTTTCTGCTAAACCCAGCCTGCTAATTGTGAGCATCCGATGGCCTAAGGGTGTAGTCCAATTACCACACCAGGTGATAATTTAAGACCCTAAGGATTTTATATTACAGCCATGTGTTGGGCCAATGGCACTCGGCCCGCACGGCTTCTTCCGGCCACTGCCGCTGATCTAGGCTGCCCTCTAGGAAGGTCTGAATAGATCCTTCCTCCTTAAACCAAGCTTATCCCCAACCTCGTGCTGTAGGAAATCTGTGGACAATCTGTTTATATTCTTCTCATGAAGTACCACTATCAGGACCTTCCCACTCTACTAACATTTCATGCCTCATTCTGTCATTCCTTTGTACCTAACGGTGCCTTAATATGTGATGTGGAGTTGATCTGGCATCGGTTCAATTTGATTCGGTACTGCACCATAATGAGGTTTTAGCCGGGTAACATGGAACACCGGGTGTACCTTCGCTGATTGTGGGAGGCCTAGTCTCAATCTTCTTAAGTGTCTTCTGGAACTAATATTTGAAGCTAATGGGCACAACACTCCAGTTCAGTACCGCTCATCACCCACAAACAGACGGGCAAAGCGAAATTGTAAATAGATCATTGGAAACATACTTACATTGTTTTGTTGGAGACCAACCAAACACATGGGTCACATTCCTGTCATGTGCTGAGTGGTCCTATAATACCAGTTGGCATTCATCGACAGGAACTATGCCATATGAAGCTTTGTATGGCTATCCTCCACCAACCATTTCAAGGTATGAGCATGGGACAGCGGCAAAAGTTGGGGTTGATTGTGAGCTGCACAATAGAAAAGAAGTGCTAACATACCTCAGGCAGAATATTATAAGAGCACAGAACCGCATAAGGAAGTCATATAATAAGGGCAGAAAGGATCATGAATTCAAAGTAGGAGATTATGTTTGACTTAAAAGGCTCCCAATGGGGCAAAAGTCCCTTTTGGGACATCCGCATTCAAAACTCCTACGTAGATATTATGGACCATATCTTGTGTTGCAAAAGATAGGTCTTATTTAGATCTAATAATTGGGGAGAATTAGTAAACTATAAAGTAGATAAATACTATAAGGAAAAAGAATACTACAATAATCAACTTGTTCTAGAACTTCTCAATAGAATAGGGCCAGAAGAAAAATAGGCATTTATTGAATGTGGTCAAGTCCATAATAATATACATGAATGTATCAAGACAATTCTGGCCTGAAACTGTTGCATGTGCTTGTTATCTTATAAACCAAATAGTCAGTCAAAAGGTAAACCTGAAAAATCCACTAAAATTCTAAATAGAAGACCTAGTCAATTAAAACACCTAAAGGTATTCAGATGCACAAGTTTTTTGCATCTAACTTCAAGAACATGTTAGACACAAACTAGAAAAAAGGATTGTGAGATGTATATGTTTTAGGTATTCAGTTAGTAAAAAAGGTTACAAATGTATGGATGTAAACTTCCAAAAAAAAAATTACCATTTTAGAGATGTAAAATTTATAGTCACAACCTTATTTTGTGAAGCCAGGTATAGATGTTTTCCTTCAAAGAAAAATATATTGATATATTAAACTACCAGTCACCAATTAAGAAGAATACATAAATACAGGTTCATCCGAAAATGCTTAAGAAAAAGATGAATAGGAAGGCCATGGTGTGGGGAACGAGACAAACCAAATGATAGAACAGATTTTGGTGCCACCATAGATCAGCAGGTCGTCAAGAATAAGCAGACCTCCTATATATCTCAAAGACATCCACACATACTATGCTCTAAAACCGGTTAAGTATTCTTTGATAAATTACATGCTTAGTGAAGAAATGATAGAGAAACACAAAATATATTTAACAAAAATATACCATAGAGAAAGAACTACAAAGGATTCAAGCTATGAAAAATAAGAAGTTGTGGAAGGCAATGGAAGGGCAGTTAGATGGTTTGAGAAAAAACAAGATTTGGGAAGTGGTGACATTACCAGAAACCCATTAGGTGCCAATGGACCTAAACAATCAAATATAATAATAAAGAAGAAGTAGAGAGATACAAAGCACGATTAGTAGCCAAATGTTGCACTCAAATTACTGGTGTAAATTACTACAAAACATTTACCCCAGTGTTCGCATCCCCAAAATTTTTTGGTATTTGGTGTGCTCCAGAAAAATGAGTTTTGTTTTGAAAATGAGAAAGAACATGACTCGTTCGTCGGTACGAGGATTGACCGTTCCTAGTGCCTTTACCGGGGGTAATCAATCAAAGGGCTATGTTTATTATTGATGTATTTCATTTTGGCTTAAACATCTTTTTTATATGCGATGTAGAAGAATATTGAGGATTTGATGTTTCAAACTTTTAAAAGGGTTCTTGAAGAATTGTTTGAGAATGTAAAATATTTTGAGGAAAACTAGAGTTAGGAACTCTTTGTAAATATCATTTGGAAAGCTTGGAGAATCATTTTGAGAATCACTTTGGTATTCTCTGAAGACTTTAAGTAGGCTCGAGGTTTTGCTCTAATTCGGTTACCACCTAGTTAGAGCTTCATCTCATCTTGCTTAAGTTCTTTTAAAGATGTGATTGTGCTCATTTGTGATATTAAGTGGAGGTGAATGCATGGATGCATTGATCATATATGATTCGAAGAAAACAAAACATTCATACCACAACATACATCTAAAGACATTCATACAACAACATACATATAAGATTTTTGTTTTATAGTTAACATAAACATTTTTACAAAGAAAGAAAAGTTTTTGAAATTGGATTGAGATTGTAGACCATCAAGCATGAATCCAATATTGGGTCATTGCTTGAGTTGTTGTCTTAGTAAGTTATTAAATGAAAATGATCTTGGAGAAAAAAAATGTCCAAAAGAATGCAAAAGATGAGATACTTGTTCATAAGAAAATATAGGGAATGAGAGAGAGAAAGAGATCTTGAAGATCTCAAGATCAGAGACTTAAAAGAAAGAGAGATCTGCATTCATATACATATACATATGTATATCTAATACGTATAAATACATATATGTAAGTTATGAAAATGAGGTTTGAATTTAAGTATAGAAAGAAAATGAAACTTTCAAAAGAAATGGAGAAAGAGAGGGAGATAGAGAAGATACACATACATGTATATATACAATTACATATACACATATATGGAAGCTTGTAAAAATAACATTGATTTGAATAGAAAGAGAGATTTTAAAGGAAAAGAAATGGAGAAGGATACACACACACACACACACACACACATATATATATATATATATATATATATATATATATATATATATATATATATATATATATATATATATATATATATATATATATATATATATATATATATATATATATATATATATATATATATATATATATATATATATATATATATATACATATAAGAAATTTGTATATGAAGGCATTTGACTTCAAAAGAGAAAAAGATTCCAGAGAGAGAAAGTAGAATATTCATATAATATATATATATGTGTGCATTCATATTGATGCAAAAAAAATTTGTAAAATGAGATATGTAAACATAGAGAGAGAATGATAAAGAGAATCGTCATGTGCACATATATGTATATAACAAATATATACATGTATGTCTTCATAAGATTGGACATCAAATAAATGACCTAAAATAACTGACTTCGAATTTGATGTAGGCCGAAAGGGAGCTTAGACACATGCAAGAGCCCAAGCTAAGTCTCTAAACTCACATTAGGAAGGGTTCTTTTGAAAATATTTTAGAAAACTTGATTATAAACACAAAACATAGTTATTTCATTGGTTGCAAAGGAAAATGTTTCTTCTACCGTTGGGTATGGAAGAAACTCAAACCACACGATAGGGCGCTCATTGGGGTTCCTAATGAGGTGATTAAAAGGAAACTAACACGAAATGACATGAAAATGTACTTTAATATGTATAAATTCATGAAGGTTCTTCCCGGATTGGACATGCCCCAACCTCAAAGTTAACATAAGAATAAAAAGATAAAGAACCTTAAACCATACTCTAATTTTCACCATATATTCACATGTAAATGGAAAATAGGCAACCATGCATGGATAGTATATAGTCAATATTCAAGGAAGGAAAGAGAGAAAACGAGAGAGAGAGAGAGAGCATGATGGAGAGAGGGAGAGAAAAGCATGATGTAGAGAGAGAGAGAACATGAGGTAACTATGAAATGATATACCATCTCATCTTTCCATGCTCCCGGTGCACTCGAGCATAGCCTCTTATCTCTACAATAGAGATTTAGTTCTATCTCATTTGGCCATGGGGGGATGAAGATGAGAAGAAAATGAAGACAATGTCATATTTAATAGAAAACATGATTTAAGCATGAAATGAAATATCTTCTCATCTTTTCATGCTCCCAACGCAGTCAAGCATACCCTCTTGTCTCTCAAATAGAGATTGAGTATTATCTCTTTTGGCTATGGAAAGATGAAGATGAAAAGAAAATAAAGAAAACAACAACAAGACTATATTTTAGAAAAAGAAATAGCAATAATAACAAGAATATATTCATGAATAGAAAGAACAACCACAACAAGAACATATTCAAGAAAATAAAGAACACAATTTAATCATAAAATGAAATAACCTCTCCTCTCATATTTCCGGTGCACTCGAGCATAGCCTCTTGACTCTAAAATAGAGAGTAAAATCTATCTCATATGGCCATTGGGAGATGAAGAAGAGAATAAAAAAAATAGGAGAGAAATGAGAGGGATGATGATTACATACCTCTAAATGAGAAATGACTGAGGGAAAATGAACAATCATGCTTGAAATAATCTTGAACTCACATTGAATGAAGTTCCAAGATGAAGAAAATGAGTCCTCCAAGAGATCTTTGGTGCTCCCTTGAAGAGTTGTAGCTTGCTCCAAGTTGGAGAGAAATGGAAGGAGGAAGAGGGGGAGAGAGAGATCTCAAGAGGAGGAGAAAGAGATCTTCAAGTGAGAATACACTAGAGTTTCTCTCAATGGCCAACTCTTGCCCAAGATGGGGGAAATTGGGGTATTTATAGAGAATTTTGGAGCCAAAACTCAAAATTTGATTTTTTTTTATTAATTTCACCCCACTTTCATCCGAATTTCACATAATTTTCAATTATTTTCATTTTTTTTAAGAAAATAGGTTTTGATTAAGTGGCATATAAAAGGTGGTCGACTCCATTTTGAATGACTCCGAACTCGCTCCAAATCCGATTTTGGTTTGGTCGGTTGTCGACTCGTTCGAGTGTGCGACTTGGGTTTAGAAATTGTTTTGGCGTGAAAAATGAGTTCTTAAAGCAAAGGGAAGGTCCGCGCACGCGCGACGCTCAAATTTTGTCGTTTCAAACGCGATTCGAATTTTGGGTCTGAAATGCTTTATTTGGATATGAACTTGGGTTTTGGATCTAATTTGGAATGTTGATAGCCATTGTTGTTTTGAAAAAATGGTCACTATATCAACTAGTCGTAAAGAATGCATTTCTTCATGGAGATCTACATGAGAAAATATACCTGGAGATGCCTCGTGCCTCAGTCCAAATGTCTATTGATTGGTAAAAGGAAATCATTATATGACCTAAAATAATCTTGAAGAGAGTGGTTTTCTAAATTGAACAATAATCTAATTGGAGGAGGGGGAATGGTTTTCTAAATTGAACAATAATCTAATTGGAGGAGAATTTAAAAGGCATGTTATGGATAATCTTTACATATGTAACAGAAGAAGAGAGCACTATGGTAGCAATATATTTGGACGACATCATTATAACAAGAAGCAACTACGCCTACATTGACATGACAAAAGGAGTCCTAAAGAAATATTTTGAAATAAAGAATTTAGGGACTCTACATTACTTGTTAGGGATATAAGTAACTCATTCAAAGAAAGGAATTTTATATGTCAATGGAAGTATGTCCTAGACCTACTAAGGGATACAGGCATGAGAGGAGCTAAAGGAGCCGATGCACTTATGCAAACCAATACAAAGATTGCTGAAAGAAGAAGGGGATCTCCTAGAGGACATGGGGAGTTCAAGGTTGATAGGATGCCTAATCTACTTACCGTTACTAGGCTAGATATAACGTACTCAGCATGTACTCAATCAGTTCATGCACTGTCCAAGACAGCCGCATCTAGTTGTTGCATGCAAGGTCTTAATATATCTAAATAAAACACCAATTAATTGAGTATTTATAAAGAGAAATGCACCTATAGACGTAATAGTCTTTGTCGATGCATATTAGGCTAAGGACCCGAAATGACATAAGGTCTATTTTTTGGTACTACTGCTTCATTGGGAATAACCTTGTAGCATGGAGGAGTTAAAAGGAAAACATGGTGTGAAGGTCTAGCTCAGAATCTGAATAATTTGAGATAGCCATAGCTCATCGAGCTAATATGGATCAAATTCTCTACTCAAAGACATGGGTATTGAAATCATCAATGACATGAAACTGAAATGTGACAGGAAAACTTCAATATATATCAGCAATAACCCTATCTTTCATGAGAGGACAAAACAAATTGAAGATTGCCACTTCATATGGAGAAAATAAAAAATGGCATAGTCAGTCCAAAAAATGTCTAAAGGTAAGATCAATTAGCAAATGTATGAACTAAAGCGGTCACACCCCAACCTTTTTAACCCTCAAACACATTTTTTTTCTAACATAAAGCATTGAAGTGTGACTACACAACAATTCAGAAAGAATGAGCTATGTCATTCAAAACACTGGGGTGAACTTTCATTTATATAACAATTTTGATTCATACAAAATCACATTTATGTGCATAACAAAAATGCTCCAAACCATATAATTGATGTCTAACAAAAACAAGACATCAATACAATCAAAACAAGATGCGCCGGCACTACAAAAGACCCAAAACCTCCCCAGTAGGATGTGAGTGAAGTCATCTGCACAACCTACTACCTCTGGTCCACCAAAACCTGAAAAATGAAACAACAGAAGGCTTAGCCTTCGCAGTATGGCAACAAGCTAGGAAAATTCCAAACCGTCTTAGGTATGGCTCCAATATGAGAACAATCATAAAAACAATCTATCATCATGTCGTGTCAGGGCATAGTCATTTCATTTGCCAAGAAGGGCCTTAACATAGACCACGACATGCAAGGCATGCTTAAACATTTCATTTGCATTCATAAGCACAACATTCACATGCACATCAATCACATATATTCATTCATATACATTACATTTACATTAACTTCGGCGAATTGACAGTTTCTGTGGGTGCAAACATAGGCATGTGCACACCGTGGGCAGCCTACAGCCGAAAGACAACCCCCGTGGTGGCCCATAACAGTATGGATCCATTCACCTGCTGCAGCGATAGAACACTCATCCATGAATGTGTGAATTCCAAGGAGAGATACTCAGTCTTTCCTAGGACACCCAAGTTGGGAAGGCGGGAGCCCAACGCTCCTTGCACAACACACAACAGTACCCTGAGACATTGCACCGCCTGCGATCCGAACATGCGAGACCAGTGGTGAAAGCGAGACGTCTCCCAAACACATTGCCACAACCCACTGGTCTCTCATCTCTTATTATTTCTTATTTAACATTATGGAAACACATTCACAAAATGACCAGCTAGCTCATGAGGTTGGTACACTTCACGAGTGCACCCACACCTCCAATTGTCTCCACATGAGGTCCACACATAACATTAACAGTCATAGCTAGCCGTCATACAATACGGGTACAATTACCCTCCAATTCATTTATTTGCATCATTGCCTGCGGCAATGTGTATGCAACAAAACAAAACATTCACATCGTTTATTACATCAATCACATCTTTGAAAAACTTAGCCAAACCACAGAGAGTTGTCTCGATCTGTGATTGGCTCGTAGTCATCCTATGCAGTTATCATTTTAAGATGTTTTCTAACGCACAATTGGGGTCGAGGAGACACTCGACTCGATGCCCCACCTCATCTGTCCTAAACAGTTATCAATTTTAGCATGCACAAGCAATTGCGTAACATTTTCAAAACAAGCTTCTAATAGTTTTTCAAAACAAATCAAATCATATATCAAATCATTTGCATGCATACATACATTCACTCACAAAACAATCAATCAATCACATCACAATCCTAGGATCCCATGATCATAGGAACACACATTTGCCCCAGGCAGGGATTTGCCTGGAATGCCGCCATACCTGTGGCGCGCCCACAAAACTCTTCAAGATACCTCGAGCTTCGAATCCGGTAGCTCAAGGTCGATGGGACGTGCCCGGTGTACCTGTAAACATAAACAAAATAGAAGATTTCTACTAGTTAGTTTATCAATCCAAACAAATATAAAACAAAATCATTGAGGCACATGTCATCGCCTCAAGAGGGTGTCAACGGGTAGTGTCGACTTACAACCCTTCCAATAGGTCTCCTCTTAACTTCTTGACGTTGCCACCAAACGTCAAAACTCAATGCTTCGATCAATTCATCGCTAACACATTTTTCATTAACTTTCTTTAGTCGAGGCGTCTTCCCAATAGTACACTCAACTTACATGTTCTCTTCCAACTAACCAACAATACGCCTGATTCACAAAATCTTGTGCCACATGCTTACCAAAACGATTCTAAATCTTCTCACCCACATCAAATCTCTACTATGCTTCCCTATTGCTTTGAAATTTAACACATCATGCTAGAAAAACTCTAATACACATAGATACTCGTCTTCTCAACATAGTCATAAACTTCCCCAAAATAGCAAGGTCCCTAACATGCATTTCAAATCATCAAATTCTAAATTCTATCATGCTCAAACAATAATTATACATGCTCTAATAGATAATATTCAATAATCTAGGTGTGATTAGGTCTCGCTCACTCCAATTTTAGAGTGAAAACTTTTGCAATGATCTTGGCTGCCACTTTAAGTGTTCGATCAAGTGCCAATGCCCAAGATTGTTTGTTGTTGTCGCCAGCCACACGCCCTACTTGCTGGTAAGAGGGGGAAGATAGACTTCCCTAGCTGTAATCCATTCAAACGGCAGTAGATACGATGAGAATCCATGAAAAGGAGATGAAAATAGAGGTCTGTCGTGAGAAGAAGGCAGTTGGCAAGGCAAAAAAGGGAGGCTCGGTAGAGTGGCAGGGGTTCGGTTGAGGGAGACTCGAACGGTTAGGGAGAGGGAGCGGACAGTGAAGGATGGGAGAGGGTTGCACAATAAGTTGAGGTTGTCGGCTGAGAGGGGGAAGGGGCAAAGAAGGTTCGAATAGAGGACAAGAGGGCGAAGGGGAAAAAGAGAGAGAGAATGCAGAGAATAAGAGAGAGATGGTCAGTAGAGAGAGAGGATGGTGCGGTAAAAGGGTGAGGGAGAAGAAGAAAGAAGAGACAGAGGGAGAGACTAATGGCTCACCTGAGCACCGCCGCCGCCGTTCACTTCCGTCGCCGCCGCACCGACCTCCTTCTTCCTCCTCTCTGTGTTGGGCGATCGCTTGTAGCAAGAGAGGCAACGGAAAGAAAGACCAAGAGGAAGGCGAGGAAGAAGAGGCGTCGGGCTCTTTGATGCAAGTGGGTTCGGGTCTAGGTCTGGACCCGATCCGGCCCACCTGAAATGTCGAATGTTACATCCTACCCTCCTTAAATAAAATTTTGTCCTCGAAATTTAAATCATACTTCAATGCAAGAACAGATGTGGGTACTTCTTTCGCATATCCTCCTCAAGCTCCTATGTGCTCTCCTTCAACCCATGGAGTTGTCATTCCACCCTCACTAAAGGAATTCTTTTCGTGTGAAGCATTTGTTCTCTTTGATCCACAATTCTAATAGGCTTTTCTTCCATTGTCAAATCATCTTGCACTTGAATACCTTGAAAGTCAATCACATGTGTAGGATCTGGTACGTACTTTCGAAGCATGGATACATGGAAAACATTATGAACATGACTCAAATTAAGTGGTAGTGTCAATTTGTATGTCACCTCTCCAATTTTCTCCAATATCTCAAAAGGTCCTACGAACCTCGAGCTCAACTTTCCCTTCACACCAAATCGAAAAATGCCTTTAGTTGGTGAAATCTTCAAGAACACATGATCACCAACCTCAAAAGCCAACTCTCTACGTCTTGTGTCAGCATAGCTTTTCTGTCTACTCTGAGCAGTCAACAACTTTTTCCTTATCAATTGCACCTCTAAGGTCTGAATGGTCCTCTCAGACTGTCCATCAGTTTGGGGTTGGAACGTTGTATTTAGCCTAAGCTTGGTATCCAACCCTTTGCAATTGTTCACAAAACCTAGAGATAAAACGTGGATCTCGATCCGCAATGATAGACTTTGGCACACCATGCAATCTCACTATCTCGCCAATATAAACTATGCGAGACTTTCTAAGGACTGACTGATTTTTATTGGCAGAAAATGGGCGGACTTCGTAAGTCGATCAACAATCACCCATATGGCATCATGTTGTCTTCTGGTGTGAGGCAAACCAAACACAAACTCCATCGTAATGTCTTCTCATTTCCACACTGGATATCAATTCTTTGCAACAAGCCACCTGGTCGTTGATGCTCTGTTTTGACCCGCTGGCAAACTAAGCACTTTGCTACATATTCTGCAATTTTACGCTTCATTACAGGCCACCAAAAATTCATTCTCATACCCTGAAACATCTTTGTACTGTTAGGGTGTATAGAAAACTTAGATTTGTTAGCTTCATCAAGCAACTGACACTTCACCCCTTCATCTCTAGGGACCCACAATCTTTGTATGAACCATCTTCGTCTTGATACCAAGAAGAATTTGTCTTCTTGCTTTCTTCCATGTTCTTAGCAAAATCTGGATCTTCCTTTTCCTTCAATATAAGTTCTTCCATCAAAGGATGTTGTATCACGGCACAATCTTTGTCGAAACTGTAATGAACCATCTTCGTCTTGATACCAAGAAGAATTTGTCTTCTTGCTTTTTTTCATGTTCTTAGCAAAATCTGGATCTTCCTTTTGCTTCAATATAAGCTCTTCCATCAAATGATGTTGTATCACGGCAGTCATCGTTGCTTTGTTATCGTCACAAAGGTGAGGTCGTCAAGCTATTACATCTTCCAACAATGTCCAAGAACGAGTCAACATACTGCACATTGTTGCCTGAGCATGTCTGCTCAAAGCTTCAGCCACCACATTCGCCTTGCCTGGATGATATGATATTGTGAAGTCATAATTCTTTAAATATTCAACTCATCTTCTTTGCCTCAGATTTATATCCTTTTGGGAGAATATATACTTCAATGACTTGTGATCTGTAAACACCTCAAACTTTACCCCCATAGAGATAGTGTCTTCATATCTTCAGTGCAAACACAACCACTCCCAACTCCAAATCATGAGTGGGATAATGTTGCTCATGTGCCTTCAACTGTCTTGATGCATAAGCCACTACATGATCATGTTGCATCAATACGCAACCGTAACCGATTCCCGATGCATCGATGTACACTACAAATCCAGAATGACACGATGAAAGCGTCAAAATAGGGGCAGTAGTAAGCTTGTCCTTCAGAGTTAGGAAACTCTTCTCACACTCTTTATTCCAAACAAACTTCACTATTTTTCTCAATAGCTTAGTCATAGGTGTAGCTATTTTTGAAAAGTTTTGTATAAACCTGCAATAGTATCCTGCCAATCCCAAAAAGTTTCTAACCTCAGTTACACTACAAGGCGTCCTCCAGTTCTGTACAGCCAACACCTTGGTCGAATCGACGGAAACTCCATCCTTCGAGATTGCATGACCGAGAAAGTTTACTTTCTCTAGCCAAAATTCATATTTTGAGTACTTGGCATAAAACTTATGCTTGCGCAAAAGACTCAACACACTTCTCAAGTGATCTCTATGCTCTGCCTCACTCTCTGAGTACACCAAAATATCATCAACAAAAACAATAACAAATCGATCCAAGTACTCTTGGAAAACCTGATTCATGAGATCCATAAACGCTGTGGGAGCATTGGTCAACCCAAAAGGCATGACCGTGAATTCATAATGTCCATATCTAGTTCGAAAAGCAATTTTAGCAACATCTTCCTTCCGTATCAAGAGTTGATGATACCCAGTCCTCATATCGATCTTGAAAAACACCTTTGCATTCTTGAGCTGGTCAAACAAGTCTTTAATCCTAGGAAGCGGATACTTATTCTTGATGGTGACTTGATTCAACATGTGGTAGTCTAAGCACAAACACATCATCCCAGCTTTCTTCTTAACAAACAATACTGGTGCTCCCCACGGTGACACACTAGGTCGGATGAAGCCCTTATCTAAGAGCTCCTGCAATTGCTTCTTCAATTCTTCTAACTCTGCTGGTGCCATTTGGTATGGTGCTTTAGAGATTGGGGTTGTCCCTGAAAACAACTCTATCTTGAACTCCACTTCTCGTGTTGGAGGCAAACCCGATAATTCGTCAAGAAACACATCGGGGTATTCATTCACGATGGCAACATCCTGTAACCTCAACAACTCAGTCTCATTGGTCAAAACATTGACCAAGAATGCAACACTTTCATTTTCTATCAAACATTTAGCCTTCAATGCAGACACCATTATCTTATCAATTTAACTAGCTTTACACCATTATCTTATCAATTTGACTAGCTTTACGAGCATGAAATTCTACAGGTTTCATCTCATCAGTCAACAATTGTATCTGCTTCTTCCTGCAATCTATATTGGCATAATGCATGTAAAGTCAATCCATGCCCAAAATCACATCGAATTCACTGAAATTTATGATCACCAACTATGCAGGTAAGTGATGTTGATGGATCTCTACGTCCACCTCAAGTAGATACTCGTTACACGACTCTTGAGCATGCATAGAGCTGATGATTTTTAAAACATACGGCATCTTCCTGTGTGGCCTCACTGTGGGTTGGCCTGTTTCGTCTGAATGTTCTGTCATTTCACCTCTCATAAGGCTTTGCCTTGTCTGCAAAGTGTTGGTGCTTGACATGTGTTCGCCCACCGTGTGAGTGCTGGTCTGCCTTCTTGTGGTGATCCTTCTGTGTCCTTGCCCAGTCCTCTTCTATGCATCTCGCCATGGTGACCATCTCATCCAAGTCACGAGTTCTGCTTGTCAAAACTTTGTGGTCACGAGGTCTGATTGTCAAAACTTTGCTCCGCAGCTCGTGCACAAACTTGCCTGCTCTGGCCCCATCTGTAGTGTAGAGGTGCGGACAGTACACCTCCAAGTGGTCTTCATTAAGCCTGGGCACCGGGCCGGGCCACCGCCGGGTATCTGGTACCCGGCCCGACTCGGCCTGGGCCACCGCCGGGTACCTGGTACTCGGCCCGACTCGGGCCCGGGCCTTGAAAACATGAATTTCGGGCCATTAGTTAACGGGCTCGGCCCGGCCCGGTAGTTAACGGGTCGAGCTCGAGTCCGCCGCTGTGCTCGTCGGCGGCCCGAGAACCCTTTTTTTTTTTTATAAATGAACTTAGGGTCATTAATGTAGGGTTTCACTTTCATTACGTTTAATCTTCCTTGACCCCTATTTGCCATTAGGCTGTTCCTCGCCGCCATCGAGAGTCCGAGACTCAACACTGAAGGTGAAGAGTGAAGACTGCCTCCTCCGGTCGTCGCCATCGTTGTCGACTCGTCGCCCATCGGCTGCCTCCTCCGGTGACCGGTCCTCCCAGTTGTCGTCGTTGTCGCCCGTCGGCTGCCTCCTCCGGTCGTCGCCGACGTCGTCGCCCATCAGCTGCCTGCCTGCCTCCTCCGGTCTTCCCAGTCGGCTGCCACCATCGCCATCCCCGTCGCCTATCGGCTGCCCCTCCGGTCATCCCATTCGATTGTCGCCGTCGCCCATCGGCTGTCTCCAACTCCCAGTCCCCGCCCATCAGGTGCGCCACCTCTCCCCTTTCTCCCTGTCTGTCCGTCTCATTCCCCTATTTCGCATCCCTTTTTTTCTTCCCTATCAGAACTGTTTGAGCATACTGTGATTTGTTGGTTTGTGATGCTGAATTTTTTTAGATAAATCATCCATTTTCCTCACTTTGAGCATACTGTGACTGTTGGTTTTTGATAAAACTAAATTTCAAAATAAAAACATATGGGTGTAACTGTTATGTGTGCTTTTACGGTATTGGAGCATGGATATCTGCCCCTTCGTTTCCATAACAATCAAACTAGATTCATATTGCACTTTTTGCCAAGAAAACATAAGTTGAGGAAGCAAGTGGAATAAGGGGTTGATAGGAAAGGTGTAAAACTATGTAAGAGAAATTCTTTGGAAGGACAGGGAAATCTGCAAAAGCATCGAAGGTCTTTTATGGCAGGTTTCTATGCATCCACTGGTATGTGTGGAGGCAAAAGAAGTATGTTTACTGAGGACATGAGGTGTTGATTTTTGTGGTCCTGAGTCATTACCATATTTCCTGGATTGCATAATGAAAGATTTGTAAATAAACAGCCTCTGGAATGTGATTGCATTGATAGGCAAATTGAGTACTGCTTTTGAAGGATTATTTTATTTGATCGAGTAAATTCTTAATATATGAACCAGATTAAAACTAAGAGAAGCTGATCAACCCAAGGGATCCCAAATCAGTCCAGTTCGTTGCAGGACAAAAACTCAAAAAGATAAAAAAAGAATGAGAAGCTGATGGTTGAATGAACAAGCATATAACGAAAACCTAGTCCAGTAGTCCTTCATGCATGATACAATTTGAATTAATGTTTTACCTCTACGATGGAATACCACATATAAAGTGACCTTGGAAATTTAATATTTAAGTGTTTCTCTGCTCCCCAACCAGGAACTTCTAGCTCCTCCCGTGGTAAGTTTGTCTTTAACTTCTAGCTTCTGTATTGTCCATGTATCATTTCTTATTGAGAAAAATTACCATCCAATTTGGCTTTATTATGTTATTATGTCTTCATGAATTTTAATTTTGATGACATTGTAGGTCTTTGAGCATGCCAAAGCCAAGAGAGGAAACATTATCAAGGCACACAATTCTTGGACCAGGTTGATTTAACTCCTAATCCTATTGACTTGCCAAGGTTAGAGTCAGACTCTTGACATTTATATATTGATATGATTAATGGTACCATGTCTGTTTTAGTTGAAATGCTTTTCTTTAATAAGTCCATTCCTATTGTTTAACTCTTAATTACGTCTTAGCTATTGTTTATCAACAGTTTCAATAAGTTCATTCCTATGATATTGTGCATCTTAATGGTCTTTTTTTATTGTTTTGGTTATTTACATGTGTCATTTCAACTTATGTCAGCTATGTCGCCTCGTTCTTCTGATAAAGAATATTGTCCAACTTCTAATATGGAATCAGTTGAATCATCTATCGAGAGAGAAGTTGTCTCCAAGAGAAAAAGGACTTCAAAAGTATGGATTGATTTTATTTTAGTTACATATAAAGGAGAAGAGTTTGCCAAATGCAAACATTGTGGAGAACGATTTAAAGCAAGCAGTGCTCATGGAACTAGCCATTTAAGTCGACATATAAAATCTTGTTTAAATAGGCAAATCAATGAAGGAAAACAGAGAACTTTACCACTTGCAATTATTGACTCTGGTGCAATTTCTGTATGTATACAAAAACTTGACATGGAGTCTATAAGAAAGTTGATGTCAAAGTGTGTAATAGCACATGAGCTTTCGTTCAATTTGGCAAAGTATAAATATCATAACAAACTTCTTCAAGCTTGCAACCCTAAGTTCGTTCCATTTTCTAGAAGAACTTTGAAAAGAGAAATTATGTCAATGTACAAGACTCAGAAAGCCCGACTTGAAGGATTTATAAATGATTCTACGCAACGAGTTTCATTGACATTTGATATGTAGACTTCACAGCAGACATTGGGTTATCTATGCGTAACAAGACAATACGTTGATAGATATTGAAAGTTGCATGCTCATATGTTCAGTTTTGTACATGTACCTCCACCACATAATGCAAATAGTTTGTGTGAGGCTTTATTAGAATGCATCTCTAAATGGAACATTCAGTCAAAGTTATTTTCTATTACTGCTGACAATTGTTCGACAAATGATAGTGCAATAACTACACTGAAAAGGAACTTAGGAAGAAGAAATCTTATTCCAATGCAGGGGCAACATTTGCATATTCACTGTGGTGTGCATATTCTAAATCTTATGGTTCAAGATAGTATGCAGGATCTACATGATACAATTACAAAAATCCGTGAAAGTGTTAAATATGTAAAGGATTCACCAAAGCGGTTACATTCCTTTAAGGATTGTATAAGAACAGTGAGCTTGCTTGCTACAAAGAAATTAACTTATGATGTTTCAACTCGAAGGAAGTCTACATATGTCATGTTGAGAGATGCATTGTTCTACAAAGATGCATTTCAACATTTAGCTTCTGTAGATCCCAATTATATAAATTTACCTTCTGATGATGAATGGTCTTATGCAACTACTTTGTGCCAGTTTTTGAAGTTATTCTATAATGTTACAAATATCTTCTCTGCCAGTAGAAACATAACAGCTAATGTTGTTTTTGAAGAAATACAGAAGGTACGCAACCATTTGCATAAACATCAGTTGATAGACAATGATTATATAAGGACATTAGCATACAAAATGCAAGAAAAGTTTGACAAATATTGGGAAAATGACTACAATGTTCTCTTGGGAATTGCATTTGTCTTAGATCCTAGGTCCAAACTGAGATATTTGAAGTATGTTCTTGAGAGTCTAAATGAAATTGATGCAATGGTACAATATGAAAAAATAGAGAGCAGTCTTCATAAATTGTATGCTGAGTACAAAAACGTGTACGGTACTGACAATGAAGAAAATGAAAATGCAAACAACGCCATTGTTGATTTTGAAGAAGAGAGGGCTTCAACTTTTTCAAGAGATGCCTTCTTCACATATTACATGAGTTCTTCATCTCCTCAAGTACCTCGCACAGATCTGGAAGCATATTTAACTGATCCAATAGAACAATCTCGACCTAATGAAGACTTCAATATATTATCTTGGTGGAAGGCAAATGAAAGTAAATATAGAGTTTTATCTAAAATGGCTCGAGATATCTTGGCAGTCCCTATATCCATAGTTGCATCTGAGTCTGCATTCAGTACAGCAGGAAGAATCATTAATGATTATCGATGTTCAACTACTCCAGAAACTGTTGAAGCACTAGTTCGCACAGAGAGTTGGATTTGTGATGAAGATATCTCATGTGAAACGTAAGATGTTCATTGTTTAATGTTAAATTTTAATCATTTTTTTTGTTTTTCATGATATACTAACATTGTAGTTTGCTTGTGGTGATGTGTTTTTTGTAGTTTTGAAGATAAGGAAGAATCTTATGGTGACGAATTAGCATGATTTGTATTTTCTATTGTGGTAAAACATTTCCTTGACATTTTATAAAATCTCCTTGACACACATACACACACTAGCTTATCAATCTTATTGTCTCACTTTTTCTCTTTGCTTTCTCATGCAAATGCAATGGGTGTGGTTGTTACAGTGAAAACACATATGAAGGAAAAGGATGTCACATAACAAAGCTGGATCAGATTTTGCTCGATCAGAAGACAACGCAGATGTTGCTCTTGTTTGCTCAGCCCTCCTAATATATATGTAGCATGCTATGTGGGTGGGATTTGTACTCTTTTCCTATCTTGGTTGTTAAGGTGATTTGGGATCTTGTAAGTTTCGGGAAGGAATATATCATGTGTTGTTTGGATAGCTGGTATTACCACTAATATGGAGATTCAGTGATCAATCATTTACTTTGACAGTATTGGAAAACAATTGCACATGCTTATGGATTTCTTTTTATACTAAGGCTGTTTTGCTTTGCAGTTGGATTCTAAACGTAGATGGTTCTTAGATTTTTGTATAGCTTTAAAATACTTCATGGGCCATTTGTACTCCACGCCATGCACTTTGCTTGTTTGAACCGGTAGTGTGTGCAATTTCAAGCAAGTGGTTAGTGGTGCTGTCTTGTTCTTGATCCTTTTTATCTTACAAAAAATTATTGGTTTATTTTATGTTTTGCAAGCTAATTATAGAAGCAAACTGAACCGAGCAACAGGTTTGAGAAACAGGCCCGGCTCGGCCCACCTAAAAGCCTGCCCGGCCCGTTATCAATCGGGCCGGGCCGGGCCTCAGGCATTAATCGAAGCCCAAGGCCCGATATTACATGGGCCCGGCCCGTTTCGAAACGGGCCGGGCCGCAGGCTGGCCCGATAGAGTTTTTGGGCTTCATTTTGACATTTTTATCGGGCCGACCCGGCCCGATGCCCAGCCCTAGTCTTCATGATGTATTCTCTCCCAAGGTCAATTGATTCTACTGCAAGTCAAGAAACTCTTGCATTTTCTTGTCTCTGGCATGCATTGGAAAATAAGTGCTGAAGAATGAATCTCTAAACTGCTTCCATGAGACTGACAATTGATCAGCAAACTGGATCTCACGAGTCGATTGCCACCAGTTTTTGGCATCACCTAAGAACTATAATTCACTTTGTCTCCTTCTGGCATCTCAGAAGCTCAAAGATGCATTCAACTTCCTCAATTCATTCTTTTGCCTTGTCTGGATTGCTCTCTCCTGTAAAGACAGGCAGCTGCATCGCCATAAACTGCTGAAACAACACCGCTGTTGCCTTCTCCTGAAGTGGCATTGTGGTGTCTCCTGAAGGAGATGTTTGGCTTCTCTGATTACCGACCATCGACTGTACTAGCGAGGTCAGTGTCTGCAACGTGGTCAGCAATATAGTCTGTTGATCCACATGTGGAGTCTGTCTCGGTGGGGTTTGAGCACCCCCACCCATTTGGGCATACTGGTGCCCTCATGTACTGTCATCATGTGAGGTATGCGCATCAGAATGGGCCGGACTTGGCTCTCTTTAAGCCTCTACAGACGGCTCAGCTCGCTTTTTACCCCTACGTTGATATTCCATCTGTACAAACAAGAACATTTATTCTCAAACCAAGCCTAAGACCAATCTCACAAATCAAATCAAAACGTGCATTAGCACAAAGTTCAAAACATCAATCACATTACGTACTTATACTTGTAACATCAAAACTACAATAACAATCTAATCAAATAAATACGTACCTGGGAAACACGGCTTCACAGATAGACTTTAACTCACATCCATAGTGGGGTTTGCCATAGCTCGGATACCAAAACTGTCACACCCCAACCTTTTTTACCCTCAAACACATTTTTTTTCTAACATAAAGCATTGAAGTGTGACTACACAACAATTCAGAAAGAGGGAGCTATGTCATTCAAAACAATGGGGTGAACTTTCATTTATATAACAATTTTGATTCATACAAAATCACATTTATGTGCATAACAAAAATGCCCCAAACCATATAATTGATGGCTAACAAAACAAGACATCAATACAATCAAAACAAGACGCGCCGACACTACAAAAGACTCAAAACCTCCCCAGTAGGATGCGAGTGAAGTCATCTGCTCAACCTGCTACCCCTGGTCCACCAAAACCTGAAAAATGAAACAATAGAAGGCTTAGCCTTCGCAATATGGCAAACAATCTATCATCATCTGAGAACAATCATAAAAACAATCTATCATCATGTCGTGTCAGGGCATAGTCATATCATTTGCCAAGAAAGCCCCTAACATAGACTACGACATGTAAAGGCCACTCAATGGCCACAGTAACACAATTTCAAACACATGCAAGGCATGCTTAAACATTTCATTTGCATTCATAAACACAACATTCACATGCACAACAATCACATACATTCATTCATATACATTATATTTACATTAACTTCAGTGAATTGACAGTTCCTGTGGGTGCAAACACAGGCACGTGCACACCGCGAGTGGCCTACAGTCGAGAGACAACCCCTATAGTGGCCCATAACAGTATGGATCAAATCACCTGCTGCAACGGTAGAACACTCATCCATGAATGTGTGAATTTTAATGAGAGATACTCAGCCTTCCCTAGGACACTCAGGTTTGGAAGGCAGGAGCCCAACGCTCCAAGCACAACACACAACAGTACCCTGGGGCATTGCACCGCCTACGCTCCGAACAGGCGAGACCAGTGGCGAAAGTGGGACATCTCTCAAACATATTGCCACAACCCAGTGGTCTCTCATATCTTATTCTTTCTTATTTAACATTATGGAAACACATTCACAAAATGACCAGCTAGTTCATGAGGTTGGTTCACTTCACGAGTGCACCCACCTCATCTGTCCTAAACAGTTATCAATTTTAGCATGCACAAGCAATTGCGTAACATTTTCAAAACAAGCTTCTAATAGTTTTTCAAAACAAATCAAATCATATATCAAATCATTTGCATGCATACATACATTCACTCACAAAACAATCAATCAATCACATCACAATCCTAGGATCCCACGATCCTAGGAACACAAATTCACACATTTGCTCCAGGCAGGGATTTGCCTGGAATGTTGTCATACCTGTGGCGCACCCACAAAACTCTTCAAAATGCCTCGAGCTTCGAATCTGGTAGCTCAAGGTCGATGGGACGTGCCCGGTGTACCTGCAGACATAAACAAAAGATAAGATTTCTACTAGTTAGCTTATCAATCCAAACAAATATAAAACAAAATCATTGAGGCACATGTCATCGCCTCAAGAGGGTGTCGACGGGTAGTGTCGACCTACAAGCCCTCCAATAGGCCTCCTCCTAACTTCTTGATGTTGCCACTAAACGTCAAGACTCAATGCTTTGATCAATTCATCACTAACACATTTCTCATTAACTTTCTTTAGTTGAGGCGTCTTCCCAATAGTACACCCAACTTACATGTTCTCTTCCAACTAACACAACAATACGCCCGTTGACAAAATATTGTGTCACATGCTCACCAAAACTATTCTAAATCTTCTCATCCACGTCAAATATCTACTATGCTTCTCTATTGCTTCGAAAATCAACGCATCATGCTAAAAAAACTCTTATACACATAGATACTCGTCTTCTCAACATAGTCATAAACTTCCTCAAAATAGCACAGTCGCTAACATGCATCCCAAATCATCAAATTCTAAATTCTAGGATGCTCAAACAATAATTATACATGCTCTAATAGATAATATTTAATAATCTAGTTGTGATTAGGTCTCACTCACCCCAATTATAGAGTCAAAACTGTTGGAATGATCTTAGCAGTCACCTTTTGATCAAGTGCCAATGCCCAAGATTGCTTGTTGTCGTCGCCAACCATACGCCCTACTTGCTGGTAAGAGAGGGAAGATAGACCCCCTTAGTTGTAATCCATTCAAACAGCAATAGATACGATGAGAATCCACGAAAAGGAGATGAAAATAGAGGTCTGCCGTGAGAAGAAGGTAGTTGGCAAGGCAAAAAAGGGAGGCTCGGTAGAGAGGCAGGGGTTCGGTTGAGGGAGACTCGCACGGTTTGGGAGAGGGGGCGGCATGAAGGATGGGAGAGGGTTGCACAGTAGGTTGAGGCTGCCGGCAGAGAGGGGGAAGTGGCAAAGAGGGTTCCAATAGAGGACAAGAGGGCGAGGGGGAAGAAGAGAGAGAGAATGCAGAGAAAAAGAGAGAGACGGTCAATAGAGAGAGGGGAAGGTGCGGTAAAAGGGTGAGGGAGAAGAAGAAAGAAGAGACAGAGGGAGAGACCGATGGCTCACCTGAGCGCCGTTGCCGCCGCACCGACCTCTGTCTTCCCCTTCTCTGTGTTGGGCGATCGCTTGCAGCAATAGAGGCAACGGAAAGGAAGACCGAGAGGAAGGCGAGGAAGAAGAGGCGTCGGGCTTTTTGACGCAAGTGGGTTCAGATCCAGGTCTGGACCCGTTTCGGCCCACTTGAAATGTTGAATGTTTCAAAAAGAAGCGACTTCCACAAAATAATATGTAAGTTGGGCATGCAAGAAATTGGTCAGCCAACTTGAAGGGGAGTGTTACGAGACTTAGAAGCTTCTCAAAGAAGTTGTCCATCTACAAGGGTGAAGCATAGCTGAAGTCCACCCAAAAAAGAGTTCGAGAGGAACTCGGAAGTGTGTCAAGGAAGCCTCTGACTACAAAGCTGTGTACAACTAGATACCATTAAAAAGAAGGTTCGAGTAATTGACTGACATATATTAAATGCTTTACTGTAGCACTCAAGTATTCTTATCAAAAGTAGAGAACAGTAAGTTCTCTTTCTTCCTCAAGTTATCTTCTCTCGTTCTTCTCTATCATTGTTTTCTTCTTTGCTCTTAACGGGGCTTGACACAAACCAACCTACAACCGAATCAACTCCTAGTTTGATAGCTTCAAAACCAACCCTGTGGTCAACTTAGATTTGATGCTCAAAATTGAAAGATGCAACTCAAAATGTAAGGTACTAAGCAGACCAAGGTTCTGGCTGCCATTTTTCTACAAATTTTTTGTGCCACAGATCATTCCCTAACCCATCTCCATACATGAGAAGTAACATAAAAACTCAATGTGGATTCACTAAATGGAACTGTTTAGCACCGTCTTACTAATACGATGAATGCTCTAATGATGATTGTAGGACCTGATCATTTCCCTTACAAACCATAGAATGATTAAACTAGTGTCACCAACAGAATACCTAGGCCATCCAATCAATGGTACCAAGATCCTCAATAAATCTTATTATAATAACTTGAAGGAGAACATCAGACTGTCAGTATAACTAACAACGTATCTAGATTCTTCGAAAGCAGATGTCTTCAAGTCCATGATCAATTGTCCATGTACCAAAGAGAGTAGTAATTGATTCAGAAAAATTGGTTATACGAGCACCCTTGTGCATAGAAAATTGTGCAGAGAATATGTAATGACCCAAATGCCTCTGATTAAAAGTCCAACAATACATTTTTTTATTTAAAAAAAACTTTAAAATACCCCAACCCCCCCTCTTCTTCCTTTCTGTGCATGTCTATTGCATGCGCCACTTGGTGCATGAACTCGATCTCGTTGATTCAGTATGTGTGTGTGTGTGTGTGCGCGCATAGTGCACTAAACTATTGTGATCTACAGTTAAATAGATATACATGTAAGGTATGCACGAGGGATTATATGATTATATAGTTACAAAAAAATGGCTTTGTCCACATTTATTCATGACCACTTTCACTTCAAAAATATAGTTTTACTGATACAGGAGAAACGCCGGTAAAAGCTGGATTGACGTCCGTCAAACTTTTTTTCCAGGACATAGCATCCCTTTAACCACTGTCGAGGACACATTGAGCAGCCGACCTAGGTTATGAAACATCAAAAGTTGCAGACCTGCAATAAACATCCCTCACCATAAAATAAATGAAAGCTCAGTTCACCAACCAGTTTGCAATGCAGGCCCCAAATATTTGCTAATTATCCATGTATAATGGTGGAATACTACCGTAACAACTGTAGCCAAACCATGAACTTGTTTCAGCTATTGTGGAATTTGCCCGTTGGAGAACAGTATGATTTATCAAGTTAAACTTTGAGACAGACGTGCACCAACCAAACGCACATCAATATGCATGAATAGATCTCTCTGATCTCCTGATGTCAGCACGTGAACCACTTAACAGACGGACGTCAATTTGCATGCCATATGTTTTCATATTCAATTTTTTTGAACCAGTTCGATCGTATCAGTTGTACATTGAACCAGTTCGATCGTATCAGTTGTACATCGGAGCTGTTGACATCCCTACTTGTCGTAAAAAGACTCTTTACACTATTCAAACACGCCCTACAAGAATCATGAAGCTTGGGATTTCACCCGTGCATTTCTTGCCCTAGACAGCCTAAAGGGGCAGGGCCATGGCACCCCACCCCCATGAAATTTTAGAAAACACAATTTTACCTACCAAAATTTTCAAGAATTTTTATTTGATCACACTGAGTACAAAAGATGAAGTCATTCAGCGAATCGATCTTCATGCATGTACAAATGATCGGCAACAGCTTTCTTATTGTATGCACACAAAAAACATCATATAGCTTTTGGAAATGCAAATGTTACTCCCACTCAATGGCGGACCTACATAAGAGATGATGTGGGCAGTTGTCCACAGCAGGCCCCACAAAATTTATTTATTTTCATATTAGTGATATATATATATATATATATATATATATATATATATATATATATATATATATATATATATATATATATATATATATATATATATATATATATATATATATATATATATATATATATATATATATATATATATATGTGTGTGTGTGTGTGTGTGTGTGTGTGTGTGTGTGTGTGGTTATGAATCATCAGTAGTGGTCTTGTGGACTTCGAACACCAGCAACCAGCAGCATCAAGGCCACCATAAGTTATATCACTAAAATATAAACTGGGAAGCTGCAATTAATCTTAATTAGACATAAATTTGGTAAATATTGTTTATATATAAAATTACTGAACAAAAATATAAACAAAAGAATAATATGATAGTCCTTGATTATGAAACTGCTGGCAGGTAGAATTAGAAGAAACTTGTTCCTCAATATATTTACGGTCTCAACAAAGATAGCTGCCCTGAATCTCCGTTTAACAGGAAAACTTCTAAAGGCGTGTAAGCAGACGAGTCAGAAACTGAGGAATCAAGCTTCAGCGGAGGCTGCAAAATCTTGCTTCCTTTTGCACATTGTACCGTTAGGAGACGTGGACCAATCCGCATCTTCCAAACCTGCATCAACCATGAGAGGTAAAATCAGAAAGATTGCATCCTGACCCGAATCCTCGTTCTACCCATCAGAAAAGTGGAAATAGCCTCTCCTGATACAAGTAACCAGGAGGAGATTACAGAATTCAGAAAAACAATGCATCAAATGCACATTTTCCTTAAAACTAGATGGTATCCATGATAATCATTTCAGCCTACATGTATAAGAGCAGGAACTCCTGATCAAGATGAAACACGTGCATAGTCCTATTTGTGAACCTTTACCCACTTCATAAAGTAGACACTGAAATTTTGCTATTAAGAAAAGGCTAAATTGCTCATTTGTGCCTTCTGATACCATTGGATTATTCATCATTTTTCAGCAACACCTATGTCAACATGGGTGCTGGGTAAGTGCAGCACTTTTGAAAAAAAAAAAAAAAACAAACACAACTTAGGTGAATGTGTGGCAATCTATGTGCTTAAATTGCTTCTTTGTGCCTTAGTGATAGCATTGAATATCATCAAGAGGGTGAAACAGAACCTACGTCGATGTGGCTGCCGGTTGAATTCGGCATTTTCTCAGAAAAACTTGAGGCAAGATGCCTGCGTACATGTCTTCTGTGTGTGTAAAAGTTAAAAGTAAAATAATGTTTTTATAATAAGTGCTTCTTGTAATAAAAGAGAGTTTGGAAGGAAGATAGAAAAAAAAAAGGTCTCTTTTTGAAAACGGTAATAAAAAGAAACATTTATAAAATCCTAATTCATGTGCTGTTTGCTTCCTGCCCAGCAGCCAGGTATGCCCTTTCCTCTTAATTCATCTTTTTTCCTTCTTCCTCCACCCTCCTCCGTTTTCCTCCTCCTCTTTCTTCCTCCTCCCCTCCTCTCCTTTTTCTTCTTCTCCCCTTCCTCCTTTTTTCTTTTTTCCCCTTTGTGGGTGAGTACCACACCCAAGGAGTAGATGTGTCATGTCGCCATAGGTACGGCCCCCAAAGTGTCGTGTCCATGTTGCAAAGATTATAGAACCCAATGCCCATTGTGAAAATATAGGACATACTTGTCATTTTCAACACCACACGCAATTTTTCAATAAAATGATATTGAACCATTAAAACTTTCTGAAGACGCTGCATAAAAGGTAAGTCAATGAAAAGCCTCAAGATGATGTTAAAGGAAAGCTAGGACCTCCACTATGCCTTTTCGAGGAGCATGTATAGCTAGGCACAGGCAATAATCACTCTTTGACTTCAAATAATGAGGCAAATCTGAGGAAGATGCATCTCCGCTCACTAACATTTCCATGAAAAGGCAGTGTGCATCACGATAGCCCTGAGCACAAAGATCATGAAAACATATGAGAAACATACTGGCCTTTTTGTCGGACTGAAAGAATGTGATAGACAGTAAAATGTAAACCTTCCATTGTCGCACAACAACAAGTGCTTGGGTATCAAGTAAAAGAATACGGCCAAGTGAATCAGCAATAGCAGCCAATGAACCGCTTGGAGACAGCGCAAATCTTTCCCCCTTTCTTGGAGGATCTCTCAGGCATGTCAATACAGATGCTGCCACAAATTACACTGCCAATAGATCAATCAAACACGCTTCTAGTCATGGAAGAGCACAATACCATGAAATTAAACAGAGAAAAATACTAGATGCAAGCCACTGAGCAACTGCAACTTTAACATGATCTGCGAGAACAACAAGCCTCATTCCTCTCGAATGGGAAACAACAGAATACGACACTATCTCACAAATGAGCTAAGCAGGAAGCTACTAATGGTGTGAGACATACTATGCAGACCTCACATACTGGTCTCTCAAGGAAGTGTTCACACATAACACAATGTCACAATGTGAACAGCAGTTCTAAGTTTCAATTGGTCAACCAGGTCAGGGTTCACCTAAAGCTAGAAAGCTGAAAAACTTAGACAAACTCACTTCAAAAAGTGAAGAAACAAACTTTTTACAGTATAGCTAGCAAAGCAAACCAACTCGTTTTGAGAAAACTGCATTCTTATACTTATGTCATTATGTGCCTTCTAACAATGTTATACAAATCAGAAAATGTTGTGCATTGGAAGCCTAAATGATATGGCATATCAGCCCGTATCAACTGTTAAATGTTGTTGCATATCAGCCATCGTTTGAATAATTTTTCCTTCTTGTTACATTTTATCAGGTCCAGATTGGCTGACAAATGAATGAGGCCATATCAGGACCCATCACGGCCTGGCCCACCAGTGAAACAACATGTATCAGCCAATATGGACTGATATGTTGACGGATCTTTGTGTTTGGGTCCGGGTCTGGACCCGATCCAGTATGGCCTTGTTAGGGCATACTTATATTTGTGTAACCCTAATTTCTAGAGTAATGAAATTATCTAGAGAGAGAGAGTCTGGCTGCTAGTGGGCACCAACTCCTCCTCGTTCGTGGTTTTTTCTCCCTCGTGTTGAGGGTTTTCCACGCTACAT
>JAANDH010000100.1:0-41170 GCA_011799765.1 Nymphaea thermarum
TAGGCGGCCTCTCTTAGCTCCCTCTTTATATTTTCACTTGTGTGTAATTGTTGATTAAGTGAAATATATTTTCTCTCTCCTAGGGTTGCGGTTGTGCACCTAGGTAGAGCTTCCCGTGGTTTTTTCCTCGTTGAGGTTTTTCCACGTACATCGTGTGTTTCTCTTCTCTTCTTCCTCTTCGTGGTTTGAGTTTCTACAAATCTAATGAAAGAGGTGCAGCCGATAGATTGGAGAGCTGCAACCTTTCTCTCCTCCTTCCTCTTGTCCTTCCCTACTCTTCAATACAACACCTCTCATGTTCAAGCACCTCAACAGTCGGTGGACTTTCTTCTCGCTTGTAATCAAAAAAATCTGTAAATTGAATTTCCTGACTCAAGAGAATACTCTTCTCTTGACATAGACTTCTCCCCCTGAAGAAGATTCTCACAAAAGTAAGAGACATCTTCCAAGAAGCTGACATCCTTGGTAACATAAACTCGACTGGTGGTAGGATCAAGACACTTATACCCCTTTTGAGTAGGAGAATATCCAACAAAAACACATTTAATTGACCTCGGATCAAGTTTTTTAACATGAGGACCCTGATCATGAATAAAGCAAACACACCCAAAGACACGAGGTGGAAGGAGAATTGGTGGACGGCTCCCTGGAAGCATAGAGTGGGGAGTCTGCCCATTCAGCACACGACTAGGCATACGATTGATCAGATATTCACTAGTGAGAACTGCATCACCCCAATATTGTTTTGGAAGATTTCTTTGAAACAAGATACTGAGTAATCATCTATAAAAGTTATAAAATACTGAAAGCCACAACGAGTATTAATGCCCGAAGGCCCCCACACATAAGAATGAATCAAGGAAAAAACTTCATTAGCACGAGTGTTTGAAACATGGTGTGAAGCTCTAACATGTTTAGCAAACTGACAAACATCACATGATAACATAGATATGTCCAGATCAGAACATAAATCAGGAAATAACAGTTTCAAATTCCCAAAAGGGAGATGCCCAAGGCGTTCATGCCAATCTTCTTTCTTCTTTTCTTTCCTGCTAACTGTTGTCATAAGAGTTGTGGCCACACGGATAGGAAGTCGATATAGGCCTTCAGACACCAAACCAATCTCATTCCTCTTCCCTGTCACCAAGTCCTGCAAAACACAATGATTTGCAGAAAATATAAGTTCACAATTCAACTCCTTTGTAATCTTGCTGACAGATAGAAGATTCAAAGGAAGATGAGGAACATGTAAGGCACCATGCACTAAAAAATTGTTACTCCCTTTTCCCGCCACATAGGTAAAGGAACCATCGGCAAGAGAAACATGTTTGATAAATCCCAAGAGAAATGCTCTTTGTAATTAACCTCGAAAGAAGCCCTAACTCCTCTTTATATAGACTAGAGGAGAGGGAAAAGTTACAAGAAAGTCATTAAAAGAAACATTATTACACAAGTACCCTCTCAAGCCTAACACTGAATATAAACACGTCTTAACACTCCCCCTCAAGTTGGAGTGTATATGTCAAACAAGCTCAACTTGGAACAACAACTTTGGAATGGTCCCCTTGTAAGAGCTTTAGTAAAAATATCAGCCGTTTGCCCTGTAGTTGAAATATGTGAGGTACTTACAAACCCCTTTTGAATCATGTCTCTGGTATAGTGACAATCTACTTCAACATGCTTGGTTCTCTCATGGAAAGCAGGGTTATTAGCAATAAACAGAGCAGCTTTGTTATCACATAACAATTGCATAGGAAGAGGCACTTCCACAGTAAGATCCAACATCAGAGATCTAACCCACATAACTTCAGCAGTAGCCTGAGCCATAGCTCTATACTCAGATTCTGCACTTGATCTGGCAACCACTGTTTGCTTCTTACTCTTCCATGTGACCAAGTTGGATCCAATAAACACACAAAATCCAGTAGTAGATTTTCTGTCAAGGTGGCATCCCGCATAATCAACATCAACATACACAGATATAGTGAGAGATGTACCATTTTGAAAGAAGAGTCCTGTTCCTGGTGAACTTTTCAGATACCTGAGAATCATCATAGCAGCATCCCAATGGACTTTCTTGGGCTTATCCATAAATTGACTCACTCTGCTGACAGCATAGGCAATATCAGGTCGAGTAACAGTGATGTATAGGAGCTTCCCAACAATTCCTCTATATTGTCTAGCATCAACATCTTCAGTATCATCATCATACAATTGAGTATTGATGTCCATGGGTGTGGAGGCAGGTCGACATCCTAGCATACCTGTCTCTTGCAAAACATCAGTAACGTATTTCCTCTGGCACATGGTAAGACCCTTTTGATTTCTGGCAAACTCAATACCTAGGAAATAGCGCAGCTCACCAAGATCCTTGGTGACAAAGTGTCGTCCAAGGACATCATTGATGTTGGAAATCCCCTGAATATCATCCCCTATAACAATGATATCATCAACATAGACAAGAACTATCACTATACCTGTAGAAGTTTTCTTGACAAAAAGGGAATGATCTGCCGAAAAACGTCTGAAGCCCTCATTCTCAATATTCTCTGATAATTTCTGGATCCAAGCTCGAGGACTTTGTTTCAGACCATAAATTGCCTTTCTCAATCTGCACACTTTCTGACACTCCCCCTCAGCAACAAACCCTGGTGGTTGCTGCATATACACTTCTTCATGTAGGTCACCATACAGAAAGGCATTTTTGACATCAAGCTGTGATAGAGACCAATTCTTGCTGACTGCAACAACGAGAAGAATCCGTAAAGAAGCATGTCGTGCCACAGGAGAGAAGGTATCATAATAATCAACCCCATAAGTCTGAGTATAGCCTTTAGCAACCAGGCGAGCCTTATATCTCTCAATGCTGCCATCTGCTCTGTATTTGACCGTAAAGACCCATCTGCAACCAACAATAGCTGCATCAGATGGAGGAGTAACCAGTGTTCAGGTGCCTCTAGACTGAAGAACATCCATCTCTTCTTGCATTGTTGCGGCCCATTTGGGATCAGAAAGAGCGTCCATGGGAGTCTGTGGAAGAGCTACAGCCGACAGTCCCTTGACAAACTGTCGGTAAGTAGGAGTGAGTCTATCCATGGATAAATGACCAGAGATAGGATGCAAAGTGCAACTGCGTTTGCCTTTCCTTTGAGCAATGGGCATATCAAGTTCATTAATATCAGGACCAGGAGCATGCTCTGGATATTCCCCTGTATCATCATCACATAAAGAATTGTCAGCAGAATTTGTGTGTTCAGAAATTACCTTGGGCGTGCTGGGTGAAGGCACAGGAGCACAGTGGGCACGCTCAACAGGTTTAGTGCGACGTTGGTAGATAGCCCCAAAACGCGAATCAACTGGTTTTGGACAACTCATGAGAGGTAAAGGAAGATGGACTTCATCACTAAGTTCAGGCACCTTTAATTGAGTTCCATTTGGAGAGAAATAAGTGGTTGACTCAGAAAATGTAACATCAGCACTCACATAATATCGATGAGTAGAAGGACCATAACAGCGATATCCCTTTTGAGTGCGGGAATAACCAACAAAGATCGTTTTGATGGCCCGAGGAGACAACTTATCTCTCCCAGGACCAAGCAACTGAACAAAGGCAACACATCCAAAAATACGAGGGGCAACAGAAAACAATTCTCTGTCAGGAAAAAGGACAGAGAAAGGAATAAGATCTCCCAACACAGATGACGGCATGCGATTAATAAGATAGCATGCTGTAAGAACAGCATCTCCCCAGTAAGAATGGGGAACATGGTTGTGTATGATAATGGTTCTGGCGACATCAAGAATATGTCTGTGTTTTCATTCAGCAACCCCATTTTGTTGGGAGGTATAGGCACAAGAAGTTTGGTGGATGATACCCTTATCCCTGAAAAATTGTTCTAAATAGGAAGCACATAATTCAAGAGCATTGTCAGAGCGCACAATTTTGACACAAGTATCAAACTGAGTCAGAATTTCATTGATAAAATTTTTTATTACATGACCCACTTCAGATTTGTGTTTCATAAGAAAAACCCAACTAACACGACTGTGATCATCGACAGCAACAAGATAATACCGATGACCTTGAAGGTCAGGAGTACGACTCCGGCCCCAAACATCAAAATGAAGTAACTCAAACACAGAGTGGCTACTTCTACTGGACCGCGGAGGAAAGGATGACCGATGGTGTTTGCCCAACTGACAAGACTCACATTGAAAAGAAGACTTAGGAGACAGCTGAGGAAGAACATGCAGCAGTTTCTGAAACGGTAGATGTCCAAAACGTAAATGCCAAGTATAAGCCGAGGATGAGGACGACCCCGACGAGGTAGATCCAGCAAAGGGAAAGGAATGCACTAGCCTGTAGAGACCTCCCTGTTCACGGCCACTGCCAATCACCCTGCCCGTCAGTATATCCTGAAACACAAGAGAAGAAGAGTCAAATATGGCACGACAATTTAATTCTCTGGTAATCTGACTGATAGAAAGTAGGCTATGTGAGAATTCTGGTGCATGAAGAACGTGTTGCAGCGGCAATGATGAAGTAAGTTGGACCTCTCCATGTCCAACAACTGGGGAATATTTTCCATCTGCTAGAATAACTGAACGACCCGGTGGAGTAGGGACGTAAGAGGTGAATTGCGCCTTATCCCCACAGAGATGTGTCGATGCACCAGAATCAATAAGCCAATCTGTAGTGTCAGTAGCAGGGCAGACTGTATAGGCAGAATACATACCAGATGAAGAAGCACTCGCAGCGATAGTAACAGTAGAGGTGGTCGGATCAGGGGCTCCAATCAAGTTCCTCAACTGAGAGATAATATCATCCACACGCAGCTCACTGGATGAGGCAGTGTGCTGAGGCTTAGGCTGCTCGGGAGAATCAGTAGATACTGTCTGATTTGCAAAAGCTGGACGGTCATGTTTCTGCCAACACTTATCCACAGTATGACCAATGCGATGACAGAACTGACATACAGGGCGCGAAGGGGTATTTCCACGACCATGGCCCCCTCGTCCTCTGGCAAAAAAGGGTCCACCTCTGTCACGAGTAGCAAGCATAGCAGAAGTGGTATCAGGAACAGTCGATGCAGAGATCGGAATTCTGCTTAGCCTACTGTAAGCCTCATCAATAGGAGGAATCGAGGGACTAGTAAGCATTTGATTCTTTGTTGATTCATAAACAGAGTCTAAACCAGAGAGAAATACCCCTACCATAAGCATATTTCTGTATGTCTTTTGTTGTTCACACTTACATGCTGGAAAGTAGCTATTCAGTCTCTCAAACATGGACTTGAGACTAGAATAATAAGTGTGAAGAGGTCGGCCATCTTATCGCATCTGATGAATATCATGATGAAGCTGCATAATTCTCGTTTCATTCCTTGCCTGTGAATACGTGGCAGCAAGGGAATTCCACATATCCTTTGCACTTTCCTTGTGCAAGACTTCATTTGCAATTTCCTGAGAGAGAGTACCAACAATCCATACCATAACCAACGAATTATCTTTGAACCAAGTAGTATATTTTCCAACCTTCTGTACGGGCTCGGGCTCCAATATGAGATGTTCCTTGTCACGAGCGATCAATGTTCTTTTTACTTGCATTGCCCACATCTCGTAATTACCCCCATTCATTTTGGTGATAATGCTGGAAAATGGGGAACTCTTCATCTCTCCCGACGATACAAAGGAAGAGGTAATAGCTTCACTGCTAATTTCAGACATCTTTTAACTCAAAAAGGAGGAAACCGAGCCACGGAATAAGAAGCGCAGGAATATACAATCACATGTATAGAACTACGCAATGATCATCAAGATGATATCAACCAATAAGCAATCAAACGAGACATGTTGACTTGGACGAGAAGGCTGTTGTGTAAAAGAGAGCAGACTGAATGGAAGACGAGCAGAGGCGACGCTGCGGGAGGCGGAGGCAGCGGAGGCTAGCGGACGGCGGCGACTGACAGTCAGAAAATGGCTGGCGGGAGGGGCGGCGATGGGCGGCAACCAGCAGACGACGGGCGGCGATGGGCGGCAATGGGCGGCGACGGGCGACGAGTGGAGTAGCGGCGAGCGGGCGGTAGCGAACGATCGTACTGCGGCAGCTGACGCCGATCAGGCGGCGGCTGGCGCCGCTCAGTCGGCGACGACTCGCTGAGGAGGAGAAGACGGCTGGAGCTCTGATACCATGATAAATCCCAAGAGAAATGATCTTTGTAATTAACCTCGAAAGAAGCCCTAACTCCTCTTTATATAAACTAGAGGAGAGGGAAAAGTTACAAGAAAGTCATTAAAAGAAACATTATTACACAAGTACCCTCTCAAGCCTAACACTGAATATAAACACGTCTTAACAATGTTCCTTTCCTGATGAGAGCTTATACTCATGGAAGAGCTTAGGACCACCAGTCATGTGGTGGGTGGCACCACTGTCAACAATCCATTCTCCCATACAAGAATCACCTTTTTCTCCAAAAACCAAAAGAGCATGGTTGACATTTACATCATCTGCTGCTTCAGCCTGACCAATATCAATCCGACTCAGATAAGCACGAAGATCACAAATTTGTTCAGCAGAGATATAAACTTTCTCTCCACTAGAGTTGGCAACATCAGAAGTAGATTTCTTCCCATTGGAAGGTTTGCCTCGACTATTCTTTTTCTCTGAATGGAAGTCCCAACAAACATCCACAGTATGACTAGTCTTCTTGCAGTGAGTGCACTTGCGAGGAGGTCGGGCAGCTCCTACAGGACCACGACTAACAAGGGCAGACCTCTCATTGTATGAGATGTGATCCCCCTTTTTTTCAGTAATAATAAGGCGTTGTTGCTCTTCAGCCTCTACCCGAGAGTAAACCTCTTCAATACTAGGTAGTCTGTCAGAATTAAGGATTTGACTCCTTATGCCTTCAAAGTCCTCATTCAACCCTGCTAGAAATAGGAATACCGTATTCTCCCATTCTTTAGTTAAATGACGCACCTGATCTTGGGGACAATCCCAAGTGTCATTAGAGGAGTAGTCAAGGTCCTCCCACTTAGATTTCAAGGCAGCATAGAAATCTGCGACAGAGTGTTCACTTTGCCGTAGAGAATAGACATCTTTCATCAACTGATACACCCGAACAATTCTCTTTTTTTTGCCATACATTTGCTCAAGTATAACCCACCTATCCCTCGCAGACCTCTTGCGAAGAAGAAGGGGTTGAATCTCGGGTGACACAGAGTTGACAATCCAAGTCTTAACTTGGTTGTCCTCAAGAAACCATGTGTCCCAAGCAACATTCGTCTCATTCAGTTCAATCTTCCTCCCGTTTATATACGCAATTCTGTCTCGACCTGCGATCCCCATACTCATAGCAGCGGACCATTGCATGTAGTTTTCTTTGGTAAGACGAATAGTGGTGAACTGTAACACCCCCAACCTCAGTCTGACCAGTGTTCACAGTGGAGGAGGATGATTCAGCCATGATCACGAATCAATACTCAGGTGACGGTAGAAGCTTGACGATGACTGAGGACACGCGGACGATGGGCAATACAGGGTGGCAGCGGAGCAAGGGTGCCGCGGCGGCGGTGGAACAAGGGCAGCGGCGGGATCAGGTCGATGGTAAATGCTGGGCGACGCTGGATATTGGAACAACGTCAGACGATGAAGGACCAACTCCGGATGATGAAGAGCGTCGAACGATGGAAAGGTCAGGGCCAGAACTTCACGGCCGGCAAAAAATTTCACAAACTAGTCACACAGGCTTTGATACCATGTAGAAACGGTAAAAGCAAATAGAAACATGAACACACAGATGTAACGTGGAAAACCTCTCAACTAGAAGGAAAAAACCACGGGTGAGGAAGATTGGTGCCCACTAGCCGCCAGACACTCTCTCTCTTTAATTATCATTCACACACCAAAATTAGGGTTTACACAGCTTAAGTAGGGCCATAGTAGTAACACACTGGATCGGGTCCAGATCCGGATCCAGACCCGGATAGGTGACCCAAATACAACATATGTCAACATAGGCGTTCAACCAACACTCTTGACAACATTAATGATGAAGAAAAAGAAGCTCAAGAAGATCAAAGCACCATGCCAGAGGCTGAGGGTTTCATTTCTACAACGATAAGATTTTTCTCTTGAGAGAGAGATGAAGGCCCATCCATAGGGAGATTCAGAGTATGTTTTGCATGTCAACAGAGAATGCACATCACCAGCCATCAGTTGCAGCTTTACGCAAGTGTTGAACGTGTGCCTTTGCTGGATTTTGGAGCAGCTTTTGGGAGTCTCAGCATGCAGCAACCTGCTGTTTGTATCCTCTATATAATGTCTACATAAACCTCTGTTTTAAAGGGAATGGTTGATTAACGAAGCTTCACCATATAAGTTTCTCCTTAAGCGTAGTGTAGATTAGGGTAGTAGGGACTGTTAAATGGTGGCTGGTTGACCTGATTAGAGCCGGGCGGGGGGGTGGGGTGGTTGGGTTCTTGGGATCCTTTTTCTTCATAATTAATGTTGTTTCAGAGTGATTGGTTGAGGGCCTGAATGGTATTAGAGGTCTATATAACTTTGGTTTCTCCACCTTGATTGGGTGGGAAGATGGACATGCTCTTTAAACCGGCTCAGTTTATTTTGAGCCATTCGAGACACAATTCCACTAGTTCACTAGTGATAGAGAACCAAGTCAGGCTGTGGTGACTTGATTTTCCTGTTCCCATTTGAGTTGATGCAGTCTATGTTCCCTTTAAATTCTAACTGTTAAAAAGCTGCCAACACTCAAGTGCTGTCTTGCTTCTCATAGTAGAAGGGGATCGTTTGAAGTTCCCTCTCTCCTTTCCATCACTCCTTGTAGAGAAAGAAGGGTCTTGACCAATGCATGTCATCAATGACCTGTTAGAGCATTTAAAGCTATCATTTTTTTTCTCGTGATGTGTGAGGTGCCCTTCCTCTTTCTTGGGCAAGTAATTTTCTTTTTTCTTTTCTATGTTTTCTTTAAGCCTCTCCTTCATTTTACTTATATTTTTAATTTTACTTTTGATGTCTTCATTTAATGCTCCTTGAAGGACTTCTCTTCTGGTCAAATGATGAAGCTTGAACAAATTCAATCTTCAATCCTACTTGACCTTGGTTGATTGGATTTGTGACAACCTTCTGATCTTTGACCATACTGGGTAGACTTGGTATAGACTCTCTTAGGACCCCTAAATCAAACCCTGGCCTGCCATTTTTATCTGACTGCGGATTAAGAGTTTGGATGTATTCAGTTTAATAATTGCGCCTGTATCACCTAGCCAAAAATTGAATCGATGCTGGCTGATTTTGAAATTGAAATATTTTTTCCGTTTTGTTAAATATATCTTAAGATATTTTGTGATTATTTTTCTAAAAGAATGGGAAATATAATCCAGGCTGACACATTTTGGCTGACATGGGGGTCGGTCAGCATAAGATTAAGACGTCCAAATCGGTACTGATAATGTGAAAACTGGTACTGTTTAGGGTTGTTGGCAGCAAAATTACTTTGTGAGTGTCCCATGAATGCCCGAATGATTGGGCCAGATTGATGGAACGTTATTTCTAGTATTCTATGAATCTGCCCTGATCTATGGGGTAGATATGTAGGACACACATAGTGTGTCCCTGCTGCCAAATGACCCTTTAGGGTGCGTAGAGGTGCAATTAACAAAGTTATGGTCAAATTTGTCAAAAACAGTCAAGCATCTTAGTGTATTTTTGTCATTTTCTTTACTACCTTTTCTTTATATGTTTCTCGGTGTGTCAAGCTTAGACTAGCTGGGTCTGGGCCAAATGATTTGGGTGATGGGTGTACTTGATGTATTATTATTGTAATATGCTTGTTTTTTTCTGTCACACAGAGGCACATGGGTCGCCATGTCTATATGCCCATTTTCCATCCTTGGAACAATATCTGATCAAATAGTAATGTTGCATATTTTGTTATTGTCCATCATTAGGACAGTATAGGTTAGAGAAAAGAAAGAAAATATGGGAGGTTAGAGAAACAGTAGGTAGGGAAAAAAGGGTTAAGAATTGGGATAGGTGAAAATGTATATAGGGAAGCTGGATTCCTACTGCCAGACGGTGAGGAAGTGAAAGCAAAAACATGTATTCTGTTTGCCCAATTTTTCTTGTTTACTGTAAAGAAGATGGGCGAAGGTGACAACTGACAGCAGCCATGAAGGAGCTGTGAAAAAAAAAGAGGGGACTGCAGGGGATGGGGTCGTCTGAGGTGAGGAGGACAGGGAGGAGATGTGCGGTGGGAGAGGGTAGAGTATGTGAGCCTGTATGATTGGCCATCAGACTTTGAAGTTTGAACTAATCTATTCTGGCACAAGAAGGATTTTTTTTTTAGTAAACAAGATCTAAGCACGATATACTGCTGGGAAAAAATCGTGATTTATTTAAATATTACTTAACTAGTGATTTTATATACTGAGCACTTTGAGTCTGGCATCGGTACTGATAGATTTTTCATTTTGCAGACCTGCAGTGGGTTCAGGATCTTGATCCTTGAAGTTGTAGAAGGCACTTTTCTTTCTTGGTGTTCGTATCATTTTTGTTTTTGTGGGGATACCCACCTTCAACTTACACAAGCCTGAGGCCTACCGTTTTTGAAGGCTGCAAGCTGCGTTCCTGACATGGTCGGTGTGGAAAGACTCCTCTTCCTCAAAAGGCGTGTTATTAGCTTCCTAAAGGGTTTGACACATTTGTATATTCTGTAATCTACATTTTTCATGCAAAATTGTGCATGCTGATTTCTTTTTTGTTTTTTTATACAACAGACTTGTAAAATTGATGTTTATCATTAAAGTAAAAAATCAAGAAAATATCAGAAGCAGCCACACCTTTCTAGTAAAAGCACTCTTTCACAACTCCAAAATGGAAATACTTCACGCTGTCTTTGGTTGATTTATTCATCAGAGCAAGGCAATCTGGTAACTGGTAAAGCACAGGCACACAAAAAAGACCCAAGAAAATACAAAGAAGAGGAAGAAGAAAACAAACACTGCACTCTTGTATGTTTTCCATGCATTATTTGCTGGCATTCAGCCATACACTTAATCAATCAATCGCATATGAAAGGGGCGTCGGCGTGCATGTCACTGCAGTAGAGACCGGGATGCTGTGAGAATCCTTGTCTAGAAAGCATCTTTCTGGCTTTTAACACCAATTCCTGGTTTGTGATTGGACCTGATGTCTCTGCAAGAATAGTCTGTATGGCATTGCTCAGCGCTCCATAAGCTTCGCTGGAGCGACCGGATGGATTGGCATCGGCAGAAGTCTCATGAGTTTGGCATCCGCTGATGAGAATGCCCATATGCGGCAGCGCCTTCTTATTGGACCCCGCGTACACTTCTTGGCTGCTGTAGACCTGTTCTTCAACTACAGGCTTTACATAATCACCATTAGTTTCATCAAGCTTATGCTGCAGGAATTGCTGTGCCAGGCCTCCCACAATGCTCATAAAACCACCACCGCCCTCACTCGATTGAAGCTTGTCAAGAAGTACCTTCATGAACTTCTTCACTTTGGGACTGGCATCCTCCCCAAAGATGTCAAACAATGCCGGTCTCAGCTTGCCGACATCAATATCGTCCTTCCCAGTCTTCTCCTTGAGGATCTCTATCAGCGTCGAAAGCGGCAGAGACTTGCTTTTGATGTGTCCATGGCCGCCATACTCTGTCCTGACGTCCTCTTCGTACTGCTCATGCCTATGGTGGCCGGAAGGAAGGTGAATGCCCCGCGAGTCCAAGGCGTCATTCACCTTGTGGTGCAGGAATTCTTTGATGCCGAAGCCCAAGGAGCCCGACCCCTGCTCTGGACTCTCCCTCTTGCGGGCGCCTGTGCTTTCGCCGATCTGCTCCTTGGTGTGCTCCACAAGGCCTCCACTGTGGCACGAATCAGACACGATGGTTAAACTGCAGCCCTCCGGAAGCTCGTCCACGAAACTCCTGAAATCATCATCTGCAGATCAAAGATACAGAAAATCCATGAGTGGTTGCTCTCCCTCTGCGCAAGCTGTAAGAGGCTGTCACGGTTGATGGTGATGGTAACGGTGCAAAACCAACATTCTTTCTGCGATGAATCGCGCAATTAGCACCATAGCTATGAGGGTGAATCAAATTAGCAACTGGGCACGTGGATCTAATCATCGGCTGTGAAATGTACGCGTTGACCTTGGGGAAAAGGATCTGATCAAGGTCTATGAATCACACAGATCACGTTCGTTGAGAACGATTCCCAAACCCCGGGGTGGTTGCTGCTCAGAGAGACAGGGAGGGAGAGAGAGAGGAGCATGGTGGTTTGCGTACCAGTGATAAGGTTCATGTCACAGGGGACGATGCATTCGTCGTAGCCGGTGTCATCTTCCTCGCCAGTCTCGGCCGGGAGGCGGGTGCCGTGGCCGCTGTAGTGGAAGAAGAGGACGTCCCCTGGTCTAGCTCTCCGGATGAGGTTGGTGATGGCTTGCCGAATGTTAGCTCCAGTGGGCTGCTTGGAGGAGGGATCGGTATCGATGAGGATGGTGATATCGTCTTCATCGAAGCCATAGTGCTCCACGAGGCACCTCTGCATCCTCCTCACATCATTGACGCATCCCTTTAGCTCCGCCTTTGTGCCTGGGTAGTTGATCCCTACAAGAACTGCCTTCTTCACCATCTCTCTCTCTCTCTCTCTCTCGGCAATCCTGCAGCCCTCCTGCTCCTCTCTCTATCTATGAACGGAATCTGCTTTTTGAGCGCAGCAGTGGTGAGGTGGTGGTGGGGCAGAGCAGACGTGATTTAACAAAGTACATCCATATTTTTTCAGTTTACCGACAGTCTTGATCACCAAGAAAAGGGTTCTCCCTTGTGAATCATATTCTAAAATAGTCTCCAATCTCTATCTTCTATGATTTTTCAATTTAATCCGTAGGGAGTGTTTGGATGCATGCCCAACATGGCGTTTTGGAGACAAAACGCGTTTTTGTCTCCAAAACTCGATGTTGAGCACAATGAAAATGGCTTTTACAAAACCTGGTTTTCTGAAAATGCCATTTTCACAAAAGGGTGGAAAGATTCACTCAAAGCCTTGTTTTATCATGCCCATCCAAACTTGTGAATTACCTTAAGTTTGGCCATACATCTGCAGCAAAACACTATTGACTATATTCTTTTTGTAGATAAAAGCAGGATAATGACTGATTTTGCTAATGTGTAATTGAAAGAACGTCTTCTTTTACACCTTATTATGGTAGTTTATGATTTTGCATTTTTTTCACCCAGAAAAAGTTGTAACTTCTATTCAAATTTCAAGTGCATTTAAAAACATCTAATGTTTTATTCATTTTTTTTGTCACTAACGGAAACTCACATTTTTAGGTTGTGTGATACATAACTAATTATATGGATGCCATCTCGAAAAGTTTTCTGTTTATCTATAAATAAAAATTTATAACCGGTTTAAAAATCAAAACTCTTTCGGCTAATTAAACCTAATCTACGGAACAAAAAACATGTTTTTTATGACTTTTTGGATTTTGAATCTTGACTATAAAGATTACATCTATATAGGGAGATTTTAACAAAAACTCCAAAATACAAGCTTCAACTAGCAAGTCTTGAACGTGCTCAAGCTTTGCATAATGATGTTTCGTTAGGCCTAGGCCTGTATTAAACCCAAAAAGCGTATGGCAATTTTCAAAAGAAAGGTAATGACTATTTCACATACTGAAATAGTAGACTCTTTTGCAATATATATGCTTCATAATTGCATCTTTTTTGTCAAACTCTTTATAAAATATTTGTCATTATTGATAAAGGCAAATTACTAGCACCATGCAAGAACCATGCCAATCAATCTGTTCCCTCTAGGAAGTGAAACCTTGGGAAGGCTCGTGGCACAAAGTCGAGGTTAAGACTTAGTAACTTCGCATGTACGTCCTTGATAAGGGGTTCGTACCATGACAAGGCGATTTCCTACCTAGACTACGAGATCATGGTCGAACGAAACATTGTCGAACATGCTTCTGTCAAGGCCTCCCATGAAACCAAAAATATGTATCCAGATGGGGTTTACGCAACGGCTAGAATTGAAAAATGGGAGGGGGCACTAATATAAAAATTGAAAATAATGGGACGTCGAAACAGAAGCACCGACAGCAGGCTTGGTATCCTGAGGAATGGGAGAAAGGGTGGAGGCTTTGGTTCTCAATTAAGTAGTGAAATGAAATACTCTTTCTACTCATCAGAAAACCGAGAAATATGTGAAGAAATGTGTTCGTGTTGGATGTTTGACCTCCTCCAAATTGGAAAAAATTAAAATTCTCTTTAGTGTGGCAGTCGGAGATGTTCTTACTGTTTATTTCCTTTCACAAGTTAGGTAGAACTGAAAGAAGAACTACGTCACTCACTGTACCATTCACATATTTTCGTTGGCAAGAACTTTTGTGACCCCTACCGTTATCGTCTGATTGAAGATGACCTAATAAATGTGGTCGGCACAATGAGAGTGACCCATCGCTTTGAATTGGGTAGTCACCGTTCAGCTTCCATAGCGGTTGTTAGGTGAATATGAGGAGTATTTCATTATATCACGTAACAAGAAAGTTAGAAACCCTTCTTTCCACTCTCCTAAGGTACCAAACCTACTTTCGGTGCCTTGAAGCGATGCTCCGCCATGCTTCAACTTGCATATCGGTGATTCCTTTTGTAGCATAGAAAGTTGATGCTCCAGATGCTCAAAATGAAGACAAGTTGCCTACCAGCCTCCCCACTATCCATTGCGTCTACCCCTGGTGTTAAAGTGTTTCATCCAAGGGACTTTAGCGCTACTCTCACAAATAAGCGAAGCTAATCATACTAAGCTGATAGGGCCGATGGCCTTCTTCTTTCCAGTAAAAACTTCCTGTACCGACCTCCCTCACCCTCACATACATACACTTTCCTTCTGCTTCTACACAGGGTCGTGATGGAAAGCGTTTGGATTCAGACAATCTAATTGCAATTAGTCAAATTTTATAGAACTGAAGATACTAATATTTCAAAAACTATATATTGACCATCTGTACTTGCATTTGCATCTCTTTCCGTTCTAGCAATGGCTGCTCATTGAATTTCACATATGAAACTCATTCCCCAGGCAAAATCTTTTGTGACAGCATAAATCCCGTTTGAAGTGGATGGTGCGAAGAGTTGCTAGTTCAGCGGTCACGAACACCATGTGTGGTTGTCTGACATGGCAAAAAGTTCGCTCTGATCTAGTGACTGGAAACCTGCAACAAGATCTTCCTGACCAGATATCCAGCGACTTCCGTTTCCTTTTGCTCTTAGTATCTCTACATGAATATTAAATCTACTAATCTAGGGACATCAAAGCTTCATTTCGAACCAAAATTTCCTCCAAAATACTCATCTTCCAGGGTGGGGAATTGGTTGCAATAATGTCTGATGATCCGGTGAGGGCCATGTCTTCCATAGGGTGACGCAATTTGCAGAACAACGTGCTTTCCTCTACAACATTTCAGCTCTTTTCTGGTTGATTTTTACAGAGTGGTGCTCCCAATTTAGGCTGCAGCAATGATCATCTCCCTTTCTTGCCCTTGGACTTTAAATAGATCCCAGAAAATATTACACTATCGTGTGCACGAAGTTGGAAAGCCTAGAATGTCGACGCCACGCAAATACAGGTGCATAAATTTTCAGGTGGGAGGGACAACAAATATTTTGAGAAATTGGAACAAAGGAAAGGGAAAAAGCTAACACACTCCTTTGGACGAGTAAGCTGTACCGGCAACTTAAACTTCACCTGTTGCGATAAGGGTTTGCCTCGAGTGAACCCGCTGCTAGCCAATATAGAAAAAGTGTCTGTTTGAATTTACAAGGATAGCCAATGTAAGCATTGCAGATGTAGTCACCAATGTCAAAGCCTCCACAGTTGCTTCTACTAGCTATGTACGTAGAGAGAGAGAGAGAGAGCGAGAGAGAGAGAGAGAGATGCCAATATGAACCAGCAAAAGAAGAGCAAAACTTTTTTTCTAAGTATCATATTACGCATCGCTTGAACCCGCGAAGATCGTGTTCTTTTAAGAACCTTACAAACAAAAAAAGAATAAAAGTTTTTTACATTAGTTACACAATCTTTAACTATTGGAAGGTTTCAATATAGAATTAAAGTTCCAGATCACAACCATATTCCCATAAAAAATCATTAAAATATTGACAAGAATAACTTGGCACCACTGGGAGAGCAATAGTTCCAATTCTCTACTGCTGTCAATTGGAATTCAGTTCTTTCTCTAGGCGAGCCTGGTCACTGTCCACATGAGTTGACTATTCTCCAACACCATCGATCAAAATTAAAGATCTGGTTGCTGGGTGGACCATGTAGAAGTACTCTTTTGATTTCTTATCTGCGGCCCACGTTTGATGAGCCAAAACCAGTGATACCAATTTAAAGAGCAGAAGGCCCACTAGGCTGAGTTTGGACACTTCTCTGTTATCGAGAGTCAAGCTGTCAATTTCTTCTGTATATTGCTAGTATCTTTTGCATATCAACGGAACCATTAACTTCACTGAAGATCAATCCGTCACCGCTCGTTTGATGAGTCAAAACCAGTGATACCAATTTAAAGAGCAGAAGGCCCACTAGGCTGAGTTTGGAGATCACTTCTCTGTTATCGAGAGTCAGGCTGTCAATTTCTTCTGTATATTGCTAGTATCTTTTGTATATCAACGGAACCATTAACTTCACTGAAGATCAATCCGTCACCGCTCCATCGCTCCTCCGGGTCATGGTTGTCTTAAGCTGGAAGAACATGTATATGGTCATCAAAAAACGAATCAATCTGCGGGTTCAGCCATTGTAAATAACCACAATGGGAACCCAATCCGTCTCTGAAGTGATGCCATCCCGAGTGTTTTAGCTATCACCAATAATCCGAGCATGAACAAGATCCATCTTTGAAATGGTGGAAGCGATTCACGTCACGCACAAGAATTTCCCTCCCTGTAAACTCGGAAACGAACTTTGTCATCGAGTGGCAGTCTTCGCACAGGCGAAGGTTCTTGGTTATCCGGATGATCTCAGGGCTGCTGGTATTGATGAGGCCAAAACCTAGAGCCAACTTTTCACTGTGTCCCAGTAGGACCTGCTCCTTCTCATGTTGCTGAAGTTCATAAAGTACAATATCAGTATTGGGGACATAACCCCTTTGTTTCATCTCTCTTGAAATCTTAAGCAGCAAAGCATGAACCTGCTCAATTTGAGGATTCGGTTGGTCCAGTGAAACAAAAGAATAGATCCACTTCCTAACCTCTATCCAACTGCAACCCGACACCTTTTGCAACCCTCTTTCTTCAACCATTCTCTTCACCCTAGCAACATCTTCCCACCTTCCTGCTTTTGCATATATGTCGGCAAGCAGCACATAGTTACCAGCGTTCAACGGCTCCAACTCGAAAAGGAACTGTGTTGCTCTCTCTGCTAGCTCTACGTTGCCATGAATTCTACATGCACCAAGAAGCGCACCCCAGACGGTTGCACTAGGTTCACTTGGCATTTTCTCGATGAGCTTAGCAGCCTCTTCCAATAGTCCAGCTCGACCGAGGATATCAACCATGCAAGCATAATGCTCTACCCATGGTGAAATATCATACTGCTTCTCCATGGATTGGAAGAATCGGAGACTCTCTTCGACCAGACCAACATGGCTGCAAGCACCCAATAAGCTCAAGAACGTAACCTCGCTAGGTGATATTCGAGCTTGAATCATCTCCTCGAAAACGCCAATCGCCTTCGCTGCAAGCCCATTGACACCATAGCCAGCTATCATGGAATTCCAAGAAACCGTGTCTCTTTTAGGCATTCGCTCGAACACTTTCCTTGCATCAACCAAGGCACCGCATTTCGCGTACATTGCCACAAGTGAATTCCTAACCGACAAAATCGACTCCAAGCCCCTCCGTAGAACAAAGGCATGAGCCGTTTTCCCCTGACCCAGAGCAGACAACGTTCCAAACCCCTGAAGAATGCTAACCAGAGTGACAGAATTGGGAGAGATCCCCACGTCCATCATCTCCCGGAAAATCTCCAAAGCGTCCTCTATTCGCCCGCTCTTCACATGGGATGCGATCATCGCACTCCAGCTGACGACATTCTTCTCAGGCATTTCAACAAACACTCTCCGCGCATATTTAATGCACCTGCATTTCGCGTACATATCAACCAGGGTGGTGGAGATGTAGACGTCGGACTCGAATCCTTTCCGAAGAATGTGGCCATGGATTTGCTTCCCAAGGCCAAGCAGCTCGGAGGCGCAACAAGCCTTCAGAACGTAGGGATAAGTGAACCGGTCGATGTCGACGGCAGCGTCGTCGACCAACTGCCGAAAGAGAGCGAGGGACTCGTCGAAGTGGCCGATCAGGGCGAACGCCCGAATAAGAGCGTTGTACAAGAAGATGGACGGTTTCTCCACGGCATTGAAGACAAGTCGAGCTTCGCTAATGGAGTCGCAAGCAGAATACATATTGATAAGTTTCGTGGCGAGGAAGGTGTCTTGGGCGAGCCCGTGTTCGACGAGGTGCCGGTGGACGACCCGGCCGAGCCGGAGAGCCTTCCGGCGCGTGCACGCGAGGATGAGGGATTCATAGGTTTGCTGGCTCAGTTGGCGCCCGTCCTCTAGACTCAGAAGAAAGCAGACAGCTTCTTCGAGATTCCGTTGCTTACAGAGGTACCGAAGATGTGAGTCGCTGGTAACGGTGGCGGCGGTGGCAGCAGTGCTGGAGGAGGAGGAGACAGCAACAGAGACGACGCGTCGTGGAAGAGCAGAGAGAAGAATGTGGTGGCGAGGATGGTATCGGCGTAAAGTGGGTGGAGGAGGAATGAAGGGCCAGGGCCGCAGCCTAGCCGTCCACATGAATCGTTGTTGGTGGTGATGGTGGTGGTGGTAGCGGTGATGGCGGTGGCTGTGCTTGTGGAGGAGGTGGTCGAGTCTCGCCACCCACCCACCCATTTCCCTGTTCTTCTCTCCTGGTTTTTATGTATATGTGGATATGGATATGGCATAAAGTGCCTTTGTCACAACCCGAGACATCTACCAGCCACTAGCTCAAGCCGGTGCTCTGCTGAACAAAATATACAAAATGAAGTACGTTTATGACTTCGAACAAGGCTACCAAATTGGTAAGACTTGGTTTAATCAATTATTTTTTTCCCTTCTTAGTTTCATGGACACACTGAGCATGAGCATCCACCAGATGAGAGAGGCCCAGAGACACGTTCAAATAAATTCTGGCGTTATCCATTAAACGAAGTGACGTCCCGCCTAAATTATTGAGAATAAAAGCTTGGCATATCGAGTAGTACACAGTCGGTATCAGTCTTCTTGTAGAATTAAAACTTGGTTTCGCTTGTCTTCATCAAGAGTAGCCGGTCACTTTTGTTGTTAAAATGTATGCGTCCTCACGCTCCTCAACTACAACGCACAGGGACTTCTAGTAAGTTTATCTTCCCTAAGTATAGAAACAGGCACACTTCATGTGTATCAAAGCGATAGGTTCACGTATTGTGTCCGAATCACAGGTTCCTCTAATTTGAGGAGGAGAAGAAGAAGAAAAAAGAAAACAACAATGGTGCTCCTCAATTACAACAAGCGCCTTGAATCTGGTAGTTTCACAGTGGAGTTCTTCCAAAACCATTGGGATATTAATGGGCATGACATGTAAGCATAGTAGATAACCTTTTTCAGGTGGAGGAGGTAGTCAAAAGGGTGAACAAATCAATTATATTATTCATTTCGAAGCAGGACGAAAATTGGGGGGTGCAAAACTTGATACCAATTGCACTATGTAGTGCAGAGTACAAGATTATCTCTGGGATCTGGGCAAAGGGGTGCAAGACTTGAGACCAATTGCACTATGTAGTGCAGAGTACAAGATCATCTCTGGGATATGGGCAAAGATGATAAAGGAGAGTTTAGAAAGGATAAAGGATGGATCAGGTGGCATTCTTGTCAAAGTGATCATTGCATAAAAATCTGACTAACGAGCATGAGGTGATGCCATCACTGGAAAGTCAGAAGCAGCCAAGCAGCCATCAGTATACATGAACTTAGATGTATTGAGCAAGCTTAGAAAAGAAAGCTGAATAGACGTGTAATCGATAGAAAAGATGCACAAATCTAGCTGCAATTTCTTTGATCGATGGAGGGAAAAAAAAATGTAATTACAACTGAAAACTTTAGAATATTCAAATTGATGGAGAACTAAAAAATAGGATCTTATATCAAAGGTGACTAAATATACTATCAAAGGTGACTAAATATACTGATGAATTGAGCAGCCATCAGTGGCTTTTGCCTGCTCTACATTGAAGTAAAGGTAGTGATTAGGGAAAGATTGGTTCAAGGCTCATGATAAAGTAGAGCAATCAAAACCTTGATCTCGAATTCGAATTCAACTCGAGTTGAACTCCATTTTATAAGCTCGAGCTCGACTCAATTACATAACATCGAGTAGTTTAACTCAACCCGTGTAACATGTTTAACTCCTTACAAGATGTTTTTGTCCACAATATTGGAGCTTGATTAACTCAATTAATTTGGTTAGCTCATGTAGTTAACTTGCTTAACTCCTTACAAAATGTTTATACCTACAATATCATGATATCTAAGATCAGGCTATCAAAATGTATTACTCGATAATCGATATTATAGCTCAAATAGAACATTGGACAACATAAAATCTCTGCTCCTAGAGCATCCTGAGATATCTATTGTTGCAGAGTGAATCCATTTAAAATAGAGTTTGATCATATGGAAATATGACAAAGTCCATATAAACAAACCATCAACTGCAATAGTAGAATGAATTCAGTTAAAATAAAGTTTGATTATAAGGGAATATGATAGAGTCCATAAAAACAAAACCGTTAAGAACCCATTAGAGCTCATTCCAAAATATCTACAGCTTAGAGCTCCATATTAGTAGGTTTTCACCTTTCAATTCAATAGTAACATCAACTCATCAAGATTGAGATTCATCTTTACTGAATGTTCAGTCAACTTAGAACTGCATTGGTCATGTACAACTAACCATATCAGTGAAGAAATCCACACAACTAATAAATGAGCAAAGCCACACAACCATATAGTTCTAAAAACAATCACAACTATATGCATTTTCAAGAATGCATTTTGCAAACTAATAAAATGCAAATGCAATTTCCAGTTAATCAATTTTGACTTAACATAATCAAATTTTTTTCAAGAAACTCAACATCCAAAGAAATAAATCTTTAGCGTAAAGAACAAGAACGAGATATTACAATGAACATCAAAATTGTTGAGATCTTCTAAGTAGCCAAAGATAAAACCTCAGCAAACATCGAACTCTTTTGATTAAAATGTCCTTTGATGCACATCCAAAAGAGCACAAATGACTACAATAAAGGAAAAACAAAGTTAGTAGATTCTTAAACATTTCAACCTACAATTAATAGGAAAAAATTAATGCCAATAGAAAACTAATGGGGAGGAAAAGAAAATCAATATTGGATGACTATGAGCATGACAAACAATAGTGTTTTACAAAGAAGCCAACTGTGATGTTGAATCATAATATCATTCATCTTCAGTATTGTCCTACAAGAAAGCCAATAATACTTAATCAATATACAACTACTGTAACATATAAAGACAAATAAACATAAAAAACTTTGTTAGAAATACATTGTAATACTTACCTTTAGTAATATCAATACAACATTCATTAGTCATTGTACTATTTTATTTAATCACCTACACAAACTGAATTTTTTTATTGTTTTCGGACTCAATGGACTTTGACTTTCATATATAAATTGACCTCCAGTACTAAAAGCATATTCAAAAGCAATTGTAGTAATAGGAATACACAATATATCTGGTACCATATGTGATAAAATGAAGTATTTAAATTATTTGTCTTTCTACCAAATCAATATATCAATTGAATTATGCGTAGTAATGTCGCATTTGAGCAACCCATCTTTTAAATGCATATCTAGATCTGACTTGTTAGCTTGGAAATGAACAAATTGTATGCCATTATCCATCAACAAAATATAAAGGACATTCTGGAAAGAAAAAGAGAAATGACAATTGTATGTCATTATCCATACCACAATTGTCATTGTATGCCATTATCCATCAACAAAATGGAATGTCATTCTTCAGATCACTCTGATAGTGGTTGTTTCAGAACATTAATGTTTGATGGATTTCTCAGGAGATTGATGGAAAAAGGCGTTTATGGAAATGTCAAGACTAATTTCAAAGACTAATTGCAATTCAATGTCATTAGTGCTAACCATACCACAAACTGTATACCATTAGTACTCACAATAAAAAAAAAGAAATGCCATTAGTATATGCCATTCTTGCTTCCTAATGAAAAAGACATTCTGGAAAGGAAAGGAGAAATGACAATTGTATGTCATTATTCATACCACAAATGCAATTGTATGCCATTATCCATCAACAAAATGGAAAGGACATTCTGAAAAGGAAATGAGAAATGACAATTGTATGCCATTATTCATATCTACTTTAGTTGAATTGCTAAAAAACCTTACATTACTCCTATTATAGGTACCAAGATTGGAATTACTACATGAGCCACTCCCTCTCATGAAACTACTAGCATCACATTCAATATCTCTACTCAAACCTTCAATTCTAAAAACATAGTTGTTATAAAGCTCTTACAATATATTTTTTACGAATGTCATTTGGTCTTTCTTTTTTATGTTTACTAAAAACCTTTGAAAAGACAATTTTGATAAATTCAGCTTTATCATTGGATCTAGTATAGAAGTAATAGCCATCAATGCATTGTAAGAGCTCCAATACTTACCAAACTTCTCTTTCATTTTAGTTGCCATTATCTTTATAAATCTACTTCCATTTTCAACTTGCTCTTGTAATAATCTTTTGGACCCCTAAGTTTCTAGGAAAAACAAGTTTGTTGTTGGATACTTAAACTCTAAAAAAGCATGGAAACATTATAAAATGCATCAAGAAAGTACATATTTTTTGTACTTTTTTCTATTAATGTGGTTCTAGCAGCCATGCCAAACAAGCATCTTTCATAAAATATCTAGCAAAAACATCTTTGTTCATAAGTGCAACCTCTAATATATATAAAAATAAATAAAATTTTATTGAGCTGCAACATCTAGTATAAACTTCTTTTGATCACGAATTTCAAATTTATCAACTACAACTTGAAAGTTGTGAAGCTTGATGAGGTGCATTTTATATATTTAATTGCATCTCTAAATACCAAGTTCATTTCTGATGAAGAAAAAATATCTTGCACCATCAGAATATGTGCACAACAACACATAAAAAATGTACTGCCTTAATATAGATGTACACCATTTTTTTCAAAAATTATTTTTCTATATTCTTACAAGAACATCATTAGAAGAAACAATGTCAACTGTAATGGATATTACCTAATTATTTTTATTTTTCATTTTTGAAGATATTTAACAATTACATTTGCTAATTTTTTTCTAGTATAAGGTAGTTCGACTTGGCTAAATCTGATTATATACTTTTGAAGTATTTATGCATGATTGTACTAGATGTATACCCAATTTATTGATTTGACGTTTACATATCCATTGTCAAACCAATAGATGTGATATCTTTAAAATATTCACTCTACTTCTTTCTTTCTATGTCATAATGTTGTAACATCTCTTTTTACCATTGTTCTTGAAATGGGTGACTAATTTGGAAAAGCAAGCTTATTAAAAATGTAAACCAACAACATTCAACCATATTGAATGCGTACTCGTGACAAACAATCATCTTCATTAATATCTCTCTTATTTTTTGTGTATCAAGTTTGACGCCCTTACTCATTTATTCATTTTTAAGACCTAAAACTTCACTAACACAAAAACTCAAAGTATTTTGCTTTATATTACTAGGACGTGATACACACTTGTGCTTTTTCATTGATGGTGTACTTCTCCTGTATTTATAACAAATGTTGTTTTGCAATACTTGCCTATATTTTTCACACTACCCACAATTACTTTTTCAAAATCATTCCAAACTAAAAAAGTCATTACCCTTTGTCTTCTCATACACTACCAACCATTGCTTCATCAACTTTGTTCATGCTTACAACCTCATTTTTACCATACTTCAAATAAGTAGGATCTAAATTATTGTCAGTTATAGGCTGTTGGATAGAGATTTGAGGGCAAGGGGATTTGTTGAACTTTCTCCACACACAAAAATACACAACAAGAATTTTAACCAATATATAAAAAAAAAGATACATAATGCAATATTTAATGTCTCACGTAGGTCAACAAGAAAATACATAACACAATAATTAAAACCACTAGTCTATTACAATCATCAATCATATGATGAGAATTTGTTGTGGATAACATTAGCAATATGCCAACCTTAATAAGTAGACCTCCTTTCACATGATCTAAAAAACTCAAACATCTCATATACTTTGTTTAGCATATGGGCTCACAATGAAATCCAGAAGCACAACATTAATAATGCAACATTTCCATTAATAAATAAATACAACTATTTGCAGAGAAATCTTGCAACTCAAGGATATCTTTGTAGAAGGATGAGACTGATATACAAGTACATGGATATATATGTATCATGAATGAAACCTACTAGACATTTACCCAGTTTTTATACTTGTATGTTGTGGACTCTATCTAACTCTGGGAGCCTTTGATTGGGCATTCCAGTGCTGATTTTTCTTGTTCATCCTTAGCTATTGCTATTTCTTGTAGGTTCTCATTTTATGTTCCCTTCTCTTCTTTTTTTGTTTCACTTTTTAACTCTTCATTACTCACCATAGGTCGCCGATGTTGTGTGATATGAGAAGTAATGTGGCTCATGCATCCCAAGTTCATTTCCATGTTATAATTCAATCTTGGAGTAAAAAAAGTAGAATATAATCCCCTGTTGCAAAGGGTGAAAAACTACTAGTTTGTTGTTGCTATAATTGCAGATCCTGATTAACCACATCCCTTCCCATTTTCCGTTGCTTGTATAAAGGCTAGATACAATTCTTGATTGTTTGATCTAGAATTATCTCGTGCGCTTTGTTTTAATTCTAATGAAGCTCCACGAGATTTGAACAATATTTTAACATTACATTAAGAAAATAGATTGGATTTGGATTTAAGTAATGACATCCACTCGAATTTGGATTTATATACAGTCTTAAATACATATCTCCAATAAGTTTACCATGCTTTTCTTCAATTTTAGCATTTGATTAACATTCTATGGTTTAGGCTTTTTTTAAGTGATGCTTACATATAATAATCATATAATATGTTTGTTCATACAGGTGAAAAAACAGAAAATAACACCATGTATTCTAGTTGGGCATAATTTTGATGGTAAAGGTATGAACATCTACTGCCTTTCTGTTGATTTTTGTCTATTGGTTTTCAGATGATTATGATAGTTGAATTTGTCAATGCCCATTTGAAAACTTTCAACTTAGGTTGCACACATGAGTAAGCAGGGTTAGGTGAGATCAAGTGGTAAAGAAAATAACATTGCTTGTGGGTTTGCTAAGAGGCAACAGATGAATGTTAGGGCACCAAACATAGAAGAAAGAAGAGAAAAGAAAGAAGCATGGCATTAGCTACATTCCCATTGATTGGGAAAGAAACAAAAAGCTAAATCAGTAAAACAAAAAGAAGAAAAAGGAAACCTTAACAGAAGTTGGTTTATGCTCTTACCCCCACCTAATATAGAGACAAACATAGGCACAACAAGTGTCGGTGGTTGAACGGTAGTGCTGTCGTCCAGAGCCATGGAGCAGAATGACATTGGGAGCTGGCTGGGTCCTTATGAAACTAGTGGAGGGCACTACTACTGTATGAGAGAGAGCCAGAGAGTGGTGAATGCAATGGCTGATAGAGAGAGAGTGTTAGTCAGAGAGAGCGGATGTCAGAGGTCTAGTGGAGACTTGGATGCAACAGACCAACAATGGTCTGGTAGAGCGTTAGTTGCAATGTGCCAACGGTGATCTGGCAGAGCCCCAAAGTAGGCAAGCAGCTCTACAGACGGTGGTGGCAGGTGGCGAGCCAGTGTTGCTGCTGTGTAGGTGTGAGACTGTTGGTTAGGGTGGTTTGGTCGACATGAGAGAGAGAGAGGTTAAAAGGAAAGGATCCATCGGGTGAACAATGAACAACTATTGTTTTTACCCTAAACTGGTGAGCCGGTTTTGAAAAATTTGTGAACTAATTTTTTGGAATTCAACTGATTTTAGGTAGTGAGCTGAGTCGAGTTTAAATGAATTGATTTGGTGACTCCACTTGTTTATCATTTCGAGTATAAATGTAAGCTCGAACTCAGCTCGTTTATAAACAAATCAAACTCAAGCCGAGTTTTCTGAGTGAGCTTGAGTCGGGCTCAAGTTGCCTCGACTTGTTGTCAGCCCTATTTGTAGAGTTGCCTCAAGTTGAGCTAAATTTGGAAGATTCTATTTTTCACTCCTCATTGCCATCTTTATCTTTCATTGACCTCGAAATGCATGTAATTTCATCTTCATCTTTTAGGTGATCAGATATCTGGTATTGCACGTATTATCATCTTTGCCATTCTTATTCAAGAAAGCAGGTCTATAGTGCTTTATGAATCTACGGTTACGGAACTTCAGGTGCCAAATGTTTTCAAATTATGCTTTAGGATCATTTTGATTTTTCTAGGTTGCAATGATTTTGAACTATTCTAGTGCAATCTAAGTAGTGTGTTGTACCTGTATAGTCATGGTGGCATGTCGACACGGGTACGACGACACGTTTGGACATAACTTTTGATTTTTTGGTATTTTTATAGAATTTTGCAAGATTTTGTGAATTTTTGCATTTTTTATGGTGTTTCCTATATTTCTTGTGGAATTGTGCATATTTTTTGTGAAATTTTGCACACTTATATACATATATGTATATATACTTTGTTGTATCCCCATGTTCAAAATTTTGAAAATTGCTATGTCCATACTAGTATCTCCGTACCTGTACCATACCCATACAAGTATCCACATGAGTTAGAATGTGATATGTTTCAAGACTACTTTTCTTCCCTCCCTTCACAGATCACTTCCTGTTTCTTTTTATTCATTGTGGCAAAATTGTTTGCAGCAGCATAATTTATAATGACTCAACCAAGATATACTAGCTAGACGTCAGTGCCCATAGCTGCTGCATGTATGAGCATGAGGATCATCGCTTGTCTCAATAAGTTTGAGCCTATATAAGCTTTGAGGATGAAGTCAGCTTGGACTTTGTTGAGCCTTGAGATGAGCATGACAGAACCTTGGCCTACAAGGTGTGGGACCTTGCATAGTCAAACACTATTTGCTCAGGGCTGACTTGTATATTTGAACATCTGCATGCACATAGATATATGTGGCTGAGATAATAAGACACACTATGGTCATGATAAGGGATATTGCAGTCTATGGATGCCAGGTACTGGTTTTATGTCCTCATATCCGGTCTCCATATAAAAAAAAAATCGATTTCATGTCAAACTCATGTCATAGGTAATACTCATGGGATTCGAGTAAAAGGGGAGACAAACAAGATAGGGCCTTTTGGTAATCTAACATCGGTTGCAACTTTTTTTTCTCAATTGTTTTTTTCAGTGATCGATATGCAAAAAAACAAGGGCCTTGATGGTTTCTTATGGTTCTAGTACCTAATTAGGTGCTGTGTGGAAATAGTTAAGTTACTGTCTCATGCATCTAGTTTTATTAGATTCATTGGACACATTTAAAAGTGTTTCCATGAATTTTTCCTACTTTTTGAGGTAAATACATGGATCAGTAACACACTCTTACTATTCCCAAGTGGTCTCTGAAGGGTCGTTTAGTAAATGGAACATTTTTTGAGTGTTCTATGAATCTGCCACAACGATTGTGGTAGATTTATAGACACTTAGTCTTATTGTTCTATGAATCAGACCCAATCTTAGGGACAGTCATAGAATACTTACAAAGTATTCTAGCTGCCAAGTTTCCAAACATGAGACACAATCTGACATTCAGCTCGCCTTTTGAAAAGTAAGCAGAGTTCTAACCAAACTAGCGGTGAGGAGATGTGGACCCATAGATGATGCAAATGGGCCAGATCATTGACTATGTCTTGCTGTATATAATATGAATATGAAATGCTATCCTTCGGATCTGAACATGATCCACCAGATAAAAGTTGAGCGCGGATATATGATCTAGATCTGGATCTCAGTCAGAAGCAACCCTAACTATTCTTGTGTACTTTTCTTGAAACATCTGATTTGAATTCAAACCTAGGAAATAGGAATTCACAGTGTCCCCATAATTGTACCAAGTACGGTCAAGATTTTTATTTCCATATTTGATTCGGTTTTAAGGTTTCATCCGATTCCACGTCCCTTGGCATTTTGACCTGTTGTTAATTACATTGGATGTGACAGATCCTACCAAGTATTAGAATAAATTAATGTCATTAAAATATGATTTCCAATCCAGTCAAATAAGAAAAACTGTAGAAATCCTAGAAGATATACATATATTAAAATGTTCCAAAACACACAAACTAATTAACAGTTTATCAAGCTTATTCAACTATGTTCAAGAAAAACTTAACGGACATTAATCACTTGATAAACAGTATATGTATATATATGTGAAACTAAAACAAAAAAAAAAAACTAAAAATGACAGAAAACATGAAAAAAATGTTAAAATATTTAGCCTACAAAGGTGATACCTCGAAATGGGCGTTCATTTGGAAAAGGTCATATTTTAAAATATGATAATTAAGCAATTGATTAGCTCTTATAGTAAGGAACTCCACCCAGAAAAGGGATGGATACAAACTCCTAGAGAATCGTTCATCAGGTGCATGTTTTGCTGTAAAAGGAAAAGCTCACTAGCTATCAGGTCAGGACCCTGGTGCCTCGTACGGACCAGGAGGAAGCCCTTATTGACGATACCTAATCTGCCATTTGACTCACTTAAAAGAATACCTAAGGCTGCCGACTTAATTTTTTGACATGAAAATCCTATCAGTTGTATTTGCGCAATATCATGAATTAAACAATTGTGGCACTATATATATATATATATATATATATATATATATATATATATATATATATATATATATATATATATATATATATATATATATATATATATATATATATATAAAAGAGTGTGTGTGTGTTTGTTACAGAAGACATGAACATAGTTTAGATATTCTTTTTTTGTGCATTTTTTCGATGTTCAAAACTGTTGCAAATGGTGTATTTCACAAAACCATTAATCGGCTACGATTTTGAACACATAATGCACCAATTGCGACATTTTTTAGTGCTAAAATATAAAAACTAATCCAACAACCGGTGTTGGCCTATATATATATATATATATATATATATATATATATATATATATATATATATATATATATATATATATATATATATATATATATATTGAGTTAACATCCGGCCGCAGCTGCATTTGTCCGCTTGCGACCGGAATCTTTGACAGCTTAGATGTGCAAAACAAGTGTCACTTGATAATTGCTTTTGTGAAGACAATCTCCACTAAAATGACCTAAAGGCAATTAAAGAATCTTGCTTTCTTGTGCCTGCTTCCTTTGAAACTCTCTCTCCCTCACTCTTTCTGTCTTGACTGAAAACGGTAATAGGATCTCCATCTTGCCATTTCTTTGCTGATACGTCTACTGAGGATTCATGTGTAGCTGTCCGTGGCCTGAGCACGACAACGACAAGAATGGCAGGGCCTCCAGCACCACACTCTTATTGGCTCTCTTCTCCCTCATCTTCTTTCTCTCGATCTTGTTCCTCAGGCCTACAAGAAATGATCTAGACGAGGGCGTCCCTGACTGCAACTGGATGGAAATGCGCCGCCTGAGAGCTGCCAATATCCATCAAGCACCGCGGAGCGTCGCCACAGGCCGTCAGAATTTGGAGACCGATCAAGTATTCCGTGCAAGAAGCAGATCCTCTCCTCCAACCTCCTCCTCCTCCTCCAACTCCTACGATGACGGCTTTCATGAAGTTTCCACCGGTCCAAATCCTATATCTAATCGCTAAACTGCCGCCCTAGTGTTTCAGCTGTATCCTCTCGCCACCGTTGCAGCCGCGATCACTGTTGGTGCCTTCTCAGACTGCCGGTGCTCCGCCGCAGCACCTGAATGTCGGCGGCCAGTCGCAAGACGCAAGCGCACGGCGCAGGAAGGCCTACTATGTCACACTTATTCATGTTTTGGCTTTTTCTATGTTCGTGCGTGTAGTTACATATATGATTTATAGACAGAATGAAAGGTTCATATATACATTTTCTGCAACGAAAATCTGGAGAAAAACTAGACATATCGGATGTGGGTAGATGCAGTTCGAATCCTATAGCATTAGAGCCAGACATCTCCGTTTGTCTTTCTTATTGTTTTCTCATTTTGGAGGCTTTGTGAAAGTGATGAAGGTAAGATCAGGTGAGTAATAAGCATGGTCTGTGGTGTGAGAGTGAAGGAAGATGTTATTTGCTGCATGGCAATGGCGAATGCAATGATAAAAGAGGAAAAGGGCTTGCCCGTCGTGTGGTTTTTTGTGCAAAAAGAAGGGAGAGCATCCAAGGCTGGCGTATGGCTGCCTGATCCTCACCTTTTGCCAGGCATCTACGTGATCCTCCCTAGGAATACCAAAACAGGCCAAGCCATTCTCTCTCTCTCTCTCTCTCTCTCTCTCTCTCTCTCTCTCTCTCTCTCTCTCTCTCTCTCTATATATATATATATATATATATATATATATATATATATATATATATATATATATATATATTCAACTGATTACAAAAAGAATACAAAACAATCAAAGTCTGGTTCATCAAATCGCCTGGTCATTTTTGTCTTTGACTAGAAAAAAGGAAAAAATTCATGCATGGAGAACAATGAAATTGTATTGCATCTTGACAAGTAGAAATTGCGACAAACTTCTTACTTTTCAGAGGTTCTAATGACGGCAACGTTAAATTTTCCCCGTCTTTAAAGTTGATTATTAGTGATTAGAAGTTGCTATGAAATTTGACTAGAAAAACAGTTTGACGATTTATTGAGATTAAGCAAGAAAATGCGAACCATCTTAGAAACTAAACGAGTTTCACAAATAATTGATTCTTTTAAATATTTAATCGCAGTAGCAAACATACCATAGATGAAGTTAACAAAATGAGTTTTATGCTATATATCTAAAAAGTACTTGTCATGAAGGCATTTGGATCATTTCAACTAACTAATCTGACTTGGCTTAGTGATAAACCTGGTTTAAATTGTCATAAGTATGGTGTATAAGGTTCCATTTTATACAATATATAACACTTACGTATTTTTTTAATATTAATGGGGAAAAATTAATATGGTAAGTAGGAAGGATTATTCATATGCCCAATTGAATGAGGTCAGATGAAGGATTTGACATATGTATATGTGTGTTTGTCCATATATATATATATAACTTTAAAGAAATACATAAGTATTTTACATCGTATTAAATCGAACCTTTTGCACATGACAATTTAAACATGGTCTATCACTATATATATATATATATATATATATATATATATATATATATATATATATATATATATATATATATATATATATATATATATATATATATATTGCCGAAGGATTAAGTAGGAAAGCTACAAAATCCACAATTTTCTTTAAGTTCTTGGATCAATTTATCCGTCTGCCAATAGTTGGCTTCATGCAATTATCTGCTCGAATCCAAGTCACCGTAGTTGGGTTTTGCAAAATAAATTGGATCTGATCACATACTGATAAGATATGGACCCAAGGTTTGGTCTCATTCCAAAATCCAACAAGTCTGACCGTTCAAATGTCAAAAGAGGTTAAGCTAGTTGAACCCATATTATTTTTCATAAACCCACATCTGAGTCTCAAATCATATGGATCCTCGACCTCCTCTTGCCACCAGATCTTGAGCTGTTCAGACTTGAATTTGCTCTATTTAGGGGTAAATCCCACATCTAAATCTAGTCGGACTTGGAAATCTACTTCAGAAAATCATATCTGAAATTGGCCTAGCTTTTTTAGATGTATATCTCTGATCTTTATATGCTAGTCAGACTTGGTTGATGCCGGTGGGCAACGGGCTGGGGTACTCAGCCCGATAATGTATTGGGCTGGCTCAGGTCGGTTCGATGGGGCTCATTCGACCCGATGAAATTTATTATTATTTTAATTTAATAATAATATAAATTTTATATTAAAAAATTATTTTAATCCTGTTGGGTCGGGCCCAGGCTCGAGCCCAAGGCTTCAGGCGGGGCCGGGCCTGGGCTCGGCTTTCGGGCGTCGGGCCAGCTCGGCCCGATACCTAATATCTGACCCATACGTAGATCAACACAAATATGGCTAGAGACTTCTCCTTTAGTTAGACAATTCACCTGCACTACGCCACTAATATTCATATGCTAGTCAGACTTGGAGCAAAGCCCACGAAGAATTCGCAACTTTGAGATGGTTGATGCCGGTGCATACTGATCCAGATCCATATGACGCACCAATATCGAGTGATCTGATCTTGATCTCTAGTATCGGCTTGGGTTGGCAAACATTTGGCGGACCTGGTATGAAGTTGGCTTGATGAAGAAGAACCCACTTACTCCTTGCGAAAATCAGTTTATCATGTGATAAATATTGCGGAGTTAAACTTGTTACTGCTAAGTAGTGTGGTTATTGCTGAATGGGGACTATGTAACTTGCATGAACCAAGTCATCCATTTTTCGGTTCAGTCGCGGCTCTCCAGTAACATTATTGGAATAAAAACAACTTTTGTTTAGAATGTTCACAACCCATCAGAGTGGCGCAGCGGAAGCGTGGTGGGCCCATAACCCACAGGTCCCAGGATCGAAACCTGGCTCTGATATTCTTTATCTTTCCTGGTGCCGGGTCTTCATTCTGCAATTCTTTTTTTCTCTCTCTCTCTTTTGAAGAAAAAGAAAGTTCCACCTTTCCTTGGGGCGTAACCTCATCTCCATTAACAATTGTTCCTTGCTGTTATTAACGGAAAACCGAACTTGAAACCTACTTACCAAGAGTAATGACATGCGTTGTTTATGATTTTGTATTATTAATTATTTTACTTTCATTTTTATATCAAGCTTCTACATATTGTTGTTTTTTTATATCATTCCTTATGCATGGCAAATAGTTTCAGTTTTAACAGTTCATGGTTGAGATGTTTAATATTTTTTAGAATTATTGGGGCAAACTACCATTTTCTTTTCATTTTGATTAAATTGATTGGAGTCGTTAACACTCTTATAGTTTGTTTGATCTAATAATTCATTTGCTTATGAGAGTATGGTAGTCTAATTAATTCATTAATTGAAAATTTTGTGTATTTACATAAAATCTTATTTGAAGTTTCATAATTAATGTTGTTTATATATAATACAACATCAGTAACTGCTTACAAGGAGTTCTGACATGCCTTGTTCTAATTTTTGCCATGTTGATTTTGATATCAATGTTAAGTTTATGTTTTTCATTCTTTAATTTGTCTTAATTAATTTTTTTCCAAAATATTAGCTTTTTGATGTTAATGCTATTTTATATAATTAGTTATGCACTATAACAATTTTTGGTTGAGAGACTTTATAATGATCAAATTACTTATTCGAGTATGCTTGTTAATTAATTCACTAATTGAAATTTTGTTTGTACAAAAAACTTATTTGAAATTACTAACTAAACTTATTTGTATAATATAACCCTTACAATCCACGTACAAAGGGTTCTATTAATGTTATTAATTATTTATTTCAAAAATATTAGCTTTAACTATTAATGTTATTTGTATACTATTAGTTATCCATTATAAATAATTTTTTAAGTTTTAACAATTCTTGATTAAAATGCTTTATATTAATTTCAATTATTTTGGTAAACCATCATGTTCTTTTTATTTAGACTAATTAATCTTCTTTCAATTTACTTGATCAAATGATCCCATTACTTATAAAAGTATGCCTATTTTATTAATTAACTAATTAAAAATTTTATTTGCATCACAAAAGCCTATTTGAAATATCAATTTTAAATTTCAAATGTTGATCATCCTTTGAGAGACATTCAATAAAATTGGAACCACGCAATATTATTTTTATATAATTAAAATTGTTTACTTAAAAATTTTATATCAAAATTGTTCTGGAAATAGTAGTTTTTATTTTCACTAAGGTATTTTTTGTACAATATTTACTTATTTAGTTCAAGTACGTTAAAATTTCGTTGACTTAAGTTGGGTTCATATTCTAATTTTTACATGTATAGTATTTAGTATGATAGGATCTATCTTGAGGTTTAGGTTAGTTTTATATGAGCGAATAACTTTACATGTATATTGTATGTTCAAAGTAAGTTGCCGCACGTATGTCTAGGGGTGGGTGCCGGTCCAAGCTGCTGCGGGTAGCTAGTACTTGGCTAGTTGGCTTGGTAAGGGCCCGGGTCTAGACCCGAAAGACCCAGCTCGGGCCCAATGGGTGGGTCTGAATTGGCTTGATGGGAACCTGATTCATTCTGATCATTTTAAAAAAATATTTTATTATTGATAATAATATATATTTTATTTATTAAAAATATATTTTTTATTAAAAAATTGTTTTAGATTTTAAAAAAATTATTTTAACTGGGTCGAATCTTGGGCCGAGCCCAAGTCCGGACCCGGGTTTCAGACATCGATCCGGCCTCACGCCCACCCACCGGTGGCAGGTTTTAACTTTCAAGCTCCCGGGCCTCACCAAATTCTACTATTAGATTCTGATACCGAATTTTCAATAAGATGTGGATTCTTTTTCATGTCTGAATATTTAAAACTGATTTATCGAATATCCAATCCCAGAAAGAACCATTGTCATACTGCTGCAAAAATGCACGAAAAGAAAAAGTTATACTGCAAAATTGCACGAAAAGGAAAAGTGAAAAGGAGGAAGAGGCGTCAGCTGCCCACTAAAACGAAGCGCCACCAAAGGGACCTGGCAACTCTGTTCACGGAGGAGAACGAGTTGTTCGCCTGCTTGGACGTCCAAGCAGCTCAACAAGGTGAACCAGTTCTACGAGTCCAAAGAGGCGGAGTCTCTCGAGAAGAAGCAGCTCCACGTCCTCCTCGAGTGCTTCATGATCGCCAGCGGAGGGTATCCTCTGCCAGGAGAGCCTTGCAGCGACTGCTCACTGGCGGCGTGGAAGGGATTGACGGTGGTGGATGCCACAGGGATGGTGAAGGCCAATGAGGCTGGAATAAAGTGGAGGAAGGAGAAGGTCAGGTGAGGGCTGCAGATCGAGTTGCCGGCGAATCGGCGATGAGTCGAGGTAGAGTCCGCTTGGATCTACCTACTTCAAAAAAAAAAATTAAATTTACATAATTTTCTTTTTAAATTTATGTAAATTGTTTTTGCTCCTATTATGTATGTACATATATATATATATATATATATATAATATCTTTGCAGCGACTGCTCACTGACTACGTTTAAGTTAGTTTCTATAGCGTGCAGATTTGCAACAGTTTTATACATAATGGTCGCTGTCCTTTTTTGGCGATCAACTATTACCATATCGAATATTAATGTTGTAGGCAAACTGAAAATGGGACTATGAGCTCCATCTGAATATATAATAATATAATATATAAAAGCTACTACTATAGATGATCTGTGATGAAAGAGCTGCTTTGAAAAAATTTGTTTTGTGAAAAAAAAGTTTTTGAATTATTTTTAAAAATTGATTTATACGTTCGGATGATACTCCTAAAACTCATTTGTTTTTTGTATAACCTCTAGGAGACCACTTTATTCAAATCCCTTTTGTAAACTAAGCTTTTCTGGAACATGATTTTTGAGAAAACCTTGTTTTGGTGTCATATAAACGCTCCAAAAAAGCTGTTTAGAGGCAAAAAGTTGTTTCTTTCATGTACATTTTTCATTCATTTCATTTCATATAAAGGATGAGAGCCTGCCTCCCGCCACAATCTTTCATTGGATTGCCCAAGGTTTTGCATGGCATTGCACTTGCAAGTCTAATACTATGTCACCGCGGTACGGGTATGGGTGATGGTACGGGTACGGGTACGGTATTTTTAAAAATGATGGTACGGGTACGGTATATATTTTTTGTAATAATATTAATTTTTAATTAAAATTATAAATTTTAAGAAAAATAAAACGCGTTAGAATGGTGGTACTCGACATCATTTACCATGAGAACTGTTCTTTCATATCTACAGATGAATCGATTGGTGAATATGAGACAACCCACATATATGTAATGACATTGTCACAAACAAAAATCATTAAACAATAGTTTTATTTCTTTTTTTTTTTTGTGTCAAATGTCAATGTTACAAGAGTTTGATTACACTTTGGTATATGAGCATGGATCCACTGTTATAAATGATGCCTCCAGATGACCACATGAAGTCACAATGCATAAAGAAAAATAGAAGCCACGGTTGAAATTTTTTAATGGCAGGCATTTTTTAGTCCTGTATTGAAATGTTTGACAAGAGAAGGAAAAGATATAAGAAACTACCACCGTTTGTGCCTATTTTGCTGGATTTGGATCTGGTTTCGATCCGAAACCAGATCCGAACGTGTTATGGCTTGATTTTTCTGGATTTTGAAAAGTTTGGATCTAGTTTTGACCCAAAACCAGATCCAAACGTACCACCACACCCCGGTACTGCTGTACCGGTACGTGGTGTACGGTGACATAGGTCTAATAGTGATTTGGAAAAGAAAAAGAAAAGGAATGAATATGCACATTTGGTAAACCAATATATAATTGAAAAGCAAGCGAAGCTACCATGCACTGTCGAGTTTTGATTTCTTTAGTCTAAGTGTCTAACTGATTGCTGTGGGTTGAGTTGGAGTTGAAGTGAAAATTTTCTTATATATAAAAGCGTTTGGTTCGCCTAGGGCCCGAAACCTTCATTTTCCTCATCACGCTTCTCTCTCTTCACTCGGCATTCTCTCCTACGGTGAGTCCCATTGACCCTCCAGCCATCTCCGGCAAGCCATCAGTGAATCCGACAGCCAGCAAGCCACCATGGTAGTACGACGACAGGCCGACCGAGAACCGATTGTGAGTTTTTTTTTTTCTCATGTTCTATCGATTGTTCCCTTGGGCAGGGGCAGAGCTAGGATTTAGTTTAGGGACGGGCCAAATAATCCAACCTCAAATTTGGGTAGGGCCAAAATGAACCTAAGTAAAAAAAATACATTGAACAATTAAAAAAAAATTATTTTTTTAATTTAAATTTTTTTTTTTCTAGCTAGTTTGGGGCGGGCCACGGCTTAGGCGGGCCCTCCCCTCCCTCCGCCACTGCCCTTGGGCCAACGAATTCCGACGAAAACAGACGGTCTTCGGCCCCATTTGGTGAGACTACTAGCATCTCCTGGCCTTTTGGAGCTCGGCTAGAGTTCGGGTCGAGCTCAAGCCAACCAAAACTGAACTGCAGGATGGCAAGTTCTTTCAAATCAAATTCTGTTCTCTTAAAAAAAACAGTCATCAATATCTTTCAATCAAAAGATCCTGAAGTTTGAAAAAAAAAAAAGAAAACCATCAAATCTGGATTCAAGATGTCTCAGCCATCAAGATTCAAGATAGAACTATCCAAACTTGTCATGTTAAAAGTAAAAATAAGTTGGGCCGATATTTTCACCAAAACCTAGCAAAGTATTGTAAACAAGTTGGGACATATTGATATTTGTCCTCCAACATGAGGGGGAGATTGTTGCGAGATTTGTGAAAGAAGATTGGTGTTGCCAAAATATCAAAATAAGCTATTAAACAACAATATTTTGCTGCTAAGATGAGATTGTGCATGATAAAAAAATAAGTTAAGAAACATTAGAAAGAAGAATATAAGAGAGCAAAAGCAGATTTGGGCACTTGGCCTACATCCACGGAGGAAGAAGAGGGCTGCCATTTTATTTATCCTGGCTTGCTTGCTTACAATCAAAGAGAGAAAGGAGGCTTTTATACATTTGAATGGGACGATAACAAGGAGGACTGTTGTTTGATCCATTGTCACAAAAAACGGCGTTATATTAAAAAAAACGCCTATTTAACGTCGGAAAAGTTTCAGTAAAAAAAAACGGCAAAAAAAAGCGTTTTTTTGAAAAAAAACGGCAAAAAATAAAAAACGCGTATAAAACGCGTTTTATGCGCGCTTTTTCCGTTTTCTGCGAGTGCAAAATGGCATAGCTTGTAATTTTTTTTAAGACGTTGGCTGTTTTTTAAACATGTTCGACCTTTCAGTGGCAAAAAGGTATTTTAACCCTAAGAAAAGAGGGCTTAGGGTTAACTTGAAAGTTGAAAATTGAAATCGAAAAGAGGGCTTCGAAGTTTCGAACGCTGCTTCAAGACAGAGAGGCATAGGGTTCTTCAGTTCTTCCTTCGTCCGTTCCTCAACCTCACCTCTCAATCGGCTGAAGAGGAGGGCAGATTCGGCTGGTTTCGTCAACTTCCTTCGTCTCCAATCTCCATCCCTTTTTCATTCGAGCGGTGACAGGTTCTCTTCCATTTCGTTTTTTTTACAACGCAATGATTCAATGCATGCCTTCGTCTCCATCTCGTCTTCTATTTGTTTCTATTTGGCTATTCTTCACGTCTGTTACTCTGTTCTTGCCTCTTGGATTGGTTTAGTTTAGGACCTTAGGTATATTGTTCATTCTACGCTAAAATTTCATGTTGATGTGCCTTCTGAGGTCGAGGAAGAGCAGGAGGGGTTTTTCACTTTTTTGTGGTTTCTTTCTCTTTGAGGGCGACTTGGGTGTTAGCCTGTTAGGGCGTTCTATTATCTCTGGTTGCAATTTGAATGCCCTAACAAATAACCTGCTCCGTTTCCTCCTCTCCGGAATTGCATGGAAGGTTAAATATGCTCGTTTTTTCGGTCTAAGCATTCACAGTTGTAAAGGGCAAAATAAGCAATTCATGCTCAGAATTTTTTGTTCTTCTAGATGATTCTTATGTGCGCTATAAATATGTAACTCTGCTATAAATGAAAGTGAGCTTCAATGCTTATCTTTGAAGGAAGAATGACTTCTTTCTCCTCTGTCTTCCCTGTGTCTCCTCTTCTGCTGGTTCCTCTGCTTTTTGCTTGCTGCATTCTCTGTTTTTGCTCTATCTTCAGCACAGATCTTTCACAGGTAGCTAGAAGATTACAATTATAATCGTTTCAAGGATTAAAAAATTTAGTGGGCTGGCGCCCACATCGGCCCTCTCCACCACTGACGCTGGTTTTCCTTTTACAGCCTTGGTTGCTGTTATTTAGGCAGTGTTATACTGTTATGTAATTTATTCTAACATCATTGCTTGGTCGGTTGCAAAAAAATATAGTTTTGATCTTTTCATATTTAAATGAGACACTCAAATTCTTGCTTATCAAAAATGTTCTGCAATTTAAATATCATGGTCATAAACCCTACACATTCATAACAAGTGCCTATACCTTCTGTAATATTACATCATTACATGTTACACTAAGTCATTTTTCAATGTTTCTTTTAATTTCTCATTTACTTTTTTTTATATAATTATCAGGATTATTTATTTATTTTTTAAAAATTTGCCGTTTTTTCCCGTTTTATTCCCGAGATTTTCGGCTTCGCCGTATTATACCCGTTTTTTTCATCGCCGTATTATACCCGTCCACGTCTTTTGTGACAATGGGACTCTGATCTTTCCAAAAAAATAAAAAGATTTCCTTCCTTTTTTTGATCATGAACAATCTCATCGTAACAGCGCTGTTTAATAGTTGATCTTGATATTTTGGCAACACCAATCTTCTTCCACAAATCTCGCAACAGGGGTTCGGTGATGGTGGGTTTTTGTTCATGGCAGTTCCCTGAATTTGCTGGCCTTCAGAAAGATACTGAAGAAGTTCGATAAGGTGCTCTCTCTCTCAATTGAACGAGAACAGATGTAGCGTTATTTTTATTTCTTCTAATGGATTTTTTTACTAGTGTATTTTAAAATGCTATTTATTAACAATTTCTTTGTTAATTCTGAAACAATCAGGTGTCGAATGAGCATGCTTCTGCTACATATTTGAAGGCAGTGAATAGTTCGAATTTCATAAGCTCGGAAAAGGTAATACTCATTATTACCTTTTCTATAAAATGCAGTGCAATAACTTTGCATGAGAATGTGTGTGTGGGTGTGGAAGTAATGCAAGCATTGTAATGGGGGCAGGTGGCGAGGCTAGCGGATGAGGTGGAATCCTTGTTCTCCATGCACTTCACAGGGAATGACCGGAAAATGGCGATGAAGTACTGAGGCCTCAGAGTGAGGAGGCTGGCTTCCCACAAGGTGGATAGCTTTTTAAAAGATATGTAACATCAGACACATGCATGCATGGGAACATGCACAAAACGCGCGCAGGCAACACGACATGTATATTAATTAATTACCCTTCAAGTTATCAATGAAAAATGTATGATTTTTGCTATTAGTGTCATCTTGATTGTGTCGTGGTGACGATCAGGGGTGGAATCAGGATTTTTTGTATGATCGGGTCAAAACAATTCGAGTGCCGGGCCAGGATCGGGCCAAGAGAAGGAAACAATGGCTTATGGGCTCGGGTAGCATTGTGCTGATTATCTCGTCTTTGATTGTCACGGCATCTTACAATAGGTTCTAAACGAGATCGAAGTTACATTTTAATCAAATGGTCGTCTGGCCAAGGGGTTGGAGTTGCAGGAATTGGGTCGACGTTCATTCCGTCCTTCCGTGAAAATATAGATCAGAACCCGTATGGAAATTAAACATGAAATAGGGCATCCGTTTCTTTTGTTATTGCACGATCTATAGAATGTCGAATAGATATACTCTTTATTGCTTTATTGGATTCAAATACGAACTAAGAAAAATCATATCCAAACCTAAAATTCAATTTCACAATCTCAATCCAATACAAATACTCACACGTATATATATATATATATATATATATATATATATATATATATATATATATATATATATATATATATATATATATATATATATATATA
>JAANDH010000100.1:41270-259223 GCA_011799765.1 Nymphaea thermarum
CTTAGCAGTTCTCCTAGTCTCTAATCAATCAAACTATTTCCTCATCGTCATCCAACTCTTGGAAAGGAAGCGGCACCGCCTTCACAGCCCTAAACTTACCCACATTGTTCAAGTGTTCATTCTCTAGCCTGTCAATGAAACCCCATAAACCTATAGTGCCATAAACCTCTTTCACGAAGATATAATATATATATATATATATATATATATATATATAATACGAGCAAAAAAAATTTATTTAAATTTAATTTTTTTTATGTAAATAAATTTTTTTTTTTTGACGTAGGTAGATCCAAGTGGACTCTACCTTGACTCATCACCGATTCACCGGCAACTCGATCTGCAGCCCTCGCCTGCCCTTCTCCTTCCTCCACTTTATTTCAGCCTCATTGGCCTTCACCTTCCCTGTAGCATCCACCACCGTCAATCCCTTCCACGCCGCCAGTGAGCAGTCGCTGCAAGGCTCTCCTGAAGCACTTGAGGAGGACGTGGAGCTGCTTCTTGAGTATGTGGCGGCTGTGGCCTCTCTCAAGAAACTCCTCCTCTTTGGACTCGTAGAACTGGTTCACATTGTTGAGCTGCTCGTCCAAGCGGGCGAAAAACTCCTTCACCTCGTTCTCCTCCGTGAACAGAGTTGAACGGTCCCTGTGGTACCGACTTTCCTCGTCTTCTCTGATCTACCAGTCTGCAACATTCCTAATTAGAAGAAAAAATGCAGAAGAAATACCTACGGAAAATGATCGGGACATGTAACTGCCATTGATTAAATGTTCACCTGAATTATGAGGCCGCCCTCGTCTGCCTTGCTGAAGAACATGTCGGCGATTTTGGTGCGCATGTGGCGGAAAGGGCCGAAGATGGAGGCGCGGGCCTAGCGGTCTGCTGATGCAGAGTTATGGCCTCGATGAGCACTCTTTGATTTCTGACCGAGAAGTCGAAGAAATCTTCTTTCCATTTGGGAACTAACCGAGCCTCTAACTCCTTCGAGAACTTCACCATTTTCCTGAGAGAGAGAGAGAGAGATCAGCCATGCATATTGTATCTATCTTCCTTCTGCTGTCCTTACCTTTTATTTAGCTTTGAAGATTAAACAAATAGAATGTTGGGGCCCCATCTGAAGGTTCAGACATCTCGATTCTTTTTTTTTTTCAAACCTTAGGATCTGTTTACGACATCAGGTTGCTTTTGATTGAAAGATATTGATGACTGTTTGTGAAGAGAAACGGAGCTTGATTTGGAAGAACTTGCCATCCTCCAGTTCAGTTTGGATATAGATGCACAAAATTATGGAAGAGTAAGTTCAGTTTTTATAAGCAATTCAATTCATGGTAAAGCCCAATTCTAAATATATTGAAGTACATCTACCTTCTTTTTGCAGGATGAACATTGCGGTATTGTCGAATTGGAGGCTATGGCAGCACAAAAGCCTGTGATTGCATGCACTAGTGGCGGCCCTGTTGAAACAATCAGACATGCTGCCAGCGGGTTTCTTTGTAAGCCAAGTCCAAATTTGTTTTCTTCAACAATGGCAGCACTTATGAGACATCTTTTACTTGTAAATTTGATTGTTTATAAAAACTGAAGTTACTTTTCCATAATTTATTAATTTTGTACATCTATATCCAAATATGCCTTAGCAAGAACAACGTGGAGGCCGAGGCCCCACATTGGTTCTTTTCTTGGTGGGAGCCATGGATTTGGACTGAAAGGGGCCTTCGTCTTCAAGCTCAAGTGTTAGTTTTAACTTGAGCCCGGCCCAATTAAACTGAAAAACATATTTTTTAAATATAAGATAATATATAAATATTATAATCATATATAAAAATTAATAAAATATATATTAACAAAAAAATTTCAGTTGAACCGGGCATAGTCCAACTGCCCCAATAACTTATCAAGTTGGCCCTGTCTTTGGGCCCAAGTAAGAATCGGGTACCGGGTATCCATGGGGTACCCAATCCAACTCGCAGTCTTACATTGCATATAGCTTTTTACATCGAGCTTGGGTACTTGACGGCTACCCGGTTCTATCGAGCTTGAGTTAAAGCCCGAAAAAATCGGTTCGAGCCGGCCTGGGTTGGAGCCTGATTTAGTTTGATTTATTCTTTAATATTATTTTTTATTTAATAATGATATATATTTTATTATTATAAATATATTTTTTATTTAAACAATTTTATTTTATATATTAAAAAATATTTTTTATTTTAACAAAGGTGAATCTAGGCACGGATCTCTGGCCAGGCCGGCCTGGTGCCAGGCCTATTTAAAGTTAGACCGACCAATCTCAACATATTATTAGAGTCAAGCAAACAATATATACATATATATATATATGTATGTATATTCGGTGGTTGATTATTAGGTCTTGTCATGCGTAACAAACCCATATTCTTCACATAAAGCAAATAGTGTACAATAATCGAAGAAGCATTTAGAGCATGAAGCATATGCAGTTTAAAAGTTATCAGTTTAGAAGTTATCTGTTAATCCAGTGTCTATATATTTTTCGTATTAACATTCTCAAATTTTCGTTATGTTATTATTATATATATATATTGTCTGTTTAGAAATTAAAAAAAAAAAAGAAAAACATTTTTCTGAAAAGTCCAAAACACGTTTTAATTTTTCATTATCAAATTCATTTTGTTCAAAAAAGCATGAGGAATAGTTATGGCTTTTTCTTCAAAGAACAAAATCATAAATCAATAGAAAAGCAATTGAACTAAAGGGTTATTGAAAGAGGCTTTTTATAGTTCTGCTATATCACTGATGCTGATATAAATCAAGATTCGGAAGATAGGCGAAATAATTAAAAACTTTTTCTTTCGGGGCCGTGGATTGTTAACTTCCTGTTCACCCAAAAAAGAAACTTTTACAAATGATCGTGGAGTACCATTAAGCAAAAGGGAGAGTTAGGTACAGGTTTTGTTCATTGTTCTCAGGGTTCGCACTTGTTTTTTCTTAATATGAATATACAATCTGTTTTATTAGCTTCGCCTCTTTGTAACTAAAGTTTCCCAGGGAAACTTTTAGAACAGTGGAATTTTCATGGGAAAAGTTTTCCCTCCCCAATGATTTTCCTTCGTTACTTTCAAACGTGTCAGTCGGCCTTGCAGTGCGTGAAGAAAGTAAAATAATTGCGAGAAGGGGGTTGCTTTTGTACAAATATTCAACAAAAGAATAAAATAAGAGCGAAGGAAGAATAAGCCGTGCCCTTGTATGCTCTGATCGACAGCCTCGAGGCGTGTGTGCCGCAACTAAAATCATCACATCATTCAGTGCCTTAAAAGAATACTCCATATTGAACAAAATCATAAATCAATAGAAGTTTTCCATCGTAAGAAAAGACGCTTCGTTTTTTTCTTGTTACCCCAACTGCCATTTTGATTAAAAATGTTCAGTAATTTACAAAAGATAGATACTTATCTGGTTGTTGTCAAAGAAACTTGACATCGGATCATAACAATCAACAAAAGGAAGCCTGTCTCCTGATTTATGCTATAAAATTGTTCCAGTTAGTGAAAAAAAAATTATTTTCCTTGGGAGTTCAAGTAAAATTTTTCTTAAAGAACAAAAGGATTTAGGAAGGGGTTGTTGTTAGGCCTGGGCATCGGGCCGGGCCGCCGTCGGGCCGGCCCGGTATGTGCCGGGTCTGGGTTGAACTTTTGCACTATTGGGCTTACCTTTACTGAGCCCGGCCCGGCCCGATATCTTAACGGGCCGGGCCTGGTTATCAGTTTTAAGCCCGGCCCGGCCCGGCCCGGCCCGGCCCGGCCCGACTGGCCCGTTAGGTTAGTGTTCGACAGATTTTTCATTTCACTTTTTTTCTCACTCCTTCCTCTCGAGTCTCCTCCTGCGGCTGCCCCCTTCCTGATTCCTCCTCCTCGTCTCATTTGGCAGAGGCTGCTGTGCTGCACCGTCGCCACCATCACCGTCTCCTCTCCAATCTCCACCACTGGGCCAGGCCCACCGTCGGTCCATCACCCTTTCACCGCTCCGGCTCCGCCACTACCGTCGCCAGTAAGTTAACATCTTACTGATTGTCCGTCTTCTTCTCTTGCTTGGGGGTGAGTTTTCCTTTGTCTTGGGTGTTCTAGCCTATCGTCATCGTTCGAGAAATGCCAGGAGCGGGTGTGAAGAAAGTAACAGTAAGCCTGTTCCTGTCTTCACCAAGGCTGCTTACGTTCTCGGCCTAAGAGTTTCACCCTCGCACATGTAAAAAAGAAAAAATCACTGAAGAGTCAAGAACATTAATGCCGTTTGTCCCTTTCTGTTTTCTTTCTTTTTACTATTTCTTTTTCCTCATTTTGTTTCCTTGTAGACAACCTTTTTTATAGTTCGTAAAATGAAATATTGATAGAAAAAGACGATGCTTCCATCTTGCTTTTTGATGCGTTGGTCCTTCTTTCGGATGGCTTCTTGTCCTGTTTCTTTGAAAATCCAGATGTTGTTATTTATTGCAGCACCTTTCAGATTTTGCCCTGTTTCGAGTGCTTGGCTGTGTTTATTTGGTTTCTTTCCCCCCTTTTTCTTCTTCTTCACCTTATTTCCTTGTGTCCTTATTTAAATATACATATGCTTTCCTAGAATGGAACATCCCATGAAGCCTGTGAGATTGGTCCACTCGTGTGTAGTTATTTCATGGCAGAGGCATTTCATTTTCTTGTTACAGATATCAGACTCCACCTCTTGGAAGACAATGGTTTAGAGCAAGCCCACTGTGTGTACCAATCCTCTTTCAATGTTTGCACACTGGATAGTCTTCCAGGTTATGCCCTACATCTACACATTCTAGATTTGGAGCTTCAGCCATCAGGAATAGAGTCACATACAGAGAATACCTGTTTGCTTTTAAAGACATTGAACAGTTCTCATGTACTATCAGTACATAAGTTTGTGTTCCATGAGGTTTGGGTTCTTGATATATTTGGCATGGACCTGATCATGTTTTATGATAACTCTATTAGCAGATTTGTCCTCAATTGGAAGCTTCTATGAAGCTATTGTTGAACTGCCTGGATCTTTATTTTCATATTTTGAGGTGCAAATTTTGTTGAACTTGTTGAAGTTTCAATAATTTTGTATGGGCCCGGCAGGCCCGGCCCGGCCCGGCCCGGCCCGGCCCAGCCCAGCCCAGCCCGGCCCGGCCCGGCCCAGCCCGGCCCGGCCCGGCCCAGCCCAGCCCGGCCCGGCCCGGCCCAGCCCGGTAGTTACTGGGCCTCGGTCATGGTCGGCCCGGCCCGTTACCCGGCCCGTCAAATAATTGGGCCAGGCCCGGGTCGGGTCTTGGGCTCGACGGGCTGACCTGGGCCGACTGTTACCGGGCCGGCCCGGCCCGATGCCCAGGCCTAGTTGTTGTAGCATGGTTCCCAAAACCAAGAAATGGTGTAGTGCAGCAATGGGGCGGATGGCGGGTGAGTGCAAGCAAAAAAAATTTTTTTTTATATTGAAAAAATCAAAATTTTTTGGTTTGGCCCGACCTGTCTCTCCTTTCAACGTGACCCGCGGACCGTTTGCCCCGCCCCTCAAAAAAATCCCCTCTAGTGCTTATATATGATTTGGTGCATGGATTAGACATATCCCACATAAACCCTAGAATTTTATTAAACAACACCAGATATGATAAGATGAAATTCTGGTGCTTCCCTGTGACCTCTCTGAATGACCTCTAGTGATGCTACAACAAATTCCACCACTCGATGACTGACTTCACCAGTGTTGATGGGCATCTTCAATCCAAACAAGCCTGAGAGCAAAGTTTACAACCTGAAAATACAGGTGACGGAAGCAATCAATCCATGGTTTCACCCAGACGTTCATTAACGATCTGAACCATGTCCATTGTTGACTCAACCGTTTCCCTTTAAAATATTGAAGTTCGTTCAGGAACTTGATCGTGTTGAATGAAGGAAAAAAAAAATGTGGGTTGAAAATTGAGTTTTCACAAAATGATATTTTCACGTCAACCAGGCAACCCTAAACCCAGTTTTAAAGATCCAAAACCAGGTTTCGGATGTCTCGTCCAAATCCAATCTCGTCTGAGAATAACGCACAAGAGTTCTTGACAACTATCGGTTAGCATTGGAGGGAAGATGTAGCGGTTGTTCTCCCTTTCTTCTTTGCGTGCGCAGATGAAGTAACAACCATTCAAAGGAACAGTTAGTCTGGCTCTTCAACTCAACCAAATTAACAATCTCTTTCTTTCTTCCTTCCTCCTTTTCATTCCAGTTCAATCGGCAGCCATAGCCAGCCCTGGACCTGCTGAAGAAATATAAGATCGAAGATGGGAAAATGAGGATCAACATGGAAAAGATAGCTGATCAAAAGAGGCACGTAACCTTCTTCCCAAAAGGGAATGGTCGGCCCAGGAGCTCTGCTCTCTTACTGCTGCCACCATTGCCATCATATGTTTCTGTGACGCAGGAAAGCCCTTTACTTTCCGCCATCCTCCTTCTGCGAAAGGCTATGATGGAGGTGACGACCACCAACGATTCCTCTCCATCATGCATGCTTGAATTTATGAGCTCCGACATGGTGGTGTGGTGTAGTTACTACCAACAAAAAAAAAAAAAAAAGGTAACTTGGACTCACAATGGAGAAAGTAAATGCATTTGTGCCTAAGAACGAGGTCGTCCCTCAGCCATGGGTTCTTGGAATTTTATGGACAACTCAGCATTAGCTTGGAACTTTGAACCTGCAGAACGAGAAAACAAAAATAGTGAGTTTGTTGAGAATGTAGGGTTTACTTCAAGGAGCCCCCTATTTGATCTTGTACTCATGAAAAGAAAATATTTTTTTTTCATGTTATACAAAGTGGACATTAGGTTTATAAAATAGACTTACTTGGATTTTCCGTATCCCTAATTAAGCAGTTACAAAGCAAATGGGCTACAACTTTTTCGATTTTAAATAACTACTAAAAAGGTTGTAACTAATGACCATTATTAAGGCCTTCTTATACGTTATATGACCATAAGGCATAAGAAGTCCCTCTCAAACGTTGTAAGATTTTAGTAGGTCTTGCACTTGCTGCTACCAAGGCTAGTGCATTCTTGCATAAATTGGCGAGGTGCTTCAGGTCACCCTCATCGAACCATGTCCTTGCAAACTGCGTCCAAGCAAAAGTAATTAGCCAGCAGCTCCAGCAATCAGTGGCTTAAATATGCACAGCAGACGCACACACTCTTTTTAAGTAAGGCACCAAAGAAATAACATAAGAGAGATCCTTGTAGAGCTTAATGCTGCTATATGTATGGTAGTGGTGGGTAAGGGCGAAGCCAGGATTTTTTTTAGGGGCGGGCCAAACGATCCGCGGGTTGGGCCAAGAGGAGGGACGGGTCGGGCCAAACTACCAAAATTTGATTTTTTCAATATAATTTTTTTTTTCCGCATTCACTCGAGCCATGGCCCAACTCCATATGCCCGAGCAGTGGCACCTACCCACGAACACAGCAAACAAATAATGTTAAACCTATTTGTTTATCAGCTAAAATTTACAACTTTAAAAGCAAAAATGATGAGAAATTATGGTCACAGCAAGATCACCTACGTCTAAATCACCTGACTGGTTAGCTGATCAGCCATGAAGAAGTCGACCATTATAGCCGATACGTTTGCACTCAATTTTACCATATCCCACAATATCTGGATATTGGTTACCAAGTTCTTATAAGATGAAGGAGAATTTGGGATTTACGGAATTTGCCTTGTAAAATGGGGAGAAGACGATGTTCCTCATGTCACGTAGGAAGTAATAGCAGGTTGACCGGTAAAAAATGTTGAGAGGGCAGCTGAGTAAGCCTGTGAATATCAGCAAATAATTATAATTATATATATATATATACATATTTGACAACAATACAAACACGCAAAACATTCATTCAATACAAGAAGCCCAGATTAATGACACTTATAGTGCAGTAACTATAATTTTTATTAATGGTTTATCGTGTCAATGAATGTTTTGTGTGTGTTCACGGCATCTAAAATGTGCCTGGCAAATCATGTTTCCGTATCCACTGCCCTCTGCATTATGATTATATACCATATCATGACAGACTTATACTATATTTGAGGAGAAACCAATGTCACCATCGATCACAAGATTACATATTAATTGATTGAACTCCAAATATTTCCCATCACAACTATTTCACTCACAGATTGCCACATTAATTCTCACAGTAGCGATTCAAACCATCACCTAAAGAAACAATTAAAAATGTCCACTCGGTGCAAAAGAAATCCCAACTTGACGAAAAAAATTGTCATAGCTCGAAACACACACAAATCAAAACAGGCAAATTCAAGGAGGAAATAAAATTCAACCCCTAAAGACAGCAAGTGATTCAAAACCATTTTGCTTGCATCAGGAAAAAGGAAAAAACTGACAAACAGAGTCAGTGGGGGAGAGCTTGCATGGTTACATCTAATCTAAGCAGCCTCGGCATTGGGCCTAGGTATCCGAGTCGATCGAGCGAGGTCAGAAAAAATCAGCTTGATAATATATCGGGTCTATTTGGGTCGACTCGACGGAACTTGATTTGTTCAATTTATTTTTATTATTATTTTTATTTGATAATGAAATATATATTATATTTAAAAATTTTATTTTATTTTTAAAAAATATCTTTTTTATTTTAACCAAGTCGGTCTGAACTCGGATGTCAGATATCAGGCTGAGTCCAAACTCGATTTGCGAGTGTTGGCCTGGGCCCGACTCTTATCGAGTCGGATCGGACCGATGCCCAGGCTCTTATCGGCTCGGATCAACGGAAAACGAAGGGGGTTCGTAACTTCGTAAGCACGTGGTTCGGGCGCCTGGCGCGTTAGAGTACCAAACGCACACCCGCTACAACACACACCTGTTAACGTAGAAAGCACCTGTTACCGGGTGGGATCTCCATCTGATAGGCATCGAATGCCGACACGTATCCAACGCCGCTGCAGCCCTGCTCTCTTTTAGTCAGTCATGGCTGCTGATTCTCAGAGAAGGGCTGCCGTAAGAGAGAGAGAGAGCGTACCTGCAACCGGCCGGTAGGAAGAGCTCATGCAGCAGGAGAATAATCGCAGCAGGACCTTTCACGCACCACAAAACTGAGAATTATAGGATGGTACAAAATTGAGAAGGACCTATTCCCTTCTTATAATTCTCATCCGATCGTTCATGCGTATTGCCTTTTGCTTTCGTTCTCCAACTCTGACTGCCTTTCAGGTTACTGAATCCCTTTCGTGGGATGATTTGGATGATTGGCAACAATTCTTCTCTACTATATAGAACGACCATTAACCCTCCCGATAGAACGACCATTAATACGAGAAGTAAAAGAGAAATTTGGTTCACTGATTCAAAAAAATCTTAGTCATGATAAACTGATCGACTTCTGTTCTGGTTCACAATTTCATAAGAAAGACACAAACTGCAGTTCTCATGAGGAGATCGACACGCAACAAGCTTGACAAAAATGGAAAAGTGGAGAAGACGGTCTGTGGAGTAATTTTCACAGCTAATTAAAAACCAACCGACTTCTGACACTTCAATAGGTGGCAGCAGCCCACGCCAATAGTTGATCGCCAGTTTTCTATGATGGCTCTGATCTTTCTAATGCTCAATCTTCCTATATATACATAGCGGCGAGTCAAGTGAAAGCGGAAATGCTTGCAACTGTCCAATTCAGTTTTTAGTGATAGGCTGCAAAAATGCACCACAAGAAAAAGTGAAAAGGACGAAATGGCGTCAGCTGCCCATTAAAAAGTTCAGCTTTTATAAGCAATCCAATTCAGTTTTTAGTGATATGGTGCTGCCCACTAAAAACTGAAATGGATTGCTCATAAAAACTGAATTTTTTTATGGGCAGTTGACGTCTCTTCGTCCTTTTCACTTTTTCCTTTCGTGCATTGTTTGCAGCTACAAACTGAACTGGATTGCTTATAAACTGAACTTTTTTGGACTGTTTTGAGAAGATTGCTTATAAACTGAACTTTTTTGGACTGTTTTGAGAAGAAGCGGATTATAATTTTTTGGTTCCGGAGCTCGAATCAAGCTGTTTGCCTGAGAATTCATGGGTCGGAGAAATTTTAATGTGGATCGAATCGTCCGGGAATTGCAACACAGGGGATGCAATATGCATACTCCAAAGTTCTTAAAGCAAAATTTTGACTTACCCCTTTCCGAAAACTTGGATGCTAATTAATTATGAGAAGTTTTCGGATGCTAATTAATTATGAGAAGTCAGGAGCACCAGCGGGAACTGGCCGCCGGCCGGCTTGACATTGATTCTTATTTCACCTCGAATGGTATGAGGGCTTCTAGTTTCCGACAAAGTAAATCTCTCACAGTCGGGCAAGAACTAAAGAAATAGGTTGTGGTCATGCCTAAGTTAGCTGACCTACTTTGCTAGGCATTTCCTACTTAAGGAGAGTTTAATTTTTGCGGGAAGCCAAAAGATATGCAAGTTTCTTAATTAAACTTAAGCCAACAGACGGGATGTATACTCCAAAATTCTTAAAACAAAATTTTACCGTACACCTTTCGGAAAACTTGAATGCTAATTCATTATGAGAAATAAGGAATTTGTTACAAACTTGACTGGCTGCCGACCGGCCTCACATTGCTTCCTATTTCACCTTAACGGTGGGCATCACACTTTGTTATATAAGCCCCTATGCCAGATGCACGGCATTTATATATATATATATATATATAAAGTTTGGCCTCCTCATGTACGACCGGAATGAGGAAGAAAAAGAAAGAAAAGCACTCCTGGCATGTACGGCTCTCTTTCTCTCACACACACACACATTCTCACAGAGGTGGGCGAGCTCTGGGGTACTGGGCTGCCGGCCCCAGCACTGCACGACGACATGAAGAGCCACACGGACTTCGAGGCTCAGAAATCTGTCCAACGGTGGTTGAAATAGTGTTGTAAAAGGAGTACATTTCACAAATTGAAGCGTGAAGGATTTTTACAATAAAATACCTCCATGCTAAGGGATAAGGCGCACTACGCGCACTCTGAAGCGCACCGTGCAGGGTGAGCCGTGCTCAGAGGCGCACATCTTTTTTTTTTTCATAAAATTTTAAAAAGTTAAAGGAATTGAAGAAACAAGATGGTCAATGTGTTTAAGCAAAAGCATGTTGGGGCATTGATTGGGTTTTTGAGTTGTCTAGATTTTGTTATTTAAGAGAGAGACTGAAAGACAAGGGAAACATTGCTGCTATGGTAATGGAGGTCCACAGCTGCTGGCGGAGGTCGCCGACGCTGTCACCACCACTGCCGGTGATACACAACACTAAAATTTTCTATGGGAAGACCTTCACTCACTCGGAATCCTTTTCTATATTCATCCATCTTATATTCGTCATCACAATTAGTTATTGCCTTTCATAGTGAGGATGTGGATGCCTGATTTGGTGGATTCAAATCCTCAGTAATAAGGTAATCCCATCTTCTTTCTTTATTCAATAATTTTCTTAATTACAATGAACCATTTTTTTTATTTTGCAAAGCCCAAGAGCTGTTAGCTGACATCATCATCAACCCACCATGAGTGCTATGATTTTTTTGGACTTCACGGTTAGGGGTGAAGCAGAACTTTTTCATGAGGCGAGCCGAATTAAAGTTTTAAAATTTTGATTACGACGGAAATATCATTTTTCAAAATTTTTATATAAAACAAGTGATTTTTTTTTAAAATTTACATGTAAATTAAAAAAAATTGAGGTAGGGAGAAGGTCCATGTGGGCCCTACCTTGGCTTTGCCCCTATTCATGGGCAATGCCTCATCTACTGGCTACCCAAATGTTGAACCCTTTTAGAGGATGGCGAACCTCTCTGAAACATTCTTGGGAAGAGGCGGCCTTCAGCTCATTGTTGTTAAACTCATTGAAGCTACCCAAACTGTTAGGCCTGTGTTTGCATACTCAAAATTTATTTCAGTCTTTGGAGTGCTTCAGAAAAGTGAGGTTTTATTTTGATATAACAGAGAAAGGGACTCGCTCATCAGTATGAGTCTGGCCATTCCCAATGCCTTTATTAGGGGTAACTCAACCAAGAACTATTCTCTTGCTTTGCACATTCCGATATTTGAAATGTCATCCTAAATCTTGTATGCCTGTGTTCTTATGTCTAAATAAATTTTTTTAAATATTGAAACAAATTTTGAAATGATTAAAATATGGTTTGACTTTAAAAAAAATGCCCTCACGTCTAGAATTATGGTCTTAAGAGTTAACAAACTCATAATAATTAGGAACTTTAAAAGCTTGAAATTGAATTGTTGGAATAGGCAAATAGTATGGAGAACAAATTATTTAAAATAAACTCAATCTAGGTAGTGCATACACAACAGTTTTCGTAAGGGTTAATGAAGCCTTATGGAAGTTCACTTGCCAAATGTTTGTAAAATATGCTTTAGGATCATTTTTTTTTTCTTGGTCATTCTAGTGCAATCTAGGCAGTGCATACACAACTGAAAGGCTGTTGTACCTATATCGTCATGGTGGCACGGCGACATGGCTACGACAACAAGTTTGGACATCACTATTTTGGTTTTACAGAACTTTTTATAGAATTTTACAGGGGTTGGTGGAATTTAACATTTTTTATAGTGTTTCTTATATATTTTTTTTAGAATTGTGCATATTTTTTGTGGAATTTTACACACACACACACATATATATATATATATGGCGAGAAAAGAGAGTGTGAGTTTAAAATCACATATGAACGTATATATGTTTTGGCTGAGGAAAACATGAATTAAGAACATTTGGATTTAAGAAGGGGCAAGGAACCGGTGTTATGCCCCGTTCCCAAAACCAAGAAATGATGTAGTGCTTATATATAATCCGCACCCCTTTTGTGCATGGACTAGACGTATCCCACATAAGCCCTAGAATTTCATTAAACATACCATAAGACATCAAACTTAATAAGCATTAAGATTTTCATAACCAGATCAAATCTGCCTTAGCACGATCTTATTGGGTTTGGAAACTTAACTTAACAATTCTCCTAGTCTCTAATCAATCAATGGTAGAACTAAGTGTTTGCTTGTATTAAAGAATGTAAGATCATTTGGTGGGCCGACATGTCAATGAGGAATTTTAGACATTATGGTTGTCTTAACATAAATATCTACTTAAGTGATTGCATTTTGGGATATTACGTCATTTTAGAGGGTATGAGGTAATTTTGAAATGTATAGATACTAATACGCAATTAAGACTCTTTGATGGGTGGAATCTGTAATTGTCCTCATTATAAAATGGTAGTGGTCCCTGGAGTCGCACAATGGTTGCCTGAAACGTTGGTTTCTAGGTTTTCTTGTTCCCCATCTGAGAGAGACCTCACGCACGCCGCACGTACCCTGAAAGATCCTACCGCGATCTACCATCCAGTTCTTCAGATGGATTCAGGCACGCTTCCGCTTCAGTTTAAGGTTTTGTTTAATTCAATGATTTAGCATGAGCATGATCCTGTTTTAAGGTATATACATTTGGTTTTGTATATGCATGAGGGGAGAAATCCCAATAATTGGTATCAGAGCCGATGCTCGTTGTTGAATCGTTGATTTTTTGGGGTTCTTCCTTCTTCGATTCTTCCCCTGTTTTTTGGCTGCAAGAGTTTTCAAAAAAAAAAAAAATTGGAAAAGGGGGCGACAACATCCATCGCGTGGGCGATGGAAGCCGTCGGCTTCCGTTGGCAACCGTAGAAACAGAGGGAGGAACGCAGGCAGGGAGGAACACCGGCTGGCGTGGGGCAACGGCGTTGCCTGGGGCCGGCCGTTATGGCGGCAAGGCGGGCTGCGACCGCCGTTTCGGGCGACGGCCGGCGACCACTCACCTCTGTCCCGCCGTTTCCTCTTTCAGCTTCTGAAGGAACCGGTAGAGAACGAGAGAAGAGGGTTCGCCCGATTCCGGCACCCACCTCCGCATCCCCGCTGCCGCGAAGCTCGCCGTCACCGGACGGCCTTGACGGCACCAGCCGGCGCCCACCCAACGTCGCCGGTCGCTGCCGTTGCAGCCGCCAAACAAGAGAAAAGGGGCATATCTGAAAACGAATCGAATACCAGTCGTTTCTGCTGGTTTCCAGCGGGCGTCGGCCCACCATCGCGGCGGGCGACGGTCGGCGGCCCTGGCAGCACCCGCGGCACCCACCGGCACCCACCCAAGGCTCCTAGAGGCCTGCCGGAGGTGAATATGCTGTTCGCTACCGTTCGGCGTCAGGCAGGCGAACGGCGGTTTCGGTCGAGCGGAGATGATGCTCGGGCGGTCGAGCTGGGTCAGGTCTTGACAGACCCGATCCGGATCGATCAGGATTAAAAAAAAAAAAGGATTTACCGCCCGCCTGCGCGCGTTGTGTTAATATTTCGGACTGGGTCGAGTCCTGTCGGGCCCGACCCGTATCCTTGCGATTTAAGTTTTGAGAAACGGTTCATCCTTGTCAAACCGGTTCTGAAAAAGTCGAACCAGTTCGTTCAGTTTCTGACCGATTCGACTTGATTGAGAACCGGTTCGGACCTTTTGGGAGCCGATTCGGTCCATTTTGGGACCGGTTCATTAAGTTTAGAACAGGTTCGGACTTTTTCTGGACCGATTCAGATCTTTTCTAGACCGGTTCAGTTGTTTTTCAGACCAGTTCGGACCCTTTTGGAACCGGTTCACACTTTTGGGGGACCGATTCGGACATTTGGTGGACCGGTTCATTCAGTTTTAGAACCGGTTCAGACCTTTTAAACCCGATTCAGACCATTTTGAGACCGGTTCATTCAATTTTGGAACCGATTCGGACCATTTTCAGACTGATTTAGCGCTTTTCAAACCGGTTCATTCAGTTTTGGAACCTATTCTAGCCAATTTTTGACCGGTTCAGTGGGTTTTGGAACCGATGCGGTCTAATTTTGACTAGTTCATCCAATTTTTGACCGGTGCAGTCCTATTTAGGGCTATGTGGGTGTTCTAGTTATGGTTTAAGATTGATACATGTCATTTTAAGGCTGATTTAGTAGTTCTTGACCCTCTTAAGCACAATTATGGTACCGGTTTATAAAATTGGACTCTTGGGCCCATTTCATTTAATCATTTGTTTTGGATTATACGTAGGGGCAATTTTGTATGTAAATTTTAATTCATGTATCATGTTTTGCATGTTATTAAAATTGTGTATGTGCTTTAGATGAATGTTTGGATTTTGAATTTGATCTTTGGCCATGTCTGTTATTCAAAATGAGTAAGTTTGTACCTATATGTCGCCAAAGTGACCTCTATTGTACGAATTTGCATGTTTTGAACATTAGATGATGGTATACTTGATCCATGCGGGCAATGATCAACCCAAAAGAAGATTGTTGCTTGGTCAGGTTTAAGTATACAGGACAATGAATATGTGATAATTTTTCAGGTTTCCTTGTGAATGGCGAGTCGATCCAAAGATAGGCTCGTTGTTTGACAGGGTTAATTATCTATATTCATTGTTGACCAAGAATACTACTTGCAGTTAGTATTTCAATCCAAAGATTGGATATTAGCATTGCATCGGTACCTTGTGATGAGATTTAAGCCATTGTATTTAAATTCATTTATATTTGCTATTTCATCTTTGTACATGTATTGATTGTGAGTATGTTTGGTATTTTGTTCTTTGTACAGTAAGTTCTGCTTCCATGATATTTGCAAATTTGAGTACTATTCCTGAGTTAAATGATTCGATTTTTTAAAAGTAAGAAAAGAAAGACTGTTAAGGAAGTTGCAGTTGACCAATCATCTGTTAAGAAACAGAAGAAGCATAAGGAAGGCCTATCAGGCTGCTTCTTTTACAAGGGTGAAGGTCATATGAAGGAGGATTGTACTGAGTATCACGCATGGCGTGAAATGAAGGGTACACTTCTTACTTTGGTTTGTTCTAAGGTTAATTTAACTTCAGTACCCAGAAACACTTGGTGGGTAGATTCAGGTGCTACTACTCACATAAGTGTCTCTATGCAAGGATGCCTAAATTGTCGATCGCCAAATGATGCTGAAAGATTCATCTATGTGGGCGATGGCAAGAAGGTGAAGGTTGAAGTCATAGAAAATTTTCGGTTATTGTTAAAGACTGGTTGCTATTTGAATTTGACAGAAACTTATGTGGTATCGTCTTTTAGACGGAATTTGGTTCCTATTTCCTCATTGAACAAGTTTGGTTATTATTGTTCATTTGGAGGAAGTAAATTTAAGTTGTTTCTGTACTCAAATTTGATTGCCAGTGGTTCTTTGTCTAGTAGCGATAACCTTTATTTGCTTAATATAGTTGCTTCATATCATGAAACTTTGCATGTTACGTTTAGAGGTACTAAAGGAAAATTAGCCAATGAGAATTCTATTATGTTTTGGCATTGACGCTTAGGACATATCTCTGAAAAGAGAATATAAAGGCTTATGTCAAAAGGAATTCTTGAGTCCCTTGATTTTGCAGACTTTAATGTTTGCACTGAATGTATAAAGGGAAAATGAACAAACATTAAAAGGTTATAAGTTTTATAATCCATTCAGTAAGTCTTTCGTTGAAACGGAAAATGCCCATTTTTTTTGAGGATATTGAGTTTGGGGAGGTGATCAGGTTAGAAACATTGCCTTTGAAGAGGGACCTGAGTCCACTCTATTCAGAAGAAGGCAATGATGTCGATCTCCCTACTGAAGAACAAACTCAACAACCTCAAGAAAATCAAGTAGAGGTGTCATTAAGGAGATCCACTAGAGAGAGGAGAAATACAATTTCAAATGATTTTGTCTATATCCAAGAACATGATGTTGATATGGGCTTAATGGAGGATGATCCTGTCAACCTCCAGCAAGCAATAAAGAGTTCTAAATCTCTTGAGTGGATAGATGCCATGAATGAGGAAATAAAGTCCATGATGGATAATGACGTATGGTAAGTTGTTCCCTTTCCTGAATGTGTGAAACCCATTGGTTGTAAATAGATATTTAAAACCAAGAGGGATTCATTAGGTAACATTGAAAGGTATAAGACACGTCTTGTTGCAAAGAGCTTTACTCAAAAGGAAGACATTGATTATACAGAGACTTTTTCTCCAGTTTCGTTGAAAGACTCTTTCAGGACTATAATGGCACTTGTAACTCATTTTGACTCAGAGCTGCATCAGATGGATGTTAAGGCACCGTTTCTAAGTGGAGACATTGATGAAACGATATATATGATGCAACCAGAAAACTTTGCTTCATGTGATGCAAAGAAAATTGTTTGCAAACTCAAGAAATTCATCTATGGGCTAAAGCAAGATTCCTGTCAGTGGTATTACAAGTTTCATCAAGTTATAGTTTCATTTGGCTTCGAGACTAATATAGTTGATTAATGTGTATACCAAAAGTTCAATGAACGTAAATTTATCTTTCTGGTTTTATATGTCAATAATATATTGCTGGCAAGTAATGATGTGGGCATATTGCATGAAACTAAGAATTGTGCATCTTTTGTATTGGGAATCCAAATATTTCGAGATCCTTGTCAGGGTATTCTTGGATTATCACAAAAGGCCAACATTGGTAAGGTGTTTCAGTGATATGACATGAAGGATTGTAAACTAGGAGATACTCCAGTTGCTAAATGAGACAAATTTAGTCTCAAACAGTGCCCCAAAAGTGAAATCGAATCTAAGAAAATGGAAAAGATTCCCTATTCGTCTGTTGTGGGAAGCCTTGTGTATGCTCAGGTTTGTACTCGTTTGGATATTGTATTTATCATTGGATTGTTAGGCAGATACTTAAGTGATCCTGGTATGGATCATTGGGAAGCAGCCAAAAGGGTATTGAGGTACTTACAAAGAACAAAAGGTTTTATGCTTACATACAGGAAGTCAGACCAGTAGGAGATCATTAGGTATTCAGATTCTGACTTTGCTGGGTGCCAAAACAGTAACATAGTATGTTACGAGGCATCCAATCAAGCTTTGTGATTGCAGAATTTTGTCACGGGGCTGCACATTATGTATGGTGTAGCAAGACCACTAAGGTTATTGTGTGACAGCAATTCAGCAGTCATGTACTCTAATAACAGCCACAATTTATCAAAGTCGAAGCACATCGACATTAAGTTTTTGAGCTGTTAAAGAGAGGATACAGAATGGTCAGGTGTCTAGAGCATATTGGGACAAACTCCATGATTGCAGATCGGCTTACCAAGGGTTTAACACATAAGGTCTTTCACGAACATGTTGTTCATATGGGGGTGTTATCCTTGGATGATGTGCTTGTTTAGTGGGAGCTTGTATTTTATTTGCTCTTATGTATGGACACATATTCAGTTTTCTACAAAATAAAGTTTAAAGTTCTTTGGTTCTATTCTGTGTTTATGTGCTTATGTTTTTGATCTCCATAACGTTTTAAAGTTAGACCAGTTGAGAATAGACATGTCATAATCACATTACATGTAATTCTCATGCTATACACCCATATCAGATCTATGTCATTGATTATGTTAACATTTGTGATCATTGAATGTTTAACTAATTTTTATATAGCGAAAGCCGCTTTGATTCTGTGTTGATATGGTCATGGACGAGATTTGTGAAAATGACGTTTAATAAGACAACAGTTATGAGCTCCTAAGGTTTTGTGTAATGTCTGAATGTTTAAAGACATATTTGGCCCAAGTGAGAGATTGTCAGATCATTTGGTGGGCCAACATATGTCAATTAGGAATTTCAGACATTATGGTTGTCTTAACGTAAATATCTGCTTAAGTGATTGCATTTTGGGATATTACGTCATTTTAGAGGGTATGGGGTAATTTTGAAATGTATAGATACCAATACGCAATTACGGACTCTTTGATGGGTGGAATCCGTAATTGTTCTCATTATAAAATGGTAGTGGTCCCTGGGGTCGCGCAATGGTTGCCTGAAACGTTGGTTTCTAGGGTTTCCTCTTCCCCATCTGAGAGAGACCTCACGCGCGCCGCACGTACCCTGGAAGATCCTACCGCGATCTCTCATCCAGTTCTTCAGATGGATTCAGGTACGCTTCCACTTCAGTTTAAGGTTTTGTTTAATTCAATGATTTAGCATGAGCATGATCCTGTTTTAAGGTATATACATTTGGTTTTGTATATGCATGAGAGGAGAAATCTCAACCAAGAAAACATTGAAAAAGAGGCCATGTAGTTTAAAAGGAAATACTAGCTGAAGAACTGACATCTTCCTTCACTCTCACACCACAGACCATATTTACTACCCTTCTGATCTTACCTTCACAACTGTTAACGGTTGCCTAACTAGATAAGAATAATACCTCATTAATTGAGGGGTTATCTTGTAGATATTTTCTGTTTGGGAAACTGATTTTTAATTTCTACTATAAATAACAAGAACAACAGATAACTAGGAAATGTTCTCACTATCATTGTGTTTTTCATTCTTTCCCACTTTGTTTTTATCATGGTGTTAGAGCCATCAGATTAGTTGCAAGCTTGATGAGATCCTTTCTCAGCATCTTCCCGGAAACATTCTTGGGAACCTCTCTGACAAATAAAACTCATCGCATTGCCATTGTGTCGCAAACTTGATGATCCCATCTTATCGTCCTCTTCTAGTTTCTAGTGCTTCTTCTCCTCTAAACTTAGATCAAGTGAACAAGCAATCTAGTGAACAGATGATCAACTGCGACAAGGCATGTGTCTGATAGGCAATTGAGAATAGTGTGATCAGAACCAGAATTAGCAAATTAAGTTTAAAGTAACGGTACCTCCTCTCATCCCGACCTAACCACTTGACTAGAAAAGCGGGATGAACAGCTGCCTAGCAATTTCCTATTTCACCCTCCCACTGATTGCCGGTGACAAGTCCGTTCTGATTTCCGACAAAGCTCATGAGCATGGTGAGGTGCAAGGATGCATGCTTATCAATAAGCATGGAACCTTGTTGTTGACTAGGGTTATGTGAGTTGCTTGTGCTTGTTGACTCCGCACGACTCAATCTTGCATGGCAAATCAACCTTAGATATGCTTTGTAATGATGGTTGCCATTGTCCCGGCCATGGAGTAGACTGTGAGCCCCTGCTCCTTCTCCGGTCTTGTTCTTGCTGTTGTGCTGAACCGTAACATGAAGCAGCAGCTTAATCAGCTTCTGGCTGCTGCCTGATCTATCCCCTCCTCTATGTTCTTGGAGCAACACTATTGTTCTGGTGACTCGGCCACAACAGCACCTTCCTCTCCTCCCAACCTTATGGCGATCTAAAGGTTGAGTTCCACTGTTGTGCTCATGCCCAACTCTGTCTCACACACTCTTTCCTCTATTCCTTACGATGGTCTAAGCGAAGCCATGACGGCATCAAGCAACCAACATGAAGTGTCTAAATCCTTCTCTCAAGAAGGTGATAATCTGTATTATTTACACCACTCCGACAATCCCGGTACGTCTTTCGTTTTTCAACAATTGACTAGAGATTATGAAGTCTGGAAACGTGCCATGAATATGACCTTATCTGCCAAAAACAAGTTGGATTTTGTAAATCGTTCTATTAGAAACCCCATTGCACCATCGTTTCCAGTTATCTCTTGGCAAAGATGCAATAATATGGTTTTGTCATGACTTCTTAACTCTCTTCACAAATCATTGTCAACCACTGTGATATATGCTAAGGAAGCAGCCGACATATGGTAAATCTTGCAGGCATTCTCTCATTCCCTCTTGTTTGTTCGATCTCTTCTCCAATGTGGATTGTTGATACGGGGCTACTCACCATATTGTTAATTCCTTGACAACCCTTTTCACTCCCAGCCCTACCAAAACTAATCCAGTCAAGTTCCTAGATGGTAGTAGTTCACTTGTCACTCATGTTGGTCCGATTCGTCTCAACCCATATCTTACATTATCTCATGTTTTTTGTGTTCCATCATTTTCCTTTAATCTTATATCTATTTCCAGACTCATTACAGAAAATAATTGTCTTGTTGTCTTTGATGATCATTTTGTTTCATTCAGGACCGTCGCTCGAGGAGGACGACTGGAAAGGGTAGACTAAAGCATGGATTATACATCTTTTGAGGAAGAGACACCACTCATTTCTGCTACAACAACAAATGAGTCCCATTTATGGCACGTTCAACTAGGCCACCCATCCAATTTGCAGCTAAAATCTCTTTTCATTTCTCTTAATTTTTCCAATAATGATGAACATTGTTTTATGTCATCTTGCTAAACAAAGTCGATTACCCTTTTCTAATAGTTCTATGTCCACTACTCATGCTTTTCAATTGATTCATTGTGATATTTAAGAAGGTTGTAAAACAACTTATTTATTGGGTGCACATCATTTTTTTACTATTATTGATGATTTCTCTTGATGTACATGGGTACATCTCAAGCCTTATAAATTTGAAACGTGTTTTCTTATTCAGGATTTGGTCAATATTGTAGAAAATCAATTTCGAACTACCATAAAAAAAATCGAAGTGATAATGGGACTGAATTATTTTCAAATTTTATGAACTTTTTCTTACCTTCCAAAGGAATAGAAAGACAACATTGTTGCATTGCGACACCCTAACAAAATGGTGTCGTCAAACTTAAACATAAAGATCTTCTCAACATCGCCTGTGCCCTACGTTTTTAAGTCAAAATTACCATTATGTTTTTGAGGTGAGCGTATCCTTACCACTGCATATTTACTCAATAGACTTCCTACTCAGCCCCTTCACGGGAAAACTCCTTACGAAATTTTACATGGGCATGCTCCAAAATATGAACACATTCAAGTTTTGGTTGTCTTTGCTATAGTTACAACATTTACAAAACTCGTAACTTTGATGCTAGGGCAAGGCATTGCATTTTCATTGGCTATCCCTTTGGCCAAAGTGCTTACAAAGTCGATGATCTTGAAACTCATGAGATTTTTACTAGTTGCGATGTAAAATATATTGAAAATGAGTTCCTTTTTAGCAACATCTCTACCACTGATAGTCAAATTCTTTTACCCTTATTATCACAAGAATCATTTGAGTATGAGTACCCTCCCCACAAGAGACCTCACCACCTACCCCCTTTTCACCTGATATCCACATGTCACCACCCAATGAACCACCAATACCCGGCCCCATCATTTCACCCTCCCCTACTACCGACAATGCACCTTATCTAAGATGTTCTACCAGGCAGTGCGTGACTCCCTCTCACCTCAAAGATTACAAATGCTTCTTATCGACTCAACCCACATCATCCAACTCATCAACAACTTCTGTCCCGCCCCATGAACCAATGGCGAGGACGGCTTCCCACTGGCCGAGTCCAGCAATGGCTGCCCATTAGCGTAAGTAGAGTAGGATGTGGTTATCAAGGCCGACTTGATGGCTGCTGGGCTTCAGTTAGGATGCGCGCCCTTGAGCAGTGCAGCCAGTCCGCTCACATGAGGGCAGGACATGGAGGTGTCTGAGATGATGTTGAAGTTGACTCTGCATTTGTCTTCATCCATTCCAGTCGGTCCACTATTTCCTGACCAAGCAGCAAGGATGTTCAGGCCCGGTGCAATCACATCGGGCTTCAAGATGTCCGGCGTTACAGAATTTGGGCATGGAGAGGGTGTCACTTTGACCCTTGTGTTGCCTGTCATGATGGTTGCTACGGGTCCAACTCGAGGCCCCTAGCCACCGTCATGACAGGCAACACAAGGGTCGGAATGACACCCTCCCCACCCCCAAATTCTATAACTCCGGACATCTTGAAGCCCGATGTGATTGCACCGGGCCTGAACATCCTTGCTGCTTGGTCAGGAAATAGTGGACCGACTAGAATGGATCACAAACGCAGATTCGACTTCAACATCATCTCAGACACCTCCATGCCCTACCCTCGTGTGAGCGGACTGGCTGCACTGCTCAAGGGTGCGCATCCTAACTGGAGCCCAGCAGCCATCAAGTCGGCCTTGATAACCACATCCTACTCTACTTACGCTAATGGGCAGCCATTGCTGGACTCGACCAACGGGAAGGCCTCCTCGCCATTGGTTCATGGGGCGGGACATGTTCCACAAAAAGCGCTGAACCCAGGACTCATGTATGACATCACCTCTGATGACTACCTGAACTTACTTTGCGGGATTGGGTACACGGAGCAACAAATTGCGGACGAGGCTTGACAGAGATTCACTTGCACGAAGGGCATAGGTGGCCTGAACTACCCATCTTTCATGGTGCAATTCGGCTCAGCGCGGAAAAGCGTCAACTTAACAAGTACACTGGTGAAGGCAGTGGTAACTGGTAAGTCCACGGGTGCTCCAATTCCATTTAGTTGTTTTAACAACATTTGGCTTCTTTATAACATAAATTTTATATAATTACATACATTTAACAATAGTTTAGGGTATTCTCTCTCTCTCTCCCTACCTCTACACACAATTATTTGCTTTGGCCTTTGATCAAGTACTTATATTACCGACTTATTTGTTTTTGAAACTGTGGTAATTTAATTTTTTGAATGAAATAGTTCTAGTTGGTTTACAAGAATTTTTGAAGGTACAAGATTTTACCAACCATTAACATTTTTAGTGTTAAATATAAAATTATATATACATATATACATCGATCACTTTCCACTGCCACACTTTTCTATGGGAAGCCAAGCACATATCGACATTTCCGTTCCGTGTGGGGTAGGTAAGTCGAACGTGGCCGTATATGTTCTCATCATAAAAAATAATATATATAAGGAGTAAACCACCAATCGATCTCGAACTGATCAACTTAATATGTATATGTAGCAGTTAAAACTAACTGCATATATATATATATATATATATATATATATATATATATATATATATATATATATATAGCTTGGTATTGCAGCTTCTACTGTCCGTGTTTGATTAATCGGAAAACTTTTAAAATTTTGAAATGTTTTTCCTGTGCTGCAGTTCACTTTGCAGTGAATTTCCAGCCCATCAAACGGCCCTACACAGTTGAATAAGAGATAATAAAATAAGCCCAGGAGAATAGAAGAAAGAGGGGCACAACACATCAGCAGACACTATAATTATAGCAGCAGATGTTCGGTATCTGTGAGAGGAAGAAAGTGGGGGAAAGAGGGAGGGAAAGGTCCGGACCGGGGGATGACGAATATTTCGACGAACGACCCAAAATCTTTGAAGTCCGCCAGCCCCAAGCTTAAGAACACCAACAGCCCATTCATTCCTTCCCCCGCCCCTTCCGACCACTCCTTCTTCCAGTAGAAAGATGCTGCGTACCCTGCCGATGCTGCCACCATAACTGCTGGTGAACAACAACACAAAAATTTTCTAGTGGTGGTTCAGTCTATGGGAAGACCCTCGCTCACTCGGCGTCCTTCTCTGTATTCATCCTTTTTTATATTTGGTCATCACAATTTGTATTCCGACCGTATTGCCTTTTATAGTGAGGATGTGGATGCCTGATTTGGTGGCTTCGAATCCTCATCGATAATGTAATTCCTTCTTCTTTTTTTATTTGTTAATTTTCCTAATTACAATGAACCATTTACATCACAAGATTGACCATTTTTATCTTGAAAGGTCCATATACATCATAAGATTGAGATTTCATACATCAAGTATGAGCTGTTAGCTGACATCATCATCAATGTCTATGATTTTTAGAACTTCACGAACAACGCCTTGACTGGCTACCGAATCTCTTTTGAAAGGATGTTCTGATCGAGGGCGAAGTTAGAAAGTTTTTATTAAAAAAGTTGAAATTATACTTTTAGAAATTTTACCAAAGCCTAAAATATATGTTTTTAAATTTTTATATCAGATAAATAAAAATATTTAAAAGTTACATGTAAATTAAAAAAAAAATGAAATAGGGTCGGGGTCCAGCCCCTAAGTGTAAATGTTTTATTTCATGTTGGCACTGATTGACTTGAAAGCAGATGGAAGTTTTTTTTTTTTTTTTTTTTACTAACATGATAAATTGGTTGTTGACACTTGTACAAGTGGTTGGTACTGAACTACTTGTGTCTTTAATTACAAATCATCTTTAAGAATGTTGATTGAACGCTGCATGGTAGTGCACATATTTCTTGGTGTATACATATATATATATATATATATATATATATATATATATATATATATATATATATAAAGGAATTGAACCATGGCTTTGAGTCATGAGGACAGCTAATCTCAGCCACTCAATGCCGCTTATCGAGCAGTTGAAATCGAATCCCGCCGGCCTTCTCGAGAAATCCCTCGTCCTCTCTCGCGGTTTCTCTCTCCCTCGCTCACCGGAGGACCCCCAACGCCATAGCCTAGAACGGCCTTTTGGGTTGTCCCTCAGCTGCGGTCGGCAACTGACGTCTTCGGTGTCCTCCCTTCCTCGTTCATTGCTCTCTCCTGCGGTTTCTCTCTGCCTCGCTCACCGGATGTTCTCCCTGATGAAAGTTAAAGCAAAATTAAAAGCATGCATTTGCCTTTATGAAGAAGGTGAATGGTTTAACTTTTGGGTTCTCCAAAAGTTTCATCGTGCCAAGACATGTGCCCCTTCACCTTGCCTAATTTAATTTTCAGTTTTTGTTTTTAATATGGTCATTATATTTTCAGTTTTTTGTATTTAATATGTCAATAAATGACCATAATGGAATCACCAAGAGTCAATGTTATTTATTTTTTAGTTTTTTTACATGTATATATATGGCCCTTTGGGTTGGCTAAATGTGAGCGAGAAAACATTTCAAGTGTGCTCCAAATTTTAGTGTTGTGTACTCTTATCATGTGTCATGCTTTTGTGATCGCTTGTAGAAACAAGTGCTCCATTAGTGTATTGTGTTCTTGTGTTGTGTCATTCACAGGCGCACAAGAAGAGGACGTGCAGGCATGTCATTCCTTTTGCTAACAGTGGTATCAGAGCCAGGTCGATTGTGTTGTCGTGATTGCTACTAAAAGTGCAAAAGAAAAGTCTGCAAGGTAAAGTCTGCACATAACTTGTTTGACAAAATTTTTGTGGGAAATTTTTGTTCATTATGGCTAATGGCATGTCCACTTCGAATATTTTTCAATCGCTCATACCTGTATTTAGTGGTGATAATTATGGTTTTTGGAGCATAAAAATGAAGACTTTCTTTTCGTCACAAGATCATTGGGATTTAGTTGAGAATGACTATATAGAAAGTGCAGAGAGCTCGAAACAAGGAGAAAAGACAGTTGAATCAAGAGAGCAACGGAAGAAGGATTCAAAAGTCTTGCTTGTTCTTCAATAAGCTGTAAGTGAGACTATTTTTCCTCGAATTTCTGGTGCAACTAGTTGAAATGAAGCTTGGACTATTCTCAAACAAGAATATCATGGTCATAAGAAGGTAATGACAGTGAAACTTCAAATCCTCCGTAAAGAGTTTGAGACATTGTTTATGAAAAACAATGAATCAGTCCAAGATTTTTTTTCAAGAGCTTTCATAATAATGAGATGAAAACCTTTGGAGAGGTTGTTAGTAACCAGAAAATTGTAGAAAAAATATTGAGGAGATTACCGCCTAAATTTGATCATGTGGTTATGGCTATAGAAGAGTCTAAGGATTTGACTGCATACTCTGCTAATGAATTATTGGATTTTCTTTTAGCCCATGAACAAAGAATGAACAGGTCAACTGAGAAAAGCGTTGAACAAGCATTCCAAGCTCAAGTCAAGTTGGATGACTTTAGCAAAGAAAGAAAGGGAGCAACTGTATGAAAGAATGGATGTCGTGGATGAGGTAGAGGTAACTATCGTGGATGTGGACGAGGAAGATTTGAGGCAGACAAAAACAAGTCAGAAGAGGTGACACTTATAATAAAAAACATGGCCACAAAAACAGGTACTGTGTTTTTTGCAAAAGAAATGGTCATACTGAAGCGTATTGTTGGGATAAAGCAAAACAATAAGCTAATGTAGTGGAAGAGAAAGCAGAAGATGATAACTTATTTTTTACTCATACAGAGTCAAATAAAAATATTAATCATGTATGGTTTTTAGATAGTGGATGCAGTAATCATATGACAGGAAAGAGAAGCTTGTTTTGTGACATTGATGAATCGGTGAAGCAACAAGTTCGACTTAGAGACAACAAAAAGGTGCAAATTGATGGTAAAGGCACAATTGAGATATCAATTAAAGGTGAGACTAAAAGGTTAGTACATGATGTTTATTATATACCTGGATTAGCATATAACTTACTAAGTGTTGGACAGTTAGTACAAAAATGATATTTGATTTTATTTCATGATGATGTATGTGAAATAAAAAAGAAATGTTCTACCATGCCACCTATAGTAGTGCACATGACAAGGAACAAAATGTTTACAATCGAGCTTTCACACTTTGATGCATATGCCTTAGTTGCAGACATGAATAAAGTGTCTAAGTTATAGATCTTGCACTACAATGGACTGAAGTTATTGGGGCAGAAAAAATTAGTTGTTGGTTTACCTTGCCTTACCAATAATAAAGATATTAGTGAAGCATGTGTATATGGAAAACAACATCGTCTTCCATTTCCAGTTGGAAAGCATGTTGAGCAAAAACTTCTTTAGAATTAGTGCATGCTGCCATTTGTGGACCAACAAGAACTCCATCTCTGAATAATAGTAGATATTTTCTACTATTCACTAATGATTTTTCTATAGATGTCATGAAGGTGTGAGACATCAATGTGATTCGCTATCTAAAAGTTGTCAAATATACGAGCTGAAATTTTATTTTATTGTCGAATTCCTTCATATCTTCCCAAGGTCTATCTCCAACTCCAACCAAAACTATTGATAGAGAATAAGAGATAAATGCAAAAAACCAAATAATTTGATGACAGTTTGTCTCCACAAGTAGTATATAGGAATTCACTTCCAAGCAATTAAGCTGGCAAGGTATTGCCTGTCAAGAAGGTCTTTTGTGTATTTTAAATTTTTATGTATTTGATTTATTTTTTCATATATATATATATATATATATATATATATATATATATATATATATATATATATATATATAACTTTTAGCAATGTTTTAACGTGTCAATGAATGTTTTGCGTGTTTGTGTGTCCTCCCGGCAAAAAAGCTTAAAAAGCTAGTTGCAAAATAGAATAATGGTGAATACCAGGCAGATTTTAGATGTCGTTATATATATATATATATATATATATATGAAAAATTAAATCAAATACATAAAAATTTAAAATATGTTACAACAAAAAACCTAGATTAATGACACTTTATAGTGCAGCAACTATTAGAACTTTTAGTAATGGTTTATCATGTCATGAATGTTTTGTGCGTGTTCACGACATCTAAAATGTGCCTGGCAATACATGTTCCCCTACCCACTGCCCCCTGCATTATGATTATATGAAATAATATGACAGATTGATACCATATTTGAAGAGAAACCAATGTCACCATCGTTCACAAGATTAAATATTAATTGATTGAACTCCAAATATTTCGATCACAATATTAAATATTAATTGATTGAACTCCAAATATTTCCCATCACAACTATTTCAGTCATAGGTTGCCATATTAATTCTCATAGTAGCGATTCAAACCATCGCCTAAAGAAACAAGTAAAAATGTCCACTCGTTGCAGAAAACAAACCCAACTTGACAAAAAAAATCATAATTTGAAACACTCACACATGCAAATTCAACGAGTCATTCGATTTATACGATACGAATTGGTTGGATCGGACAGGGACTTCTATAAAGACATATCTTTCCACTCATTCCACTACTATAAGTAGAAGTCACGACATGGGGGGCTTGGAATAAGAACGACAATCGGTGTCGTGGTGGTGCTACGAGATGAGGTGGCTTTTTGTATAGAAGAATTGATCCGTGGACCTCTTGATTGACCATAGATGCCAACCGATCGACCACTATCCAAGAGAAGTAGTTCTTCTATCGTTCAAGGGCAAGGGGAGAACATGTAGCGGCTTGCCTAGAGAAAAAACAAAACAATTCTCAAAGCAAAGGTTGAGAGAGATCTTTTTCCGTCTCGGGGCAGGGCGAAAATGAACATAGGACTGATCTTCCTTGTGCTACTGAAGTGTCTCAAGCTGCTCAGTACTCCCCTTCCTTAAAGGCCCTCTCTTCTTGTTTCTTCTGTGTCCGGTCTTCTTTTTGAAAGCTTATCATCTTCTTCTTTCTTTGATAAAGCTGCCGATCTCACATCGAGAGCAGCTTCTTGGGTCATCAGATGCCTCTGACTTCAAGGAATCGGTCCACTAGGGGGCTACCCTTGACTTTACTAACCTCTCTCTCTAAAACCCCTCTCCAGAGGAGAGCAGAAGCTCCAGGACGAGAATGAATCAGGGAATCCTGGACATACTCGTCCTGATCCGGCCTACCACATTTTTTTTGGAGTCTCCATTCAATTCGTTGAGAGGGCTCGTACTTCTCAAAGATCACAAGGTGCTGAAGTGGCAGGATAGGTGGGGGGATCCTTAGGTTTTTTTGAAAGGGATGCTCTTCTCATGTTATTGCTGACAAATCAAATTCCTCTATTGTCGATTCATCCACACTTCTATTCCTTGTAGAGGAAGGCTAACAGCTTGCTGGCTGGGAGCTGTACGAGCGGTAACATCCACGCACGGCTCCGTGAGAAGGGCGGTGGACGGAAATGGCCTTGTTGTACCTCACTCCCGTCTTCAATGGGGTCTGCTCTTTCTTTTTGGGACAGTATGCCAATATGATCTTAATGAGGTGCAAGGCTTTGCATCTGACATTCGTTGGGCTTCCCTCTGTAGGAGCTAGCGTCTCGGCGTTGTGCAGTAAACCCCTCCAGCAAGTAAAATTCAACCCCGAAAGGACAGAAAGTGATTCAAAAATCGAGAGAGAGGAAAACAAAAAAAGCGAGAAAGAAAGTCAGTGGGAAAGTTGGAGATAGACCTTGCACAGTTACATTAGCTTGGGCAATGGGTCTAGGTATCCGACCCAACAGGCCCAAGCCTGAGCCAGAAAAAGAACAGTTCGGGCTGGCCGATAACGTATCGGGTTGGCCTATGTTGACTAGAGGTACCTGATTCAGTTTAGATATATATTTTTTATTTAAATATCTTTTACATTTAAAATTTTTATTTTACATTTGAAATTTTTTCATTTTACATTTAAAAATATTTTTTAATTTTATCTGAGCTGAGCTTGGGCTCGGATGTCGAGTATCAAGCCAAGCTCGAACTCAATTTTCTGAGTGTCACCCGGTAAATCCTTAACCCTTCCTCCTCTTACTAATACTATAGAATGTTCTTGTAAATAGGACCAATAATAGTTGGGGCCTAGTTACATGGCCAAAAACAAGGAAGGGGAAGGGGGTCTCGTGCTGGCTGGTTGATTGGTTGATGTTCATTGAAGCAGGTGGTTCTGGCACTGGCGCGTTAGAGTGCCCAACACACACTTGCTAAAATAGAAAGCACCTGTTACCGGGTGGGATATCCCTTTGATAGGCATCCAATGCAGACGCGTATCCAACGCTGCTGCAGCCCTGCTCTCTTTTGGTCAGCCATGGACTGCTGATTCTCAGAGAAGGGGCTGCGGTAAAAGAGAGAGAGAGAGAGAGAGAGAGAGAGAGAGAGAGAGAGAGAGAGAGAGAGAGAGATTATTTGATAAGAAGGGATTAGAATTTTTTGGTTCTGGAGCTCAACTCAAGCTGGTTTCTTGAGATTCATGAGTCGAAGAAACTTAAATGTGGATCAAATTGTAAGGGAATGGCAACAGAAAGGGAATGCATAATCCAAAGTTCTTATACAAAAATTTTACCACACCCCTTTCGGAAAACTTGGACGCTAATTAACTATGAGAACTATGGAGCACAGTGGGGACTGGCCTCTGCCCTCCTGACATTGCTTCCTATTTCACCTTAAAAGTAGCCACAAAGTCCAATGTTTTTTTTCTCTTTCATATTTGCAACAATGTTTGTGAATTGCTTTACTCATGAGGAATGACACGATAAAGGAGAACAAGAAGGAAATATTATCAATGGAAAGACTATTTCATTATTTGCTAAAAAATCAGGACAATATATACAGTGACTTTACAACGGTAAGGAGTGAGCTTTCCTTTCTTCACTTGACAAAGTTTTCTAGAATAAGTTTGATATTTGAGGCAAGTTGAAGTGGAGAGCATAGAGACGTTGAAATGTTGAACGTTGAAATGGGCATTGAGATGAATGGCCATTGAGGTGAACATTGAATTGTTTCCTTTAACACCCCCCTTCAAACAGGTGTGTAAAGATTGACAACACCAAGTTTGAGCAATAGATGATAAAAACTCTCTTTTCCTAAGGCTTTAGTAAATAAGTCTGCTAGTTGGTCTTTGCTTCAGATGTAGCATTTGCATACTGTCCCCTGAAGCAATTTATCTTGTACGACGTGACAATCTAGTTCAATATGTTTCGTGCGCTCATGAAACACTGGATTTGGAGCTATATGTATGTTTCTTGATTGTTACAAGAAATCGTTGCTAGATGTAGTTGACTAACTCCATAGTTGTTTAATAGATATCTTAACCATGTTATTTTGCATACCACATTAGCCATGGATCTATATTCAGCTTCAGCAAAAGATCATGACACTGTCTCTTGTTTCTTTGACTTCCAAGGACCAAGAAACATGCAATAGCCAGTGACAGATCGTCGCGTTTGACGGCAGGTAACCTGATCCGAATCACGAAAGGCTCTTAACTGCATATTATTCTCTTTACTCATAAGGATGCTTTGGTCTGGATTTTTCTTAGATATTGAATCACTCGAAATGCCACTTTCAGGTGAGGTATGTGGGGTTGTTGCTTGAACCTTCTTAGGACGTGCACAACGTATTATATATCTGGGCATGTAAAGTGCTGAGATAGATTGGTCTCCCAATAAGCCGGTGATTTTTTGTTGGATCCTTGATGTAGTCTCCATGATCTTCGTCGAACCTATGCTTTTGTTCCACTCGTGTTTCTACTGGTTTTTCTCTCAAGAGACCTGTTTCATGAATAATCTAGAGCATATTTTTGTTGTTAGAGATATATACCTTTTGAAGAGCGGGCAATTTCAATTTCCAAAAAGTATTTAGGTTTGCCTAAGTCCTTCATGTGAAATTTTTTATATAGAAATGATTCGAAGTTATCAGTTTCATCCTTTACATTTCCTGCAATTATCAAGTCCATAATGTGAATAGAGAGTGATCAGCTTTAGATTGTACAAATCCATAATCTTCCAGAGCAGTTGAAAGCTTAGCCGAAACCAATTTCTTAGAGATTGTTTTAAACCCTAAAAAGATTTATGTAATTTACATGTCTGATTCTCCCCCTATTTGACATACTGTAATCACCCCAAATTTTTCCAAAAGATTACGTCCTTTTACCCAAGCACAAAGCCCAAATTTAGATGATTCAAATCCAAAATCAAATTCATGGATCTAAATTAGATCCAAAGTCCAAATTAAATCCAAATCGAGCATCGAGTTCAAAACAACAAAGTCGGTTGCTATAGGCACCGCACAAGCATGCACATACCTCTCCCTTGTTTTATGCTTCGTCTTCACATCAAAATAGGTTTTGAAGCTTAACATGAAGTCAACCACCCTTTTATAACGAAAAAAACCTATTTTAAATGCTTTTAAATAAGTTAAACAAAAAAATAGGTTTTATATGCTTTTATTTCATATCCTAACGAGTTTTTTTTTTAAATAATAATGAAAAAAGTAAAAGCAATTGCGCATTGCGGGACACGCAATTGTGCAAGACACAGTCACGCTATTGCGCGTCACGAGACGTGAGATCGTGTGTGATGCGCAATCGTGCATCGCGTGTGAGCGAGCAGGGCCTCACGCGTGTGAGTGATCGCATAACGCGACCGTGTAATGTGATTGCATTACGCGATCGCTACTACACATGGTAGGGCATTGAGGGCAGCCGCGCGCCTCGCCAGCGATGGGCGCCATTGCGTCTGGCGCGCAACAACGTCCCCACAGGGCCTGCACAATGCAGGCCCCCCTTTTCTTGCAAAACCGACCCTTGTGGGGCAGTTTTTGAAATTTTTGGGTGGCAATACCCTGCCCACACCCCAAAGAGGTATTTACAAGGCTAATGACCAATCCCACTTAGTCAAAACCTATTATTTTGAAAAAAATTGAAAATAATTCAAAAATATTTGAAATTCGCATGAAAAATTGTGAAATTAAAAAAAAAAATCAAACTTTGAGTTTTGGACCCAAAACTCTCTATAAATACCCCCACAATATTCTCTCTTGGGCATGAGCTAGCCCTTGGAGAAGCTCTAATGAATTCCCTCTTCCTCTTTCCTTCTCACTTCTTCTCCTTCTCCAAATTTGGGAGCAAGCTATATCAAGTTGCAACTCTTTTGGTGACATCATCTGCATAATCTTGGAGCTTCACTCAAGGGGATCTATGATCATCCAAATTTATTCATTTCTCCAAAAGTCATTCTCATTAAAGGTATGTAATTATCATCCACTCATTTTTTTCCCTTGTTTTTTCCCTTATTCATCTCCCCACGGCCATATAAGATTGCTTTAAAATATCTATTTTAGAGTTAAAGAAGCTATTCTTGAGTGCACCGGGAGCATGAGAAGGTGAAGTAATATTTCATTTTTTGATTGAATCATTCTTTCTTTTCTTGAATGTAGCATTGTTTTGGTTTCTTTATTTTCTCTCATTTTTATCTTCTCATGGCCATACAAGATAACTTTCAAATATTTACTTTAGAGGTAAGAAGCTATGCTCGAGTGCACCAGGAGCATGAGAAGATGATATGATCTTTCATTTCATGATTGAATGTTGTTCTCTTTTTTCTTAAATATAGTGTTGTTGTGATTCCGTTATTTTCTATCTTCTTCACCTTCCCATGGCCATATGAGATAGCTCTCAAATCTCAATTTTGGAGTTAAGAAGCTATGCTCGAGTGCACCGGGAGCATGAGTAGATGAGATGATATTTACATTCTATGATAGAATATGTTCTCTCTATTATTTGAATGTTGCTTTGTTTTGAAGATATTGTTCATGCATAGTCGTTTAATTTTTTTTCTATTCATATGTGATTGCACGGTGAGAATAAGAGTGTGGTTTGAGATTCTTTGTTCATTATTGTGTTGATAAATTTTTGAGGTTGGGGTTTGTCCAACTCGAAAAAAAGTCTCACGAATATGTACATGTTAATATGCATTTGCACGTCATTTTTCCGTGAGTTTCTTTTTTAATAATCCAAATAGGAACCCTAATGAGCGCTTTATTGTATGGTTTGGTTTTCTTCCATACCCCACGGTGGAAGAAACATATTCCTTTGTAACAAAGAAATAACTATGTTTTGTGTTCATATATAAAAATATTTGAAATCATGCTTTCTAAAGTCTTTTTGAAAAAACCATTTCTAATGTGGCTTTGGAGACTTAGCTTAGGCTCTTATATGAGTCCAATGTCCCCTCCGGCCAACATCAAACCTGAAGCTGGATGTTTTAAGTCACTCTTAATCTCATGAAGATACATATGTATATATATATTATGTTCATGTATGTGCACATGATTATTTCCTTCATTCTTCTCTCTCTATGTTACATTATTCTATTTTACAAATTTTCACATATACATAAATGCATATATACGTGTGTTCTATTTTCTCTCTCTCTTCCTTCAAGTTAAATGTCTTCCCCTACAATTTTTATATATATATATATAATATATATATATATATATATTTCTCTACTTCTTTTCCTCTAAATTTTCTCTTTCTCTTCCAATCAATACTCTCTTTTTATAAACTCTCATATATGTGTATATGTGCATTTCTTTCTCTCGGCAAGTTAAGATTTCATCTTCAAAAGCTTATACATATATATATTAAGTATGAAGATACGTATCAAGATACTTATCTTTCAAAATCTTACATTTAGTGATCTTTGAAATATCTTTCTCTCTCTTTTTCTTTCTAGGAGAGTATTTCACCTTTTCCATTCTTTTAAACATTTTCTCTCATGATCCTTTATGCCAACTTCATCAATATCAAAACTCAAGTAATGACCAAATATTGGATTCATGCTTGATGGTCTACAACCCCAATCCAATTTCAAATACTTTTCTTTCTTCGTAAAGATATTTATGTTAACTATAAAAACAAAAATCTTAGATGTATGTTATGGTAGGAATGCTTGTAGGTGAATGTTGTGGTAGAGATGTTTCGCTCTCTTCGAATAATATAAAATGCATCCAAGCATTTACCTTCACTTTATATCACTTATGATCATAAGCACCACTCCAAAGAACTTAAGTAAGAGGAGATGGAGTTCTAATTAGGTGGTAACCGAATTAGAGCAAAATTTCAAACCTAATTAAAGTCTTAAGAGAACACTAAAGCGACTTTAAAATGATTTCCTAAGCATTCCAAACAATATTTGTAAAAATTTCTCAAATTAAGTTTTTCTTATATAAAAAAATTTTACATTCTCAAGTGATTCTTCAAGAACTCTTTCATAAGTTTGAAATATCAAATATTCAACACTTTTTCCAACACTACACCTTACATAGAATGAAAAAGATGTTTAAGCCAAAATGAAATGCATCAAGAATAACCATAGCCCTTGCATTGATTATCCACGATAAAGGCAACGGGAACAGTCGATCCTTGTACCAATGGGTGAGTCCCTTTATATCTCATTTTCAAAACAAAACTTATTTTTCTAAATCACTCTAAAAACCAAATTTTTTTTGGAATGCGTACAGATGGCAACCTTGATGGGACTGGTCATTGTTTGGTTATGATTATAATTGATGCATTTCCTCTAACTTAGACATCTATATACTGCCAACGATAAAGCATGTTCCCCTCTTTTGCCATGACCCCATTGGCATTTCATTACATTGCATGGTGATTATGTTTGCTTTCTTGCATATAAGACTAATTGAAGATAATCAATCATGTTCACTTAGATCTAAGATCAAATATAACCCTCCTCAATTTAAGACTTGTTTGAAAACGATGATTTTTTCTTCTACATATTTTAGTCATCATCTTAGGCCACATTGCATTAGAGACAACTGATTTTGCATGATTTCTCATAAAATTCCTTATACCTATTTGTCCCGGATATCATGTTGTCAAACTTGGTTTTAGGCAGTAACACAAGACTAAGCCTACAACTGAACTAGACCTAAGGCAGGAAATCTCCCTTGTTAGTACTATGGGTGGTAATTTGTGGTATATCAAACGAGTGATCAAGAAGAAGTTGATGACCCTACCATTAGTTGCCTAAGGATGAATCTATGCTAGTACTAAGTCATTCGGCTAAAGTATACATGCATAACTTGACATTCGATTATCGTGACACAAAATAGTCTCTATTAGGACTCTATACCCATTTTTCTACAAAAATTATTTCATGATAGATATTGATATGCATAAAACCTTATCTAATGATTTCTAACCTCATTGTATACCTCTACTTTATGTTGTCTTTGTCAACCTAGTCAATCTTTTTTTTTTACTAATTCAGTCTTTATCCTTTAGAGTCATCATTGAAGATATATTCTTTCCAACGTGGTGTCACTTTTCAGGCTCGAATTTGGATCCGATCGGCCCGCTACCCGGCCCGACTATTAACGGGCTGAGCCGGGTACCGGGCTGGGTCAACCATGTCCGAGGCCCAACCCAGCCTGTTTTGTTAACTGTCGGGCCAGGCTGGGCTGGGTTGGGTCGGGCCCTTTTGGTTTTAAATTACTAGACATAATTACAACATTGAAAATGGACATAACCATGTATTTTTCCTGAGGAACGAACTTTATAGTTTTGAGATCTTAGAAATTTTCAGAAATTTCCGACTACTAAAACAGACATGTCGCTCTCCAACTTCTAACATGCATTCAAAACAGGTAAAAGTAGTGCTGGTGATGTTTAAGGCAATTCCATAGGCAATTCAATTGGATTGAAAGCAACACCATGGGGCTTCTTTCTCTGTTCTTAAGACATATTATCACAGCTCATCATTTAGTGTCTCAAGAATCCCAAAGAGAAACCACAAATACAAAAACTTGATCCTCCATGGAAAGTTGGTTCCACATAATCTCAAAAGTCATAGAAAAACTGAAGTGATAGAATCATGACACAGACATCAATTGGCAAGTGCTTAATTGGATATCCATAAAAAAATTTCCACGATAAGTTGCAAGGGCCAAAGTTTTCATGGTATGAAATGGATATGAGAAGTAGAAGCAAGTGTCTGAAAGCATTATGAAGCAATACATGTTTCTGTAGTAATCGTCAAAGTGGGCAAATTGTAGTAAGTTACAAATGAAGTAGATATGAGTAAGAAACAAAGTCAAACTGAGCAGAAAGAAAGAAACAAACAAAAAACAATAAGTTGTAATTAAAAAACTAAGAAACGTGAAAGGAGTCAAGGACAAACAATGGAAAGCTCAAGAGAGTTGGGCAAGAAGTGAGAAAGGATCAACTAAGACACACAGAAGAAATGACAATTTCTGCTGCTATAATAAAGAATGAGCTTGCTCAATCCTTCCCACTTTTGAGAGACTCAGACTTGAGTGATATTTAACAAGATTAGCTACAAAAAATAAAATTTGAATGTAGCATGATCACACTAATACAACCAGCACCACCATCATTTGAATTAACGAAAAGCATCATTTAGAAATAAAAATAACTTGAATGTGGCGTGTTCAAACTAAATGTCTTCAAAGTCCATCAGCAACCTTGAAATGTCCATCTACAATTTAACACAAAAAAGAAATGTTAATAAAAATTAACAGGTGCTTGTCTACATGGAATAATAAAACGTTAATTAAAAAAATTACCGTGATAATCATGCATTTGATTAACTTTCCTCGTTAGAATGGTGCTCTGCATCATGAGAAATGTACACATGTTAATTTAAGCAAACTACTATGTTAATATGTAAAATAAATTAGAAAATGGACTATGAACATCTTATCTTTCACCCACATTTTCAGGAGTAGTTGAGCATCGATAATCATTAAGAATTCTTCCTGCTATACTGAAAGCAAATTCTGAAGCAACTGTAGATACAAGAATGGCTAATACATCTCGAGCCATCTTTACTATAATTTTATATTTACTTTCATTTTTCTTCCACCAAGATAATATGTTGAAGTATGCATTATGTGCTATTTCTTTCATTGGATCAATCAAATATTTGTCCAGATCTATGTGAGCCACTACAGGAGAGACAGAGCTACAGTATGCTTTGAACTCACATCTAGCCACACTTCTATAGTCTTCTGTTGCAATCATGCTACTAGTGTATGCATTGTCCCTTTGCATATTACCTGTGTCATTTTCATCATACATGTTTTTGTATTCAACATACAATTCGTGAAGGATCTTCTCTACAACTTCATATTTTACCATTGCATCTGATTTATCCAAATCATCAAGCAAATACTTCAAGTATAACAACTTGAACCTAGGATCCAAAACAATTGCAATTGCAAAGAGAATATTGTAGCTCTTGAAGTATTTGTCAAATTTTTCTTACATTTTGCAAATCAATGCCCTCATATGCTCATTTGATGTTCCACGATGCCTACGCAAAATGATGGTAAATTGATAAAATTTCTTCAGAAATAAGATTAGATGTTACATGCTTAGAGGTAGAGAATAGATTTGTTGCATCATAAAATACCTTTAGGAACTGACATAAATCATATACATGAGACCACTCATCCTCAAAAGGCAAAAATGCATGACTAGGATCACATGATGCCAAATGTTGAAAGACATCTCTAAATGACAATGCATCTCTCAACATTATAAACGTAGAATTCCATCAAGTAGGAACATCATAGTTTAAACTTTTTTTCTCATCCAAACTTATTGCCTTTACACATTGTTTGAATGCATGTAGTCGTTTTGGTGATCCCCTTACATATTTAACACTATCACGAATTTTTAAAATTGTATCAACCATATCATTCATACCATCTTCAACCATGAAATTTATAATATGTGCACCACAACAAATATGAAAGTATTCCCCTCTTAATGAAAATGACATACTATTTTTTCTTTCTAAGGTCATTCTTAGTAAACTTATTCCACTATCATTTGCTGAATAGTTATCAACAGTAATAGAAAACAACTTAGCTTGAATGTCTCGCTTAGTAGTAATGCACTCTGATAAAATGTCACTTATACAAATTGCATTATGAGGTGGACACACATGTATAAAATTAAGTATATGAGAGTGCAATTGCCAATCCGTATCAATATATTGGGCTGTGAAGCATAAGTATCCTAACACCTATTGTGAGGATCACATGTCAAATGTCAATGAAACCCGTTGTACATGGTTATTTAAAACTCCTTGATATCGCATTTTTTCAATCTTCAACATTGACTGAACCTCTTTTGTAAGTGTTTTTCTAGAAAATGGAACAAATCTTGAATTGCAAGCTTTTAAAAGATCGTTGTGATATTTGTATTCAGCAAAACTTAAAGGAAGTCCATGCATGATTGTACACTTAGCCATACATTTTCTTATAGCCTTCATATCAAATTTGTGTAGACATAAAGAAGTTGCACTAAAATCACTAATTCCAACTGACAGAGTTGGTTGTTTTTCATGAGCAATTTGCCTTTTGGCACATATATCTCTATGTTGTTTTAAGTGGCTCATACCATTAGAACTATGTCCACCTAATCGTTCTCCACAATGGTTGCATTTTGCAAACTTGTTTCCCTTATCCTGTGCTAATGTGAAGTCATTCCATACAATTGAAATTCTTTTCCTCTTGGATTCAACTTCCTTTTTAGTAGATGAAAAAGATTCATTTTCCAATATATTTGTCAATGTCGTCAGACAATATTCATCATTCCCAATGCTAGAAGACATAATTTACCAGTTGAATAGAATTCAAACAACCTAAACACATGAACTGATTCAACTCTTGAGCTAAGGAAAATACATAAAACAAGATGAATATCTTTCAGAGATTAAGAAATACCCACAACAGTTAAGATCACAAATGACGAATATACTAGAAGGGAGGACGTTGGTGTGTAAGCTAATGCAACTTATGTTCTGGTAAATCCACCTACATCAGCCACAAAATTTGAAGTTTACTTTCTTTCCACTTTTTGAGTGGGTAAAATGGCTATTATGCATATCACGTATTGTGAAGTAAATTATTTAAAAAATAAGCAATAACACTACACTGAAAATCCATGACAGAAAATGCAGACCACGTTTGTTGCTAATTGAGCCTTTTCCTTGGAGATTTCTTTAGACTCTCCCTGCAACTCAGGTACTGCAAAACAAAACATAAAAAAAGGAATAAGGCCTTTGTCTATTCACCAATTGATTCACCAAGAGAAGATTAGCAACATCGCCCAAATATATTGAGTTTATATTGCAAAGCATGTCCAAACATTGGGTCCACGGTTTCATGGCCAAACACTACTAACTACATGACAACAAGGCATTCAGTTGGTATGATGTCTAGGCATTTTAGGCTGTCCAAAAGGGAAGAATGATGCTAACATGAAGGGACTGATTATAACCAAAGCCAAAAGCTAAAACTACATAATCATGCACTATTAAGTACTATTTATAAGCATAATTTTTAAATATTTGGTAAATTCTTAGTAAATTTTTGGTAAATTCTTTCAAAAATAGGTGACACTGTAAGTAATCATAGTCTGGAGGATATTCACACCAAGTTACCTGATTTGGGCAACCAAGGACCAAAAAATAGAGAATAACATTGAATATAGACATAAATTTAGTTCAAAATGATAAGGCAGCCTCAAGACTTTCTGTTGTGTGCAAAAAAGTAGGAGTCTAAGTTTAGCTCATGGCATAAGCTGGAAAACATTCTACAGTTCACATTTCACAAGGTAAGCCCTACCAATCATAACAAGTAGATGCTTTTGTGGGAAGGATCATACCACAGCTTGTGTGAAAACAGAGCAAACTGTGTTTTCATGTCTTGATAGAGCAAAAATATGTGTTTTGGTTCGTATGTCCCAAACTTGGAAAAAAATAAAAAAAGGAGTACCTTAGATTCCAAGAGATGACATGAACAAGAAGTGGGCAAAAAAGTATTCCACAAAAGTTTACAGACATAAAAAAAAATAGCCCATACCCGACAAACAGAATCTCAGCCACCCGTACGCAAAATGTCAAGAGTAGGATGAAGAGCTAGACAGTACACACCACTTAAATGACCATGGTATGATCAGATAACCTATTGCATGAATGGCAATCTTATTTTTAATATTCCACTCGACCAGAAGAAAGAAAAAAAATGGTTTCTGTGACGGGGATATTGACAAGAAACTGATAATTTTGTAAATTTAGAATTAGAGGTTGCCACGTAATACCTTGTTTTGTTCAAAGTCCCAACGCATAACCTGCTTATCATCACCAGCAGAGAACATGTAAGGATGTCGATCACTTACAACAAGACCTATGGTGAAAATTAGTTATCAAATCATTCCAGTTTAATTTAATTGTCCATTAAATAAGCTAATTATCAAATGCATCCACATGCCCGTAAAAAATATATGCAACAACTATAAGAGCTTACCACGTATCTGCTCAATGTGTCCTGTTAAGGTCAACTTAAGCTTTCCAGTAGCAACAGACCATGTCTGATCGATTGCAAAATAAAAGGTGAAGCACCAAGGTAACCCAAAAAAAACTTGAAAAACAGTAAAAGAAGATTCGAAGAGGAGAGAAGAGAAAGATGAAAGAAAGCTAGGCCAAGAAGATTACTGCCCACAGCTAATGTTTTGAAAGCATGCAACGACGGCGATGGCTAACGGTGGCGACAGTGGTCAGTGGATAGGCACAGCAGCACAGCCCTCTCCCTTTCAAATGAAAAGGGAAAGAGAATTAGCAATTAGGTCGAGACTCGACCTAAGCATAATCGGGCTGCAACGGGCCCCAACTTAAAACCGGGACCTGGCCCATTTTAATGTTGGGTCGGGCTGGGTGCAACGGGCGAAAGCCTGACTTTTGCAAATCACGGCCTGGACCCGGGTCCATGCCGGGCCGGGTACCGGGTACGCACCGGCGACCCGACCTAGTGCCCAGGCCTAATTATGATCATTTCCTTTTCGAGGAAGGACCCGAACATTCTACTTACATCTCTCTTGAGTCTAAACCATTGGTTTCCGAATGGTATCGGTATTGGCATTCTACATTCTCTTGGATGTTTCCTTCTTACTTTGAAGAATGTGGGCTAGAGACAGTGACAGCTGGTGCAATGCAATCAGTGGATGGAAATTTGGTGGATGCCATTGTCGAGCGTTGGAACCCAATGACCTCCTCTTTTTGGTTTTCATGGGGAAAAATGACAATATTATTAGATGAATTCACCAAAATACTAGACCTCCCTACCCCAACTTGTAACCCAAATGATTCATTGGAGAAACAATTCCTCATGAACCCAACTAAGGTTAATGCAAATGACCTTATGTCTCGCTTTATTGGACAAAAAACTTGGCCCCTAGTAGAAAACCATGAGAGTCAAAGCATCAATCTAAAAATTTATATGAAGAATTTGGATCCTATGTTGAACCCTCAACTTTATCTAGAAAAGCTATAGGAAGAATTAAACATTGTATGATGCTTTGCATAATGAGAGTGTTCTTTTCACTGATGGAAGTGACCACCTAGATGTTCGTATTACCCAACTTTTTTTGGATATGGGGACATAGTGTGACCCGACACTTTTCAGTAGCAATGATAGCCTTAGCCTTTCTCTACTGAGGACTCACTTGCTTCACCATTGGAGATACCTTCTTCATAGATGGGTGCACATATGCCTTACGATCATGGTTCCTCAAGCACGCGGGACCCCAAGCTAGTCTATTCAGGAACACTAGTGGAACATTGACAGTCTTAGAGCAATACCGCCATTTGATCGAAAAGCTGAATGAAGAAGAGATCATTTGGGACTATTTTGATTGTAGTCAGAGTCTGCCTCGATACACTCATCATTATCATGGGCGTACCACACTTTCGGCCCTTACTTCATAGCTGATTATTGTGCTGATAGATGCATGAGACAATCCTCTTAGAGGAAGAAGGTGGTTTCTGTGCATGCACCAATTGGAGCTATTCCTAAATTTGACCTTAGCTCTCCTCAATGGGTGGCATTGCTCGCGGTGGCTCGACAAGAATGGAAGACACAAATGTCATACACTTGGTTCACAGGCTTAGTGGTAAAGAAGGAATATGCCGAGTGGTGGGGTGCCAACTGATCACCATCCATTCTTCCCAAAAAGTCTATGTTATCAACTTTGTACTCTTTTTGTCGTCAACAGTTGTTGTCATATTCGTTAGTGTTTTCTTTAGATGTAACTTTTAAAATTCATAATGTGATATGAACTTCCTTTTGGTCATCATTTCCCTCCAATGACTCTTGTTTTCTTGTCTCATAAGGTGAATATTTGAAAGCCAACAAGATGGTTGAAACCAAAGCACAAGCTAAACGGGCTCCTCAGAACGAAGCTTCATCTTCCGAACTTAGGCCAAAAACACTTGGCCTACCAGTACTTGAGCAGGAAGGCTATGTTCTGGTTGTTCATGGAGTGATTCTTAAGGGAGCAAGAAGAACAAAAGCCCTTGATGATTACTCTAGAACTAGAGAATGAAAAAGCTGTCAATTAGAAGAGAAAGAAGAAGAAAAAAACAAATCTTCTCCTACAGATCGGGATGAAGATCATCTGGGTTCAGATTCAACAACTAGTAATGAGGAAAAACTTGAAGTGCTTCCTCTAAAGAAGAAAAAGATAACAAAGAAAAGCAAGAAAAGAAAAAAAAATTGTAGAGGAAAGCAGCTCAGGTAACCCTATCACCACCGAAAGTTCAGAAGAGAAGCCCAAAAAAAGAGAAAGTTTACCAAAAAAGGCAAAAAGACAAAGAAGTATATCGCCAGTAGTAGCTCAGACACTGAGAATTCTAAAGAAAAAGCAAAAGAGATCAAGGGCAAGAAGAAAAGAACAAAGCCAGAATTAATCAAATCAGTGATGATGAAAGTCCGACTAAGTGCAGGTTTTATGTAATGGAGAAAAGAATGAACAATCTTGAACTTAGGGGAAAAGGAAAACACTCATACTTATGTGAGGACTATTACCTTGGTATTGAAGGGGACGAGGATGTGAAAGAATTTCCCAGAGAGTTTGTCAGATATGAAGGAACCAACTCCCCACACGTTCATCTTTCAACCTTCTTCAATGATTACTACAAAATCCGGACAAATAATAGAGCTTTGTTCCGCTATTTTTCAAAAATTCTTGAAAGCATTGCCACACAATTGTACAAAGAAAATATCGACCCAGTCGAACTAAAGGAGTTTGACAGATTGATTAACTTGTTTGTCGAAAGATTTGAGCAAGATGCTTCCTTCGAAAACATGGAGAAAAGGCTCAAGAATTCATCAAAAAATGGAGAATTCAATGCAATAAGATGAAGGAGCCCATTTTTGAAACACAAGCTTTGTCACTTATCAAGAAAAACCTTGCCCAACCCTTGAAAAGCCTCATCCACAATGCCCCAATCAAGACCTTTGCTGAGTTGATTGAACAAGTAAATTCAATCGATGAGAAGAAAGTGATTTTGATGGAATCATTGCTCCTAAGTACAAAGATGATGGAAAGAAAGGAGAGAGAGCATAGTTGCCTGCACACTTCACAGCTAATGTCGTCATTCGAAGGGACAATGACAATAATTATAAGCATGACAAAGAAGTCAATCACAAGAAGAACACACAGTTGTCCAAGGGCAATAAAGAAAAGAAAAACAAACACCCAGGTTGGAGTTATGACTGAAAATTCACTCCTCTCAGTCAGTCTTGTGAGAAGATCCTGGAATATCTCATCGCCAAAGAAACTATCATCTTGCCAAAAGTATCAGAGCCTCCGAAACTGATGGCAGGAAATAAAGAAAAACTATGTAAGTTTCATCTTGCCCTGGTCATGACACTGAGGATTTTTTTTCCTCGAAAACATTATCCAATATTTCATCAACAAGGATATCAAGATTGATGATGTTAGCATCTCTGAGGTATTAAAGAATCCATGTCCTGATCACGGGAAGACAACAGTAACAACTAACACCATAGGCACTTCACTCCCATATCTTCCGCAGGAGCACATCCGACCATGTGAGGAAAACAGTCTACACAAAGTCATGATGATAAATAGATGTATGAAACCTCTATATTTATTGTTATGATGAACAACAAGACATAAAGTTCATCCAAAATATCTGTCACAATTTCAAAGACTTTTATCTTACGAAAAGAAGATGATGAATGATTAGATGATTCCTCAGATGAGGATCCATGCTACCTGGATGTGAGCCCTTTGGAAAAACGTATGGTTGAGGGAGATTGGGTTTGAGCTTCTACGGACCGATCAATTATCTTTTCAGAAAAGGATCTCTCAAAATGGAGATACTACCATGTAGATGCTATGTACATTGTCGTCCAGGTCACTGGTTTGTCTGTGCCACATGTATTGATCAATGGAGGAAGCTGTTTAAGTATTTGTCTTAATCTAACGGCCAAAGCTTTGGGATTTCGTGAAGACAAATATCACTGTGATGATATCAAGAACTACAGATATGGCAACCGAAACATGAAAAGCAAAGGTGCCCTCAACATGAATGTAACCATTGAAAACACCAGTCATTATATTGTATTTCATGTGGTGGAAGTACCACCATCATATAACTTATTTTTGGGATGACCTTGGATCCACGAAGTATGGGGAATCCCATCCACTCTTCATTAATGTTTTAACTCGAATTTTGGTCCATCAGTCGTCACCATACGTGCTGAGGATCCGATCGAAAGGTTGGTCCAATCAATGCTCCCTAGATAAACTTACTCAGTGGATGTACCCAGCATAAGAACAGCGAAGAAAGGACCTTTGGAAAAATGGATGCAAAACATGGAGATAGGCAAATCATCCAGGAGTGCTTATACTACTTCAAGCACTCATCTGAGTTATCAAGAACACCCCTTGTATCCTCATTTCATGAAAAACACCAAGGGATGTCAGTTGCTTTTGAAATTTGGGTATCATCCATTCACTGGCCTTAGGAAGAACGAAGATGATATCTTGCGGCCAATTAGTATCCCTTTTCAGATGAACACTAGAGGAATGAGATATCATAAGGAAAATTGAGGAAGATCTTGTGGGCTGATAGTATTCACCTTTGTTTCAAATCCTCTTATGAATTTTGTAATCTTAAACTTCTTTTTGTTTGGTCCCATTAGAAGACCCCGTCTATGAACTGAGAACTTTTTGATATGCAATGCAAGTAATATTTTGTTGTCAATTTTAATTTCGTCCAATTCTTTTATTTATCATCTTTTTTACAGGATGTATGAACTCAACATGTCTTAGTTTCTTCTTTTCATCGGACGCTCACTCAAAAAGCATTTATCAAACAAGCAGTCAATGAAGTGAAATCTACAACAATACCTGAGTCAAAATTACCAAAATTCACTCAAATTCAGAAATAAGAATATTCATCATTCTTAATCAATGATCCAATTAAAGGAATTAATATTAGAACCAATGAGAACCCTAAGATCCTTCAAATTGGCACTAGTTTGTCAGTAGACAAAAAGAAAAGATTGATAGACTTTCTTATAAGTAACCAAGAAGTTGTTGCTTGGACTTATGAAGATATTCCAGGCTTAGACCCCTAGTTGGTCAAAGATCGTTTGTCCTTAAATCCAAGTTGCAAGCCAGTTAAACAAAAATTGCGCAAGCTTGATCCTTGACTTAAAGGGCTTGTAAAAGAAGAACTAAGGACCTAGTAAGGGCAAATTTCATTCGTGGCATCGGCTACCCAGAATGGCTGGCTAATATCGTGGTTGTCCCCAAGAAAATTGGCAAAATCAGGCTATGCATTGACTTTCGATACCTGAACAAAATCACGCTAAAAGATGATTATCCACTTCCAAACATTGATCTATTGGTTGACAGTACTGCGGGACATGCAATGTTCTATTTTATGGATGAATATTCGGGCTATAACCAAATCAAATTAGCAGTTAAGTATCAACGTAAGACCGCTTTTACTACACTCAGGGGCACTTTCTATTACACGGTGATGCCATTTGGGGTAAAGAATACCAGAGCAACTTACCAAAGAACTATGGCTGCCATCTTCCATGACCAGATGCACAAAATCATGGATGCATATATTGAGGACATATTAATTAAATCTAAGGCGAGAGAAGACCACATTGAAACCCTCACCAAGGTGTTTGAGAAACTTTTAAAATACAAACTTCATTTGAATCCTCAAAAATGTGTGTTTGGGTTTAAATTAGGAAAACTCTTGGGTTTCATGGTCAGTAAAAGGGGGATTAAGATGGAGCTTACCAAAGCTAAAGCAATCATCGATATGCAACCACTTTGCAAGGGTGAATCCAGTCCATCAGATGATTTATTTCCAATCTAGTCATGAGATGTGAATCATTCAATCAACTACTAAGGAAATGTATCAAATTTGTGGTTCACAGTGAATGAGTCAGTATGTGGTGACATTTTGGCACAATATGAGGAAGGAAGTCACATCGAGCATGCAATTTATTACATTAGCAAGACTTTCATCTAGTACGAAAAGAAGTACTCTCCAATGAAAAAAACTTGTCTAGCATTGGTTTGGATGTATCAAAAGTTAAGACATTATTTATTAGCTTGTGAGGTCAAGATTCTCTCCAAGTTAAATCCTCTTAAGTGCACCTTGAACCAACCATTCCTTAATGGATGCATCACCAAATGGCAAGTTCTACTAATGCAATATGATTTTGAATATGTGTCTCAGAAGTCAATCAAAGGACAAACAATTGCGGATCAGTTACTAGACTTCCCCCAATACAAGGAGATCAAAACCACCGACGAGTTTCCAGATGAACATGTTCTAAGATTGGAAACGTTCCCAGTATGGAAGATGTAATTTGACAGATCTGGAAATATGATGGGAGCAGATATAGCCATCCTACTTATTACTCTAAAAGATGAAATGATCTCATACTCCTTGAAACTCGACTTTCCATGTACACATAATATGGCAGAATATGAAGCCCTCATACAAGGACTTCGTTCTTTACTAAGTTTTCAAGTGAAAAGGGTGCATGCCTTCGGTGACTCTCAGGTTATCATAAATTAACTGAATGGGGAATGACAAGTCAAAGACAAAAAGTTGGTGCCATATCAATAGATCGCTACCTCCTTGATCCGTCAGTTTGAAGAAGTACAACCGGCTCACATAAAAAGAGAAGGTAACCCTATTGTTGATGGTCTTGTGAGCCTAGGATCCACTCACTTTTTGCATTAATGAAGCAATCCGTTCTTTTGAGATTGGAAAATTAGAACATCTTGCTTTTGAAATGGTGACACATGTACATTATATCCAAGAAAGGAATACGCCTTGGTATCAAGACATCAAAAGGTATATTGAAAGCGTAGAATTTCTTACTGGAATGCCCAAAAAAGAGTAGAAAGCAATTCAACATATGTCAGCAAGGTACTTTAGTCTTATAGGAGTGCTATATAGACGTGGATTTAACGTTGAATACTTCTGGTGCGTTGATAAAGACGAGGCGAAGAAAGTCATCAAAGAGTCACATCGAGGAGACTGTGGAGGCCATGTTGGTTACCAGACCCTCACCATGCAAATAATTTGAGTAGGGTATTATTGGCCTACAATGAGAAAAGATTGTTACCAATTCGTCAAAAGATATAAAGAATGTCAACTGCATGCTCCAATGATCTATGCACCAGCCTCTCACTTGCATTCTGTGACATCTCCTTGACCATTTTCAATATTGGTATTCGACGTAGTTGGACCAATATCCCATGCAGCTTCTAATGGCCATAAGTATTTTATTGCTGTAACAGACTATTTTACTAAATGAGTGGAAGTTGTCACACTCAGAACAGTAGAAGGGCATCACGTAGTGTCTTTCATTCACAAAAATATTCTTTGCAGATTTGGGGTCCCCCATGATATAGTATCTAACAACAGGACTTATTTCAAAAAATGAAAAGATGAGGCAGTTGTGCAGTAAATACTGTATCATGCATCATTTTCAGCTCCTTATTACCCCCAAGGTAATGGGCAAACGGAGGCCACCAACAAGATCCTAATTCGTACCTTGGAGTGAACAGTGGAAATTGGAAGACTGACATGAAAAGATGCATAATGCTTTATGGGCATATCGCACCACTATGAGAACTCCAACAAATACTACTCCAATAGAGCTACTCTATGAAAAGTAAGTAGCTCTACCATTACATGTGCTGAAACCTGCTTTGAAGTTCGCTTCTCTCAAAATTTTGTCTAAATCAATATCAACAGAAAAAGCTAATGCAACTCGATTTCTAGATGAAAAGAAGCTAAAAGTAGTAAGAATGCTGGAGCTTATAACCAAAGGATGACCTGATAGTTTGCCAAGTCAATTATTGGGAAACAATTCAAAGTGAATAACTTAGTCCTACGATCTGTTGTGTACCTCAGAGGACGGCCACGTGGCAAATGGGCACCAAATTGGGAAGGCCCATATGTTATTAAGGAAGCCTTGTCTCTCAATTCATACTGACCGATCGATGCTGATGGGGTGAAACTTGCTGATCTTGTTAATGCCCTTCACCTTAAAAAATTCTATGCTTAGTCCTCTTGTATTCATTTTCCAATCAATGTTAAATATTTTTGTTTTCACACCAAATTTACCATTCAATATGGATTTTTCCTAGCCGTAAAACATAATAATTACATTGGGCATTTTTTATTATTATCGGTCAAGATTCGAAAGCAACCCATGTAGGTAAGAAGTTCAACCTACAATGTGAGAGCAACTTATGCAGATAAGGGGTTAAACCTGTAATGCAAGCCAACACAACCTGTTTCAGGAGAGTTAAACCTGACCTCAATATTGGCAAACCCATGCAGGTAAGGGGTTAAACCTGTAACATAAGCTCAAAAGGGGTCAAACCTTAAATGCAATTTCGACATTTTGATCTTTTAGCCAAAATTTTTCACCGATCAACCTTTGTCACTAAGCACAGTTAGCACCGGCTTAATAACAAAGAGAGGCATCTGTAATCAACCCAAATTTTTCCAAAAGACTATGTTCTTTTACCAAGCACAAAACCTAAATTTAGATTATTCAAATCCAAAATCCAATTCATGGATCTAAATTAGATCCAAAATCCAAATTAAATCCAAATTGAGCATCGAGTTCAAAATGACAAAGTTGGGTGCTATAAGCGGCCAACGAGCATGCACAGACCTCTCCCTAGTTTTATGCTTCGTCTTCACATCAAAATAGGTTTATTTTTTATTTTTTTGAGATGGAGTATTGTGAGAGGAAGTAGTCAATATTTCATTCAATTACTACACTGTGTTTCAATTCCTTCTACTAAATAGTGTACACAAGTTAGACATTATGACAAAAGTTCCTCTCTCATAAGTTTAGAATTGTGATGTCCCTTAGGCTTGGAAGTAGCCTTTGCCAAAGAAGCAGCTTGTATGCAGCTTACTGATGAAAGGAAGGAATAGATCGGGTGAACAATGAACAATTTTCTTTTTACCTTAAGCCTATGAGCTGGTTTTGAAAATTTTGTGAACCATTTATTTTGGGATTCAACTGATTTTAGGTAGTGAGTTGAGTCCAATTTAAACGAGTATAGTTGGTAATTCAACTTGTTTATTGTTTTGAGTATAAATGTGAGCTCAAACTGAGCTCGTTTATAAATGAGTTAAACTCAAGTCAAGCTCTTTTGCAGCCCTATTTGTAGAGGCATCCACCTCCTTTGACTTAATCATAAGTTAGTAGATAGGGTATCAATATACATGGAGTCGACATCAATGGTAGTCATGGCAAGCAGCCAATTGGGAAACTATTTTGAATTGAAGAGGGTTGATCCTTTATTAAGCATTAAAGCTAAGGTAGGAAAGTCAAACCGAGATCTTGTGGATCCCATCAATTGGTAGGTGTTCAAATCTCCTATCATTTTTTAACAATGTATTGGTTTTCTTCATGTCAAGAGAGTGTCCTTTATATGTAGGCATGAAAAGGGTGCTAGACAATTCGTAGTTCCGTTTTGCGCTTAGGGTTAATCCTCAAAAAGTTCTTTTTCCATGGAGGATAGACAAAATGAATGCTTATGACATTTATAGTTGGGACATCCATCTAATAGACCACTTTCATTTTTTTTGTTCAATATGTCAAGTGATGTACATCATATTCATTGGTGATTCAACGACTAGACTTATTTTATCTAAAAGTTTCGCTGGCAAGTCTTTCAAACTTATTCATGCTGATATATAGGGGCCGGAGCTCTTAGAGTTTTATGATCGTTTTAGATTTTATTTGACATTTATCGATTATTTATGTAAGATTAGCAGATTTTATTGGTTGACAACAAAGAATTAAGTCCTTGGATATTTGAATCATTTTATGATACGGTAGGAACTCAGTCTAAACTAGCAATGAAAGTTTAGAAACTAATATTGAATATGTTTTAACAATAGATATTTTTAAAAATAACAGTGGCAAGAAACATCAATTCATGTGTGCTAAAACCTTCAACAAAATGGAGCAGCTAAGGGGGCTATTAATGATCATCTTCTTGAAGTTCTGATCACTCCAATTCCATTTGCATAAGCCTATAACGAATTTTTTAGCATTGGCAATTTGCTATATTATCAATTAATTGAAAACTTGTAAGTTTCAAGGAACTCCTCTTCTTTATATTCTTAAGAGTAGGATAAAGATAAAACATTTGAGAGCCTTTAAGAGTATAGTCAGTGTGATGATTGATGAAATGAAATGTGAAATGTTCTACTAATAAAAATGGATGTAGGTGCGAAAACTTGGAGGAAAAAGGATTATACATTTTGTAGATACATGAAGTTTGAAAAGTTGACACCTTACTTCAAGGATCACCATGAGAATGATCAGTGATGTAGAGAGATTCTGTTTCCTAATCTCAGCAATTATATTGATTAATTTGCTGATAATTTCAAACTAGCCTTACTCAACTACAAATGTATGCTGGTCTATGACAACTGGTTGAAGTTGAAGCTAATCCCTAGCTTTCTTAAACTTGAAGATCCTAATATGCTTGCCAACCACCAAGATTTAAGTGATTTTATCACCAATATGCTATTCATTCTATTGAAAAGTGAGAACCTTGTTTGATGGTGATGTGATAAATGGAATATTGTGGCTTCTAAATCTAGTATTGCAGCCAAACATTGATCGATGACACTCTAATCAGTGGGAAAATTTAGGTTAAGTCTTCTTCATCTAAGATATGATTAAAATTTGTGTCACTCATTCCTATGTCTTGCAATGTTTTTGCAACCATTCACATTACAGCTAATGCTGTATTTTGTGAATGGATGAAACATATAGTGCTTGACTACCACTTTGTATAGAAGGTTCAAAAAGAAAATCTTGGATTCCAAATACTCAGACCTTGGACTACCTAGTGGATGAATTGCCTAAGGGTTTCTCATAATTGTTCCTTGTCCTTTGGAAATGAGGCTGCTATAATGGATTTAGCATCGAACAGGGTGCCTGATGGGTAATTGGGTACCTGGCCTGTAATGGGCGAGGCTTGGGCTCGTCATTTGATGCCTGGATCGTCTAGATCAGAAAACCATCGGGCTGAACTAAACCGAATCAGGTATTGGGGGCCTAACTCAGCCCCATTCCACATTTTTTATTTTGTTTTTTTTTCTCTCAATCTCCTTCTCTTTATATCTCTTTATATATATATATATACACATATATATATACATATATATATATACATATATATATATATATATATATATATATATATATATATATATATATATATATATATATATATATATATATATATATATATATATATATATATATTGGCAAATGACACTAGCAATCAACTTACTTAAAAAACTATGGGTGCATCGCTAATGACTTCCTTAGAAACTCTTTATGTGTTATTAATGACATCCTTAAAAGCTATTGGCATTTTGCTAAGGGTTTTTGATATATTAAAATTATGAAATATGAAGGGTTTCAAATATAGGCGGACATCAAACCAGATATTCAATGTACATGAGGTTTATGGTTTAGCCCGGGTAGACAACTAAGCAGGTCAGGCTTGGATTGTCGGCTAGGGCTTTGGATGAGCCCAAGCCTAACTTTGTCAAGCCTTGTGCCAGCCTGGTCTGTTCTGGCCCAATCCCCAGCCTTAAGTGTTTGTTGGCTATGACTTGTAGCCACTTATCATGTACTAGTACTTAACTTCCCCATGCATGACAGCCTAATTAATCGTCTAATTAAAGGTGGCAAGATGAAGTCAGAGTCAGATGTGGATTTCTGAAAAATAATGGATTTTTTGAAAATCTATGTGAGTTCAACTAGCTTAAGCTCTTTTGACATGTGAACGGTCATACTTGTTGGATTTTATATTGAGACCTAAACCTTGGGTCCATATCTTGACAGTATGTAATCAGACCCAATTTATTTTGCAAGGTCCAACTACATAGACTTGGATTCGAGCAGATAATTGGTTGGAGCCAACTATTGGCAGAAGGAAGACAAGTATTGATCCAAGAACTTAAAGAAAATTGTGGATTTTGTAGTTTTTCTACTTAATCCATAGGCACATATTCATAGTGCTCCTAAAGGGGAAGGGAGCATATTCATAGTGGCTCCTCCTCCTTACCTTACCTTACTAGGAAAGGCAGAACCGCTTGATCCTTATCTCCAATGAATTGCCAGACTGTGAACTCCATACCTTCATCCCAATCCCCATTATCATATCCATAACGAGCCCACTTTCCAAAACCTGCACCGGCTGAGAGCCAACAAGTAACAAGCGTTTACTAAAAGCAAACCCCAATATTGTGTGTTGTTTTTGGCCGTGAGGAAAAAAACAGTACATGGATGCCAAGATGGCTGGGATGGACTCCTCCAGCATCTTCCCTTCGGAAATGTGACTCGTCGTCTGGGGCAGTATCCATTCCCATCATGAGATCAAGAGAGAGTAAGGGGAAAAGTGTGAGCGGAGAGGGGAGAGAAAATGGTGGCCGTTCGGAGGCTTCTTGGCTTTTATGGATGTGTTTCTTGTGAATCTCAACAAACACGTGGCATCATCTCATAGAATGATGTGATAAAGAGAAAAAAAGGCAATCGTCAGTTTGGGTAGCTTTTGATCTCACCGGGGCCTCCTCGGATCCTGACCTAAAGACATTTTGACCTTTTACTCAAAAGGGTTAACTCCCTGCCCTTCGCCGTGGAAGATGGCAAAGATCTGCTAATACTTGCCATGCTGCTAATATTTTTGCTAAATTTACACAAAGGACTTGTGGACCATTAGAGTTGGCTCGAGCCTAGGTCTAGTCATCCATCCAACCATCAACCATGCTCACATGCTTGTTGACCTTATTTAGAAGCAAATTGACTCATAAACCCTTCTTCTTTTATCATCTAGGAGTATTGTATTTAGCAACATGAGTCCTGACCTTTACAGAAAGTCCTGACCTTTCCATCTTTTTGGTATTCTGGTTTTGGGAATGATTAATATACTATTCTATGAATCCTGAAGCATATAACAACTTATTCTTGCCAAACAGGCACTAAGCAAAACACATTTTGACCTCATGTTGTTCAATTGATTAGTGTTACTCAGCTTTCTATCAAAATAGCAAAACGTGTAAAAATTAACCCACCTTATGTAAAACTTTGATGGTCCACAAGTCCTTTGCGTAAATTATGCAAAAAATGTTGGTGGCAAGGAAGGTATTAAGCAGATCTCCACCATCTTCCACGGTGAAGGGCATAGAGTCATCCCCTCTGAGTAAAATGTTAGAGATATCTTTAGGTCAGGATTCGAGGAGAACCTAGTGAGATCAAAAGTTACCCAAACCGTCGGTCGCGTTTTCTTCTCTTTATCACATCATTCCTTAAGATGATAAGATGCGTCTGTTGAGATTCACAAAAAATACATCCAAAAAAGCCAAGAAGACTCCAAACAGCCACCCTTGATAGGATAAGATACTACCCCAGATGGCGAGTCACATTTCTAGAGAGAAGATGTTGGAGGAGTCCATCTTGGCCCTCTAGGCGTCCATGCTCCAAAAAAATAGTACCAATCCATTGAGAATTTTGTGAGTCTGCGGGTTTGGAAATTGAAACCTGCCAGAAAGGTGAATATTTCTGGTGAAAATAGTAACCGGAGTGGCAACTTTAACAGTGTGATCAAAACTTTGAACATAAAATATACATATAAAGTTGTTTCTTCACATAAACCTAACCTACATCTCAAGATCTTTTTCAGATTTAGATACCAAATTTTCAATCAGATGTTGGATTATTTTCGAACCACTGACATCTCTAATTCAGTTGCTTGCAAAAAATGCACGAAAAGAAAAAGTGATAGGCTGCAAAAATGCACGAAAAAAAATGTGTCATGTGTGCTATGATTTTTAGGACTTCACGGGCAACACGTTGACTGGCTACCCAAATGTTGAACCCATTTTAATTATCAGGGGTGAACATAGAATTTTTTTATAAAGAAGAGCGAGGAGAGCTAATCTCAGCTGCTCAATGCCACTCATCGAGCGGTAGAGATCGAATTCCGCCCAAGTCCATGTGGGCGAGGGAAATCATTTTCCTCTCATAAGATCCCTCTTCCTCTCTCTTGGTTTCTCTCTACCTCACTCACCAGAGGATCCCCAACGTGTACCCTAGAATGGCCTTTTGGGTCGTCCTTCACCTACGGTCGGCTATTTCCTCACCGGCAACTAACGTCTTCGGTGTTCCCCGTTCGTCAGTCACTCTTTCCTGTGGTTTCTCTCTGTCTCACTAACCGCAGGTTCTCCCTTCCCAAACTTTGTTGTCTGAAACCGAGCTCAAGGGAGCGGAACGTGGGTTGTCCCTCACCAGGGATCGGCATCTTCCACACCGGTGCCCAAGATCCCCACCGCCATTCTGTCCACCAGCTAAGATGTCAATTGGGCACCTGTTGAAGAAGCGCTGATCACCTCCCAAGTAAAACCTCTATCCCTCTTTGTCTCCTCTAGTCTACTAGTGGTTATCAGTATTCATGTTTTATGTACGCTAAGGACGTATCCTCATTTCTAACACTGCTAGTAAGAGCCTTTGTTGTCATTTTGTTGGGCTTGAAACACCAAAATCTGAGATGCAAACGACAGATTTTGCACATAGATTGGCATTACAAGGCTGTAAGGCATCGGCCCCAAGAGCATAGCTCAAATGGGCAGACTTGAAGGTGCATCTCTATTTCTATGCATTTTTTACAAGAATGGGTCCTACATGCAACTTAAAGCTCTGTCTAGTACTGTTAAGGGATGCAGAGTGCTCTTAGGCAAAGCGAAGCGTATGCTTCATGACCAAAACATTAACGCTTTGTTTGGATGGAGGCAAAGTGAAGAAAAGGAAGGGATGGAATGGAAAGGAAAGGGAGGGGAAGGGAAAGGAAAGGAAAGGAAAGAGGTGATTATAAAACTTGTTTGGATAGAAAAGAAAAGAAAGAATAGAATTTATAATATTTTACATTAATACCCCTCAATTGATTCATGCTCTTTGATAGAGACAGAGGTCTAGATGTATTTGCTTCCTCAAAAAATTTTATATTTGGTTTTTGGAGTGCTCCAGAAAAATAAGTTTTTGTTTTAGAAATGAGAGAGAAAGGGACTTCCCCATCGGTACGAGGATCGACCATTCCTGACGCCTTTACCGGGGGTAATCAATCCAAGTGCTATGTCTATTATTGATGCATTTCAAACTTTTGAAATAGTTCTTAAAGAACTACTTGAGAATGAAAAACATTTTGGGGAAAACTAGATTTGAAAAATCTTTATAAATATCATTTGGAGGCTTGAAAAATTATTTTGAAGTCGCTTTAGTGTAGAGATGTTGCTCTAATTTGGTTACTACCTAGTTAGAGCTTCATCTCATCTTGCTTAAGTTCTTTGGAGTGGTGCTTGTGATCGTAAGTGATATTCAGTGAGTGTGAATATATGAATAGAAGAGAGTAAAGTATTCCTACCGTAACAGTCATCTAATAGCATTCCTACCATGACATACATGTTTTTTGTTTATATAATTATCATGAATATTTTATAAAGAAAGAAAAGTTTCTGAAAATAGAATAGATATTGTACACCATCAAGCATGAATCCAATAGTAGGTCATTACTTGAGTTTTAGTCTTGATGACGCCAGTACATAAAAGGATCATGAGAGAAAAATGTTTAAAAGAATGGAAAAGATGAGATACTCCCTTAGAAAGAAAGAGAGAGAGACAGATATTTCAAAGATCACTAAATGAGATTTTAAATAAGAGGAAGATAAGTATTTTCATACATATGTTCATACTTACATATGTATATATACATATATATGTATAAGGTTTTGAAGATGGAGTCTTAATTTAAATGCGAGAGAAAAAAAGTTCTTAAAAGAAAAAGAGAAATAAATAAATTCATATACACACACCTAATGAAAGTTTATAAGAAGAGGGTATTGATTGGAAGAGAAAGAGAGATTTTATGGAAAAGAAATAGAGAAATGCATACATATATGTATAAGAAATTTGTAGGAGACATTTAACTTAAAAAGAAATAAAAAATTATAAAGAGAGAAAATAGAACACATGTATATACACATTCATGTATATGTGAAATTTTTGTAAGATAGAATATAGAAACATAGAAAGAGGAGAATGAAGGAAATCATCATGTGCACATACATATATATATATAACATGTATATACATATGTGTCTTCATGAGATTAAAAGTAACTTAAAACATCCGACTTTAAGTTTGATGTAGGCCGTAAGGGGAGCTTGGACTCATGCAAGAGCCTATGCTAAGTCTTCAAAGCCACATTAAAAAGGGTTCTTTCGAAAATATTTTGAAAAGCATGATTTCAAATATGTTTATATATTAACATAAAACATATTTATTTCATTTTTTAGAAGGTATTATGTTTCTTCCACCCTTGGGTATGAAAGAAAATCAAACCATACGATAAGGTGCTCATTAGGTTTCTTATTTGGATGATTAAAAGGGAAACAAACTCAAAATGACATACAAATGTATATTAACATGTACATATTTGTGATGGTTTTCCCCGAGTTGGACAAGCCCCAACTTCAAAAATTAACATAAGGATAAAGAGAAAATCTCATACCACACTCTAAAATAGAGATTTGAGAGCTAATTCATATAGTCATGAGGAGATGCAGAAGAGAGAAAATAAGGTAACCACAATAAGACTACATTAAAGAAAAGAGAGAGCATGATTCAATCATAAAATGAAATATTACTTCACTTTTTCATGCTCCCAGTGCACTCAAGAATAGCTTCTTGACTCCAAAAAGATAATTTTAGAGCTAACTTATATGGCCACGGGGAAATGAATAAGGGAAAAAACAATAAAAAGAATGGAATGGGTTGTTGATTACATACTTCTAATGAGAATGATTTTAGGAAAAATGAACAACCTAGCTTAGAATGATCCTAAGTCCCTTTGAGTGAAGCTCCAAGATGGTGAAAAGGATGCCTCCAAAGCAAAAGCTTGCTTCCAAGGTTGAAGAATAAGAAGAATGAGAAGGAAAGAAGACGAGGGAAATGGAGGAAGACAGATAAATGAAACTCTATGTCTTCAAGTGAGAATGCACTAAAGTTTCTCCAAGGGCTAGCTCATGCCTAAGAGGGGGGATTACAGGGGTATTTATAGGGAGTTTTGGAGCCAAAATTCAAAAATTTACATTTTTTTTGAATTTTACAACATTTTCATGCTAATTTCAAATAATTTTAAATTATTTTCAAATTTTTTTCAAAAAAATAGGTTTTGACTAAGTGGGATTGAAGCACTTTGGGGTGTGGGTAGGGCTAATGGTCATCCAAAAATTTCAAACACCACCCCCAAGGGTCGGTTTTGTAAGAAAAAGAGGCCTACATTGTTGCAGGCCCCAACTAGGGCGCTATTGCACAATGCGCTGCTGCGCACTACAGCGGTAGCACAACACGATCGCCTCACGTGGTCGTGCAACTACATTTGGGCAACACGCAAAATTTTTTTTTTTTTTAAGAAACTTTGTGATATGAAATAAGGGTTTTTCATATAAAAAGCATAAAACACCCTTTTTTGTTTAATTTATTTAAAAAGTGTATAAAATTGGTTTTTTCTTATAAAAGGGTGGTCAACTTTGTTTTAAACTTCAAAAACATATTATGGTGCAATGATGAAGCATAAAACAAAAGAGAGCTCTATGAACGCACACTCGACGCTTATAGTACTAGACTCTGTCGTTTTGAACTCGATTTTAGATTTTGAGTTTGAAATGCTTGATTTGGATTTAATTTGGATCCGAGAACTGTTTGGATTTAAGTCTCACATCTAAAGTTGAGTTTTGTGTTTTCATAAAAGAATGTAGTCTTTTGGCAAAATTTTGGATGATTACAATATGGAAGAAAATAGGAGATGCTCCTTTCCTTCCCAATCCTTCCAATTTTGGAGCGATTGGATTTATGTTACATTTTCCTTTCCTTTCCCTCCCCTTCCTTTCCTTCCCATTGCAACCAAACAAACTTTTTAATTTTCTTTCCTTCCCCACCTTTCTAATTAATCAACCAATCAAAGGATTGATTGTTCAATCTCTCACTTTCCCTCCAACCAAACAGGCAATGAATATATAATATCTAAAAAAATAATGTTAAAATAAAAAACAACTATTAAAATAACAGCAACGTAAGTAAAAAAAGCACATAATGAAACTTATTTGCCATGTTATCAACCAAAAAATGGCATTAAAAAATGACAACTCAAAACACTTTTGACTGCTCACAACTTTGTAAACTGATCTTCTTAGCTCCAAGAAAAAGAGAGAAATTTAATTAGTTTTTGATCAATAAAAATCAGATTTCGACCTGTTGCCAACCAAAACCACTTTGAAGCAATGCCATAAAAGTTGGTTTCAATCAGTTGAATAGAAATGGAAGGCAAAAAATTTCCAACGAGTGGTTTGGAACCGAAGAAAAAAACACTGGTTTGGAACCGAAGAAAAGAACAATAAATTAACTCTCTGTCTCTCTCTCTCTATATATATATAGATAATGAAACTAATAAAAGATTCATATGGGTAGATCTGAAAATGCATAGAAACAATGAGATGGAAACCAGTTGAGAGAGATTACATTTGAAAAATGAAAAACCTTACCCATGCATATGATCTTAACGTTATAGAAATTCATGTTAGACACCAAACTTTAAGCTGCTTCCGAGGTTTTTTTGAAACAAAGATCACATTTATATAGTTAGGCTTTGTGAATTTAAATCAAATATGGATGCATAACAAAGCTACAATTTGTTATGTTCGAATGTACATAATATGTTTATATGCACGCAAAGGCCTATACATTGACATGCATGTACCCCTCCACATAAATGATGCATGCTTGAAATATCACCTTACCAAAAAGACGATAGTTAACTCACAACATCAATATAAGGTGGTGGTGGTGGTGGGAATATATATGGAGCATAAAAGTGCCATCACAGCAAAAAATGTAATCAAATGTTAAGCCTGAAAATACTCTAATTATATAGTACAACCATCATCTCTTGTTTGTACAGAAATTCATGATTCAATTGAATTTAGAACACATTCAGTAGCCAAGAAGGCCAAGCTCCATAACAAATTGAATGGGAATCTCCATTAGAGCTACAAGTGGAAAGGCTGCTTCTTTTTCAATAAATGTCCATTCTAGGACATGATGTGTAACAATCGTTGTTTTTATGTCAGGTCGGACTGGAGCAGGTCCAGACCTGGACCCAAAACTAGCTGTGTGAAGAGCCCATCACGGGAGGGAACTTTTCTCCCTTTACTATGTTGCAAAGAAGAGGAAGACGGAAGGTATGGCAGCGGCGACGGCTGGCTGGTGGAGGAAGGGTGATGGCGGTAGTGCAGCGGCGTGGAGGTGAGCTTGCCTGATTCTTTTTTCCTCTCTTTTCCATCTTCTCCTCCACCCTCTCTCGTTGTTCTATTCGTCACACCTTCTGTCTCTTTTTCTTCTTCTTCTTCTTCCTCTCCTTTCATCACACCTTTCACTCTCTCTAATGCCTATCCCTCTCTATCAACACCCTTTTCTCTGCCCACATTCTATCTACTGCACTCTCCCTCTCTACACCCTCCCCTTTCTCACATGCCTGCCCTCTCTTGCTTGCCATTCTCTGTTTGTCTCTACTCTCGGTCTGCACTCCCTCTCAGCAGAACCTCCTTTTTACCCAGCTAGAGGCCCTATTCTAATGACAGGCCCTCCTCATCCATTCTTTCTCACTAATTTTCACTTTTGTGGCTATGGTATTGGATTGCAGCTTTGGGGAATGCGTCTTTCCCCTCATAATTTTGCTACTAGGGGATCAATCGAACATTCGAATTGGCTGCCTGGAACATTACAATGGTTTGGAATAAGATTGAGGTGAGGGAGGCCTAATCAAGATTAAATTATCTCAAAATTACTGTTAATGCATGTATAATTATATTTGAGTATGCTAGACTCATGATTCGATGATTTGGAATGCATATTAGCGATGTTGCTATTTTAAAAAAAGTTTATGACTATTTTATGAGGACAAGGATCTACGTGTATAATTCTCTCTAGCATGATGGGTTCATTTTCGAAGCGATTAGGAAACATGGTATAGGCAGCTGAGAAGATGTTGGACCGTTGTTGCAAACTTGTGGCACATACTATTGTCGATGTGTGTATTGCATTGTTAGTTAGAAAAGAATATGTAAGTTGAGCGTAACTATTCGGTAGACGCCTCAACTATGAAAGCAAGTGAGAAGTGTATTAGTGATTGGTTGAATCGAAAGCTCAGAACATAAGTCGTTTGATGAAAATCTCAAAGAGTGGAGAAGAGACCTATTGGAGGGCTCTATGGGGCGATACCACCCGTCGACACCCTGTTGAGGCGATAACCTATGCCTCAATGATTATATTTCATACTTGTAGAGATTATAAATGAAACGAGTAAAGAACTTATCGCTTGATTGTGTTTGCTAGCACACTGGGCACGTTGAGTATACCTTGAGCTACAAAATTCGAAGCTCAAGACCTTTTTGGTAATTTTGGCAACGCACGATGGGTACGATAGCATTCCAGGCAAATACTGCCTGGGTCCAACTTTTGGATGTGTTTTCAGGATCATTGGATCCTATAATTGTGATGTGATTGAGTGAATGATGCATGTGGTTGAATGGTTATGTGATTAGTTTGTTTTTTAAAATCACAATGCAATTGCATTTGCATGCTAGTAATGATAACTGCTTAGGATAAATGAGGTAGGGTATCGAGTCAAGTATTTCCTCGAACCCGATTGTGTATTAGAAAGCATCATAGAATGATAATTGAATAGGACAAATATGAGCCAATCACGGATCGAGACTACTCTCAGGGATTCGGCTAAGTTTTGAAAGATGTGATTGATATGTTGAATATGTGAATGTTGTAACATATTTTACATGCATTTCCATGGGCATAATGCAAATGAATGAAATTGAAGGGTAGTTGTACCCGTAATGTTATAAAAGCTAGCTAAGGTTGTTAACTATATGTGTAGCCTTCGTGTGGAGGAAATTGGAGGTATGGGTGCACTCGTGAAGTGAACTAACCTCATAAACTAACCGGTCTTGTTGTGAATGTACTTTCATAATGATAAGCAAGAAAGAATAAGAGATGAGAGGCCAATGGGTTGCGGCAATGTCTTTCAGAAATGTCCCACCTTCGCTACTGGTCTCGCCTGCTCGAAGCACATGCGGTGCAAGATCCTAGGATATCGTTGTGTGATGTAATTGGAGCATTGAGCTCTCGCCTTTCAAACCTAGGTGTCCTAGGGAAGGTTGAGTATCTCTCCTTAGAATTCACACATCCATGGATGAGTGCTCTATCATTGCAGTGTGAATGGATCCATATCGCTTCGGGCCACCACAGGGGGTTGTCTTCCGGCTGTAGGTCATCCATGGTGTCCACATGCATGTGTTTGCACCCATAGGAACTGTGAATTCACTAAAGGTAATGTAAGTAGAAAGAATGTAAATGAAGTGATTGAGAATGATGTGTCCATAAATGAATTGCATGTGGCTAATGAATATGCTATTGTGGCCATTGTGTGGCCTTTACATGTCGTGGTTTATGTGAGGGGTGTCCATGACAAGTCATGAGACTGTATGTCCTATCATGACCTGATAGTGATTTGCTCTCATATTTGTTATATCAGATATTTGAGCCCTTACCTAAAAGGGTTGGAGATGTATCTGGCTTGTTGCCATAATGCGAAGGCTGAGCCTTTTGTTGTTTTTCTTTTTTAGGTTTTGGTGGACTCGGAGCACCAGGTTAATCATATGGCTCTACTTACATCCTACTGGAGAGGTTTTGGGCCTATTGTAGTGTCGGCACGTCTTGTTTTGGTCATATTAATGTCTTGTTTTTGTTAGGCATCAATGTTGTGATTTGGGGCATTTCTGTCATATATATTATTGTAAAGTATGATGTGATTTTTATATGAACTAAAATTATGATATAATGAAAAGTTTGCTCCATTGTTTTGAATTGCATAGCTCCTTTCCTTTTGAATCGTTTTGTCGTCGCACCTCAATGTTTTCATGATTTAACAAAAAAAAGTTATTTGAGGGTGAAAGCATTGGGGCGTGACAATATTGGTATCAAAGCTATGGTAAAACATCACTATGGATGTGAGTTAAAACCAATCTATGAAGCCATGTTACCTAGGTAGGCACTACTTTATTTAATTTTTATTGTAGTTTTGATTTTATAGTAAAATATACGTACAGAATGTGATTATTATTTTGAGATATTGTGTTGATGCACGTTTGTGATTTGACTTGAAAGATTGGTCATAGTCATTATTTGACCATGAGGCTTCTTATTTGTACAGATGGAGTACCAACATAGGGGCTAAAAACGAGTTGGACCAGCTATTGAGGCACAAAGAGAGCCAAGTTTGGCTCATTCAGATGCACATACCCTATTGGATGATAGTACGTCAGGGCAACAGTATGCCCAGACTAGAGTGGGTGCCCAAACCCCACCAAGGCAGTCCCCACTTATGGATCAACAAACTATACTGTTGACAAGTTTGCAGACACTGACCTCCCTAGTACAGTCGATGAGGAGGAATCAAAGGAGTCGTGCATCTCCTACAGGAGACACCACTGCACCACCTATGGAAATGGCAACTTCAGTGTCATTCAAGCAATTTAATGCAGCCGATTGTCTTTATTGGAGATGGCAGCCTAGGCAAGGTAGAAGAATGGATTGAAGAGGTAGAACACATCTTTGAGCTTCTAAAGATGCCTGAATGAGACAAAGTAAATTATGGCTCTTGTTTGTTGAAATGTGATGCCAAACAGTGGTGGCAATCATCTCGTGAGGTCCACTTTGCAGGCCAACAGTCGATCTCAAGGAAGCAGTTCAAAGGCTAGAGCAGACTAGTTTGTGCATAGGTTACATAGTGGATTGCGGAGCAAAGTTATGTCAAAAGCATACAAGTTTGTGCAAGGGATGCGTGTTGACTGTGGAGCAAAGTTATGTCAAGCAGACATCGCGATTTGGACGAGGCGGTCACTATAGCTAGACACATGGAAGAGGATTGGGCTAGGACTCAAAAGAACCATCACAAGAAAGCAGGCCACCACTCACACGATGGATGGATGCAGGTCAAGCACCAACACTTTGCAGGCAGGGAAAAGCCTTATGAGAGGTGTGATGACCAAACATTCAGGGAGAATAGGTCAAACCACAGTGACACCACATAGGGGGCAGTGACTACTCTGACTCTATCGAGGTTCCCTACTTGCTCACATGTGCACCCCGAGAAACTGTATTATCGGAAAATCAGATCGTGCTTACACTGTGGAATGATGAGACACTTCATCAAAGATTGCCCCACAATGAAAGGAAAAGGGTTGAAGGAGCCCGAGGCTGGTCTTTTTTGTGCCCAAAAGATGACTGGATGCGTCTATGTGAGTACCGTGGAGGAGCTTTAGGCACACAATCTCATCGAAGGTACATTACTTGTTGGTTCCCACATTGCTAGAGTCTTGTTTGATGCATGGGTGACTCATTCTTTTATATCTAATCAATTAGCATTTCATTAAAAGTGTTGGCTACGATAATGCCGTATGTTTTAAAAGTGGTCAGCCCTATGCATGCTCAAGATTTGTGTAGCCAGTAACTACCTGATGTAGACGTGAAGATCTATCAACATCACTTACCTACACAGTTGGTGATCATAAGTCTCAGTGGGCTTGATGTTATTTTGGGCATGGATTGACTACATATGCATTATGCCAACATAGATTGCAGAAAGAAGGAGATATAGTTGTTGACTCATGAGATACAACCAGTGGAATTCCAAGTTTGTAAAGCTAGTCGAACTGATAAGATAATGGTCATCACACTAAAGGCTAAACTGTTGTTAGAAAATGGGAGATTTTCATTCTTGGTCAACGTGTTAACCAATGAGACTGAGCCGGTCAAGTTATAGTATGTTTCCATTGTGAGTGAGTACCCGATGTGTTCCCTGAAGAGCTATTGAGTTTGCCTCCAACATGAGAAGTTAAATTCAAGATAAAGTTGTTACTAGGGACAACTCTTATTTCTAAGGCACCATATTGTATGGCATCATCAGAGTTAGAAGAATTGAATAAGCAATTATAGGAGCTCATAGATAAGGGATTCATTCAACCTAGTGTATCACCTTGGGGAGCACCATATTGTTTGTCAAGAAGAAAACTGGAACAATGCGCTTGTCTATAGATTACCACATGCTGAATCAAGTCACCATCAAAAAATAAGTATCTGCTTCCTAGAATTGAAGACTTGTTTGATCAGCTCAAGAATGCAAAGGCATTCTCCAAGATCAATCTAATGACAGGTTATCAACAACTTTTGATACGGGAGGAAGATGTTGCTATGACTACCTTTCGAACCAGATATGAGCACTATGAATTCAAGGTCATGTTTTATGGGTTGACCAATTCTCTCACAACATTTATGAACCTCATGAATCGGGTTTTTCAAGACTATTTGGATCGGTTTGTTATTGTTTTTGTCAATGGTATTTTGGTGTACTTATATAGTAAGGTAAAACAGAGAGATCATTTGAGGAGTATGTTGAGAATTTTGTGCAAACATAAGTTATATGCCAAGTACTCGAAATGTGAATTTTGGCTAGAGAATGTGAATTTTTTTGGCCATATGATCTTGAATGATGGAATTTTTGTTGATCTGACTAAGGTGTTGGCTATACAGGACTGGAGGATGCCATACAACGTGACTGAGGTTAGAAGCTTTTTGGGATTGGTAGGATACTATCGCAGGTTTATACAAGACTTTTCAAAAATAGCTACGGTCATGACTATGCTATTGAGAAAATGAGTGAAGTTTCTTTGGAATGAGGAGTGCGAAAAGAGTTTCCAAATTCTGGGGGACAAGCTTACCGTCGCCCATATTATGACACTTCCATTGGGTCATTCTGGATTTGTGATATACACCGATGCATCAGAAATCGATTATGGTTGTGTACTGAAGCAACATGGTCATGTAGTGGCTCATGCATCCAGTTAAAGGCACATGAGAAACACTATCCCACTCATAATTTGGAATTAGAAGCGGTTGTATTTGCATTGAAGATATGGAAACAATCTCTATGGAGCAATATTAGAGGTGTTTACATACCACAAGTCATTGAAGTACATATTCTCCCAAAAGAATCTCAATCTGACGTAAAGAAGAATGATTGAATACTTAAAAGATTATGATTTCAATATATCATATCATCTAGGAAAAGTGAATGTAGTGGCCGATGCGTTGAGCAGACATGCTAAGGCAATGATATGCAGTATGATGAATCACTCTTAGACATTGTTGCAAGACGTGATAGCTTGACATCTTCATCTTGTGACGAGAACAAAACAACAATGACTTCTTTGATACGACATCCTTTGTTAGAAAACTTATATTGAAGCAAAAAGAATATCTTGATTTTGCTAAAAATACGAAAAAAAGTAAGAAGGCAGATTCTTCTTGGTATTAAGATAAAAATGATTCACTATGGTTTTGACAAAGATTGTGGGTCCCTTGAGATGAAGGGGTAAAGCGTCAGTTGCTTGATAAAGCTCACAAATCAAAATTTGCAATACACCCTGGCAGTACAAAGATGTTTCAGGAAATGAAACGAAATTTTTGGTGGTTGGAAATGAAGGTGAAATGGCAGGCAGTTTGCTAATGGGTCAAAGCAGAACATCAATGACTAGGAGTCTTATTGCAAAGAATAGATACCCTAGTGTGGAAATGGGAGGACATTGTGATGGATTTTTTGGTTAATTTGCCTCACACTAAAAGACAACATGATGTCATATGGATAATTGTTGATCGACTTACGAAGTATGCTCATTTTCTACCGATCAGAATCAATCAATCATTAGAAAGTCTTGTAGAGCCATATATTGACGAGATAATGAGATTGTCTAGAGTGTCAATGTCTATTATTGTGGATCGAGATCTATGTTTTACCTCTAGGTTTTGAGGGCAATTGCAAAAGGCATTGGGTACCAAGCTTAAGTTGAGCACAACGTTCTACTTCCAAATTGATGGGCAAACTGAGAGGACCACACAGACCTTAGAGAACATGTCACGTGCTTGTGTTTTAGACTGGAAAGGAGAATGAGATAAACATGTGAAACTGACAGAATTCACATATAACAATAGCTACCACTCTAGTATCGGAATGAGACCTTTTGCGGTCTTGTATAGAGGCCATGCAGATCACTAACTTGTTGAATTGAATTGGGTGATGGCAAGATCAATAACCCTTTAGTATTGCAACATTACACCGACCAAGTACAATTGACAAGGAAAAAATTAATGACAGCTCAAAGTACACAGAAGAGTTATGATGACATACGATGTAAAGAGTTGGCTTTTGAGGGTGGTGATCATGTTTTCTTGAAATTTTTTCCTACTAAAGGCATTTTTCGATTTAGTATTAAGAGAAAGTTGAGTCTGAGGTTCATCGGACCTTTTGAGATATTAGATAAGATTGGAGAGGTGGGGTACAGATTAGCACTACTACGTAACTTGAGTCATGTTCATGGTGGTTTTCATGTTTCCATGTTTCGAAGGTATGTATCGAATCCTACACATGTGATTGACTTTCAAGGTATCCAAGTGAAAGATGAATTGACGATGGAAGAAAAACCTATTAAATTGTGGATCAAAGAGAGCAAGTGTTTCACATTAAAAGAATTTCTCTAGTAAGAATGGAATGACAACACCATGGATTGAAGGAGAGTACATGGGAAATCGATGATAATATGCGAAAGAATTATCCAGACCCGGACCCGAAACCAGCGGAGATAAGGGTTGGATGTAATATGTCAGGTCGGATTAAAGGGGGTCCAGAGCCAGACCTGAAACCAGTGGCGTGAAGAGCCCGTCCGGCGAGGGAATTCGTCGACCTCGTCTTCCTCTTTGTTTCTTCCTCTACTGTGTCGCAGATAAGAAGAAGTTGGAAGGTGTAGCAGCGGCGACGGCTGGGCCGGTGGAGGAAGGGCAACAGCGGTGGTGCAGCAGTGTGGAGGTAAGCTCGCTTGATTCTATTTTCCTCTCTCTTCTTTCTTCTCTCCACCCTATCTCGTTGTTCTATTCGTCGCACCCTCTATCTCTTGTTGTTCTTCTTCTTCTTCCTTGCCTTTTCACTACACCTTTCACTCTCTCTATTGCCCATCTCTCTTTGTCAACACCCTTTTCTCTGGCCACGTTCTTTCTACTGTACTCTCCCTCTCTACATGCTCCCTTTTCTCACGTGTCTGCCCTCTATCCCTCGCCACTCTCTGTCTCTCTCCACTCTCGATCTGCACTCCCTCTACTTACTACCAGCCTCCTTCCCTCACATATGTTGTGCTCTCTCTCGTTTTCAACTTCCCTTTCCCTCATTGTTCGCTGCCTCCTCCAACCGAACCATCCCTCTCAGCTGAACCTCCTTTTTACCCTATTGGAGGCCCTATTATAACGTCAAACCCTCCTCTCGCATTCTTTCTCATTGATTTTCACTCTTTTGTGGTTGTGGTATTCGATTGCAGCTTGGGGGATGCGTCTTTCCCTCATAATAGCAAATAGAAGGTGTGGGTGGTGGCAGCATCATATGATTTTTGTCGATAGGGGATCAATCAAACATTTGAGGTGGCTACCGGGAACATTGCAGCAGTTTGGACACTAAGGTTCGGGTAAGCGAAGCCTAATCAAGTTTAAATTATATAAAATTTACTATTAGTGCATGTATAATTATTATTTGAGCATGCTAGACTCATGATTCAATGATTTGGAATGCATATTAGCGATGTTGCTATTTTGAGAAAAGTTTATAACTATTTTGAGAAGGACGAGGATCTACGTGTATAATTGTCCCTCTAGCTTAATGGGTTAATTTTCAATGTGATTAGGAAACATGGTAGAGGTTTTGATGCAGTTGAGAAGATGTAGGACCATTGTTGCAAACTTGTGGCACATACTATTGTCGACGTGTGTATTGCATTCTTAGTTGGAAATGAATGTGTAAGTTGGGTATAATTATTGGGTAGACACCTCAACTATGAAAGCAAGTGAGAAGCGTATTAGTGATTGGTCCAATCAAAAACTCGGAACAGAAATCGTTTGGTGACAACCTCAAGGAGTTGGGAAGAGACCTATTGGAGGGCTCTATGGATCGATACAATTTGTCGATACCCTTTTGAGGTGATGACCTACGCCTCAATGATTATATTTCATACTTGTAGAGATTATAAACAAAGCGAGTAAAGAACTTATCATTTGATTGTGTTTGCAGGTACACCGGGCACGTCGAGTAGACCTTGAACTACAAGATTCGAAGCTTGAGGCATTTTGGGTAATTTTAGCAACATCCGATAGATATGGCGGCATTCCAGGCAAATGCCTGCCTGGAGCCAACTTTTGAATGTGTTTTCAGGATCATTAGATCCTATGATTCTGATGTGATTGAATGAATGATGCAAGGGAATGAATGGATATGTGATTAGGTTGTTTTTAAAAATCACTACGCAATTGGATTTGTAAGGATTATAGAATCATAGAATGAGGTGGGGTATCGAGTCGAGTTTCTCTTCAACTCCGATTGTGCATTAAAAAGGATCATAGAATCATAATTGCATAGGATAGCTACGAGCCAATCACGGTAAAGTTTTGAAAGATGTGATTGATATATTGAATGATGTGAATGTTGTAACATATTGTACATGCATTGCTGTTGGCATGATGCAAATGAATGAAATGGAAGGGTAGTTGTTCCTATAATGCTATGATAACTAGCTAAGATTGTTAACTGTATGTGTAACCTTCCTGTGAAGGCAATTGGAGGTATGGGTGCACTCATGAAATGAACCAACTTCCTGAGCTAGCCGGTCATTTTGTGAATGTGCTTTCATAATGAGAAGTAAGAAAAAACAAGAGATGAGAGGCCAGTGAGTTGTGGCAATGTGTTTGGATGATGTCCCGCCTTCACTGCCGGTCTCACCCGCTCATAGCGCAGGCCGTGCAAGGTCTCAGGATATCATTGTGTGATGTGCTTGGAGTGTTGGACTCCCGCCTTTCCAACCTTTGTGTCCTAGGAAAGGTTGAGTATCTCTCTTTAGAATTCACACATTCATGAACGAGTGCTCCACCGCTATTGCTTGAATGGATCCATATCGTTTCAGACCACCACGGTGGGTTTTCTCCCGATTGTTGATCACCTGTGGTGTCTAGATTCTTGTGTTTTCTCCCACAAGAACTGTCAATTCACTATAGCTAATGTAGATGAAAAGAATGTAAATAAAGTGTTCGTGAACGAAGTGATTGTGAATGATGTGTCCATGCATGAATTGCATGTGACTAATGAATGTGTTAGTGTGGCCATTGTGTGGCCTTTGCAGGTCATGGTTTTATGTGAGGGGTGTCCATGACAAGTTATAGGATTGTATGCCCTATCACGACATGATAGTAATTTGCTTTCATATTTGTTATATCTCATATTTGAATCCTTACATAACAGGGCTAGGGATTTAACTGATTTGTTGTCATACTACGGAGGCTAAGTCGTCTGTTGTTTTTCTTTTTTAGGTTTTGACGGACCCGAGGCAGCTGGTTGATCAGATGGCACTACTCACATCCTATTGGGGAGGTTTTGGATCTATTGTAGTGCCGATGCATCTTGGTTTGGTTATATTGATATCTTATTTTTGTTAGGCATCAATGTTGTGATTTGGGGCATTTTTGTCATATGTATTATTAAAAAGTATGATGTGATTTTTGTATGAACTGAAATTATGATACAAGGGAAAGTTTGCCCCATCGTTCTGAATTGCATAACTCCTTTCCTTTGAATCGTTGTGTCGTCACACCTCAATGTTATCATGATTTAACAAAAAAAAAGTTATTTGAAGGTCAAAGAACTGGGGCATGACATGATGTTTGTAAACTTAACAAACTGCATGGATAATAAAATGGTAATTATATTCTGTCGTTAAAGTATCTGGTTGACAATTTGATATCATGAAGGTGTGAGACATCAATGTGATTTGCTACCTGAATGTTGTCAAATACATGGGGTGGATTTTTATCATTGAATTCATTCATATCTTCCCAAGGTCCATCTACAAATCCAACTAGAGCTATTGATAGAGGATAAGAGCTACATGCAGAAAACCAAACAATTTGATGATAGTTTGTCTCCACAAGTAGTATATGGGCATTCACTATCTAGCACTTAAGCTGCCAAGGTATTGCTTGTCAAGAAGGTCTTTTCCTTTTAGATACTTGTTAAGAGGCATTCTCCCTTTTTCCTTATTCTTTAGAAGTATTCTCTCTCTCTCTGGCCTATAGGATGTAAAATAGTGTCCTTCCTTCAATATGTTCCCCTAATTGTATATGCTTGATTGGTCCTTTCTCCATCAATGGCAATCGATTAATGTGGTTCATTAGGTTGCATCAAGTACTTAGGGTCCACTAACTGCACTGTGTTTCCTTTTTTTTTTCTTTTTGAGATGGAGTCTTGGGAGAGGAAGTAGTCAATACTTCATTCAATTACTACACTGTTTCACTTTTCTAGGGATGAAATCATGGGAAAGGCAGTAGTGAATACTTCTTTCCCACAAGTTTTGAATTGTGATGTCCGTTAGGCTTGGTGACAAGTACAAGTAGCATTTACCAAAGAAGAAGACTTCTTTTATGAAAGTGACTGATTTTATTATTTGTTTATCTATTCCATGTTGAAAAGAAGGGATCAATCACGTGAACAGTGAATAAATTTTGGTTTTACCTTAAACCGGTGATCTGGTTTTAAAAAATTTGTTAACCATTTTTTTGAGATTCAACTGATTTTAGTTAGTGAGCTGAGTCGAGTTTAAACGAGTCTAGTTGGTGACTCAACTTGGTTATCATTTTGAGTATAAATGTGAGCTCGAACTCAGCTCATTTATAAACAAGCCAAACTGAAGCCGAGTTCTTTTCAGGCCTATTTGTAGAGGCATCCACCTCCTTACACTTAATGGTAAGTTAGTAGATAGGGTATTAATACACATGGAGTCAACATCAAGTGCAGCCATGGCAAGCAGTCAATTGGGAAACTATTTTGAATTGAAGAGGGGTTTTCTTTAGGGTGACCCTTTATTGTCATATTTCTTTTTTGTGATTACAATGATTCTTGTAAGAAGCATTAAAGCTAAGGTATGAAAGTCATATCGAGATCATGTGGATCCCATCAATTGGTAGGTGTCCAAATCTCCTATCATTTTTTAACGATGTATTGGTTTTCTTCATGTCAAGAGTGTGTCCTTAATATGTAGGCATGAAAAGGGTGCTATTCCGTTTTGGGCTTGGGGTTAACCTTCAAAAGTTCTTTTTCCATGGAGGATAGACAAAATGGATAATTATGACATTTATAGTTGGGACATCCATCTAATAGACCACTTTCATTTTTTTTGTTCAATATTTCGAGTGATGTACATGATATTCATTGGTTATTGGATATTCTAAAATTATTAGACCTATTTTATCTAAAAGTCTAGCAAGTCTTTCAAACTTATTTATATAGGGGCATGAGCTCTTAGAGTTTTATAATGGTTTTAGATTTTATTTGACATTTTTTTATTAATTATGGAAGGTTAGATGATTTATTGGTTGATAACAAAGAATTAAGTCCTTAGGATATTTGAATCATTTTATGATATGGTAGGAACTCAGTCGAAACCAGCACTGAAATTTTAGAAACTAATAATGAATATGTTTTAACAATTAGATATTTTGAAAATAATAATAGTAGGAAACATCAATTCATATATGCTAAAACCTTCAACAAAATGGAGTAGCTAAGGGGACTATTAATGATCATCTTCTTGAGAAGTTGAGATCACTCCATTTCCAATTACATAAGCCTATAAAAAACTTTGGAGCTTTGACTGGTTCCTATATTATCAATTAATTGAATAATTGTAAGTTGCAAGGAAATCCTCTTCTTTATATTCTTAAGAGTCAAAGGATAAAAATAAAGCATTAGAGAATCTTCAAGAGTATAGTTTATGTGACGATTGATAAAACAGAATGTGAAAAGCCTAGGCCCAAGGTCCACAAATGCATATCTATCAAATACTGTACTAATAATAATGGATGTATGTGCGACAATTTGGAGGAAAAAAGATTATACATTTTGTAGATAAATGAAGTTGGAAAAATTGACACCTCGCTTCAAGGATCATCATGAGATTCATCAATGATGTAGGGAGATCTTGTTACCTAATCTCAGCAACAATAATGATTAATGTGCTGTTAATTTCAAAAGCTGCAATGATTAGTAAGCAAATTGAATTTAGCAACTAGCCTTACACAAGTACCAATTGTATGCTGGTATATAACTATTGGTTGAAGGTGATCCATACTTTTCTTAAACTTGAAGATCTTAATATGCTAGCCAACCACCAAAATTTAAGTGATTTTATCACCAATATGCTATTCATTCTATTGAAAAGTCAGTCAGTTACAAATGCATTTCACATGAATATTGTGCTTTCTTGAGTTGTATTGAATCTAAAAAAAAAAACCAACAATGTATGAGGAAGTAAAAACCAATTCAATTTAGACAAAGACTCTAGAAGAAGAACTTAATATGAGAACCACATATGAGATTTAACTCACCTTCTAGAAAGAAAATGAGTTGTATAATGTAAATAAGTGTTAAAAAGTTCACACAATATTAGTGGAATAGTGAAACGACATAAGGCATGGCTCATCTTCAAGAGACACACACAAAGTTAAAGTTTAAATTATGAAAAAGCATTTGCCCCATAAATAAATAATGAATTAAAGAAGAATATTACTGTCTATTAGAAATGTGTTACATGAAATTGGTACTAGGATATCCTCAATAGTTATCTAACAAAGTCTAAATACTTAAAAAGTTAAATATAGGCATAAACAATCTCCTTGAGCTTGGCATTAGAATTTAAGCTAGACTGCTTAACAAAATAATCTCATTAAAGCAAAACATACAATTTATTATTTATTTACAGAAATGGAGATGATTTGTTGTTAGATCTTATTTATATGCTTGATACGGCTATGATTGGAAATATTATAGAGTACATACGTGATAAAAAAAATGTTGTTTTTTGAAAAGAATGGCATTGTGCATCTCGGAAAGATAAGATATTTCTTAAAGATTGACTTTTCACATTAATGAAAAGGCACTTTTCACCGTCAAACAAGATTCTCGTTTATGAGAATGCAATGTACTGTATTTGATTTGAAACCTAATATGCTTATCAAGCTAGAGATGAATTATCCTCTAATGTCAAAATGATTATTTCTTTTATACCACATCCCTTGATAAGGAGATTTCATGAGAATTATAAGATTCCTTCAACCACAAGCAAATGATGTCTACACTGACTTTGCATTTGTAACTTAGCTTACCCAATTAACAACACATGTAAATCAATTTACATAACAATCAAATAAATTGGCCTCCTCTCTAGTCACTTCTTCCTTAGAGCTTCTATGGGTCAAGTTGTTTTCAATGGATATATCCACTGCCTTACCTAGTGAAAAGGCATTGTTAATGTATAGATAAGATAATTATCATTCAAATTTATATCTAATAGGAAGTAAAATTCTTATAGAATTCAGTTTTTATTTATGGGGCAAATGCCTTTTATATTTTAAACTTTAAGTTTGTGTGCATCTCTTGAAGATGAGCCATGCCTTATGTATTCTCAATATTCAATTGGCATTGTGTGAACTTTTTAACACCTATTGACTATACAACTCATTTTCTTTCTAGAAGGAGAGTTAAATCTCATATATGGTTCTCATGTAAGTAATCAAGTTCATCTTGCATAGTCTTTCTCTACGTTGAATTGTTTTTTGCTTCCTCATACATTGTTGGTTTTTTTTAGATTCAATACAACTCAAGAAAGTACAATATTCTTGTGAAATGCATTTGTAACTGACCAACTTTTCAATAGAATGGTTAGCATATTGGAGATAAAATTGCTTAAATCTTGGTGGTTGGCAAGCATATTAAGATCTTGGAGTTTAAGAAAAGTAGGGATCAACTTCAATCAATAGTTACAGACCAGCACACAATGGTACTAGAGTAAGGCTAGTTACAAAATTCAATTTCGTTGAAGCTTTTGAAATTATCAGTAAATTAATCATTATAATTGCTGAGATTAGGAAACAGAATTTCTCTACATCACTGACCATTCTCATGATGATCCTTGAAGTGAGGTGTCAATTTTTTGAACTTCATGTATCTACAAAATGTATGATCTTTTTTCCTCAAAGTTGTCGCACCTACATCCATTCTTTTTGGTAGAATATTTGACACATACTCATTTGTGGGCCTTGGGCCTAGGCTTTTCACATTTTGTTTTATCAATCATCACGTAGACTATACTCTTAAAGACTCTCAAATGTTTTATTTTTATCCTCTTACCTTTAAGAATATAAAGAGGAGTATTTCCTTGCAACTTACACTTGTTTAATTAATTGATAATATTACAAGCAGTCAAAGTTCCAAAATTTTTGATAGGCTTATGTAATTGGAAATGGAGTGTTCTCGGTTTGTCAAGAAGATGATCGTTAATAGTCACCTTAGCTACTCCATTTTGTTGAAGGTTTTAGCACACATGAATTGATGTTTCATGTCACTATTATTTTCAAAATATCTATTGTTAAAACATATTCATTATTAGTTTCTAAACTTTCAATGCCAGTTTCGACTGAGTTCCTACCATATCATAAAATGATCCAAATATCCCAAGGACTTAATTCTTTGTTATCAACCAATAAAATAATCTAACCTTACATAAATAATCAATAAATGTCAAATAAAATCTAAAACCATTATAAAAACTCTTAGTGCTCAGGCCCCTATATGTCGGCATGAATAAGTTTGAAAAACTTGCTAGCTAAACTTTTAGATAAAATAGGTCTAGTCATTTTAGAATATTGAATCACCAATAAATATCATGTACATCACTTGAAATATTGAACAAAAAAAAAAATGAAAGTGGTCTATTAGATGGATATTCGAACTATAAATGTCATAATCATCCATTTGTCTAGTGGGTTAACTCTAAGCCCAAAAAAGATGTACAAATTGTCTGGCACCCTTTTCTTGCCTACATATTAAGGACACTCTCTTGATATGAAGAAAAGCAACACATTGTTAAAACTTGATAGGTGATTTGGACACCTACCAATTGATGGGATCTACATGATCTTGATCTGACTTTCCTACCTTAGCTGTAATGCTTCTTACAAGAATCATTTTAATCACCAAAAGAAATATGACAATAAAGGGTCACCCTAAAGAATACCTAAGGGTGACCACGAGGCTGGGCCGCTGTCGGGAGCCTTGTACCCACCTCGGTATGGGTCCGGGTCAGGACCGAAAAAATCAGGCCCGGGCCCGATGGTTCGCCCCGACCTGATCTGGCCTGTTAACATTTAAAAAATATTTTTTTTATTATTTTAGTTTGATATATATATTTTATTATTAAATATAAATATTAAAAATATTTCTTTATTATAATTGAGTCAGGTTCATGTGTACTATTAAGTCTGTGGAGGTGGATGCCTCTGCAGATAGTGTTGTAAAAGAACTTGGCTTGAGTTCGACTCATTTATATACATGTTGAGTTCAAGCTCACATTGATACTCGAAACAACAAGTAAGTTGAGTCACCAACTAGACTCGTTTAAATTCGACTCAGCTTGCTATCTAAAATCCGTTGAATCCCCAAAAAATGCTTCACAAACTTTTCAAAATCAGCTCACCAGTTTAGGGCAAAAACAAAATTTGTTCACTGTTCACCCGATCGATCATTTCCTTTGTACATGGAATTGATAACAACTCATAAAATCAATCACTTGCATGCCAGCAGTCTGCTTCTTTGGTAAAGGTTACTTGTAGTTGTACAAGCCTAAGGGATAATAAAATTGAAAACTTGTGGGAAAGGAATTTTTGTCATAATGTCTAACAGGTGTACACTATTTAGTAGAAGGAAGATCTAGTAATTGAACAAACTATTGACTACTTCCTTTCCCAAAATTTCATCCCTAGAAAATGAAACACATTATAGTAATTAAATGAAGTATTAACTACTTCCCCTCTCGAGATTTCATCTCAAAAAAAATTTTAAACACAGTGTGGTTAGTGGGACCTAAGAACTTGATGCAACCTAGTGGACCACAATAATCCATTAACATTGATGGAGAAGGGACTGATCAAGCATATACAATTAAGGTAACATATTGAAGGAAGGCCACAATATTTTACTTCCTATAGGCTAGAGAGAGAGAGAGAGAGTACTTCTAAAGATTCAAGTGCAACAGAAAATACCTCTTAACAAGTATCTAAAAAGAAAAGACCTTCTTGACAAGCAATACCTTGGGTAGGTTAATTGCTAGAGAGTGAATTCCCATATACTACTTGTGGTGACAAACTGTCATCAAATTGTTTGGCTTTCTGCATTTAGCTCTTATCCTCTATCAATAGTTTGGTTGGAGTTGTAGATGGACCTTGGGAAGATATGAAGGAATTTGATGATAAAATTCCATCCTATGTAGTTGACAAATTTCAGGTTGCAAATCACATTGATGTCTCACACCTTTATGACATCAAATTATCAATCAGACACTTTAACGGCAGAATATAATTACCATTTTATTATCTGTGCAGTTTGTTAATTTCACAAACATCATGTCCAAGAATGGATGTTGTATCGAAAAAGAAGCAGCCTTTGCACTTGTAGCTCTAATAGAGATTCCCATTCAATACAAAGATGTAATGGAGCTTGCCTTTGTCAGGTACTGAATCTGTTCTAAATTCAATTGAATCATGATTTTTTGTACAAACAGGTGATGAAGAATGTATTGTATAATTAGAGAATTTTGAGTCTTAACATTTTATTACATTTTCTGCTGTGATGGCACTTTTGTGTTCCATACATATTCCCACCGCCACCACCACCTTTTCATATTCTCTATTGATGTTGTGAGTTAACTATCATCTTTTTGGTAAGGTGATATTTCAAGCATGCATCATTTATGTGGAGGGGTACAAGCATGTCAATGTATAGGTCTTTGTGTGCACATACACACATCATGTACATTCAAACATAATAAATTGTAGATTTGTTATGCAACCATATATGCTTTAAATTCACAAAAACTAACTAGATAAATGTGATCTTCGTTTCCAAAAAAGCTCCGGAGTAGCTTAAAGTTTTGTGTCTAACATGAATTTCTATAAGCTTAGGATCATATGCCTGGCCATCCTTACAAAAATATGAAGTTTGCATAGGAAAATTTTGATTGTTTGAATTGATTCTTATGTTTTTAGGAACGGAAATCATATATCCATGTTATTTGTTTTGTGAAAATGATACCTCTATATCAGAGCTTACCTCAGCATCCAGTTTTATATCATCAATGTCATACCAAGCCATTGTTGCCTTGCACAAGTTGTAGTCATTTTTCTCACTTTTGAGGCAATTATGCATGACCTATGTCCATGATTTGGATATAATGTCAGCCATGTGACTGGGAAGGCAAAAGAAGTGATAGCACGTCCACCTCCAAGTGCACAACCTCGTTTTGAGCCCATGCACAACACTACCTGCCACACCGACTCACAATCAATAACCGTTGATGGAGTGAATCAGGCAAATGATTGAACTCTGTTCTGGTCAGATAGGCTTTTGATGTTCCAAGTCTATCATCCACTGACTTGTTTCTTATGAATTGATTATTTTATTTGTCGTAGGCATGCCCCATATGCTTGACTAATTCTATGGACCTCGCCTTTCGATGTGGGCACATGGTAAGATCTACAAGTACCACTAACTTTCTTTGTCATTAGGACAGTTCCATAAAATCTTTGTGCCATTAAGAAGTCATAAATTATACAATTTGAAAGGGAAAAATGAAAAGAAATGTGGCTTACATGGTGTTACCAAACACAAATTCTCATTAACTTATTCTCGTTGGATGAATTCAAAAGAAAATAAAATTGAAACCTTTTAGGTTGGCCTAGGCACCGGGCCGGGCCACCACCAGGTACTCAGTACCTGGCTCGGGCCCAATGGTTCGGCCCAGCCCAGCCCGATCCAGCCCGTTAATACTTAAAAAATATTTTTTATTATTTTTATTTAATAATATGTATTGTCTTATAAAAAATATATTTTACGTTAGAAAATTATTTATAATTTGAAAAATATTTTTTTATTATAAATATGGCAAGGCCGATTCGATCTTGGGCTCAGGTTTTAGGTATCAGGCCGAGCCCGGGCCCAAGTTTTGGACTTATCTGGCCTATGCAGATCTGATTTTACCGAGCCGACCCAGACCTAGTTTTATTGGGTCGGTCCAGCCCGTCCCGGCCCGATGCCCACACCTATTTTTAGGACACAAACAATGATAATTGTAGGATAACCACAATCCCTAGTCTTATATTATAGCCACAGCCACAACCCACCCGACTAGACCGAATACCACTAGCCAGCGTAAGGATCTAGCAATTTCTTATTGTCAAAGATGTAACTAAAAGGAAGTTTTGTCGAATAATAAAGTTGCTCATTGACATCAAATTTAATTTTTTTCTTCTTCTTAGACATGCAGAGAATGTGGAGAAATTTTGAGAACGTGCCCAATATGTCGTTCTGTCATTCAGACACGCTTGAGATTGTACACTGCATGAGCTACGTGCACTTAATTCTCCATGCATTTGGAGCCCAAAGTTATAAACAAAAGCACTTAAATCATACGATGTGCATTTGCACTTGGAAGACTTAAATTTGAAGTCTTTAAGTTTGTCCACCAATTCCATCTCCTCATGGTAAACCTAGAAGGTGGCTCTTGCATAGCCAGAACCACATTTAAAGAGGGTCTGCCATAGCCAAAACCCCATTTTGAGGCGGAATAATCCATGTTCAGCAGTCTTTCCCTCTTCTACTGTTCCTCTACTCTGTGGTCTGATCTTCTCTTCCAGTCTCCCTCCCCTTTCTGGAGTCCCGACCACGACAAATTAAGCTGCCGGTGTCCAACCTCCGGTAAAATGTTTCCATTTGCATAGGCAAGGTTTTTTCACTTTTCGAATGTAATCTCTCTCAACTGGTTTCCATCTCATTATTTCTATAAAGTTTCAGTCCTACCCATATGAATCTTTTATTAGTTTCCTTATATATATATATATAGATAGATAGTTTAATTTCCTGCACGTCTTTAACCATGTGCAGGCTTTATGTTTCTTAATTTTCCTGTTCTTTTCTTGGGTTCCAAACCACCCGTTGGAATTTTTTTACCTTCCATTTCTATTAAACTGATTCAAGCCAACTTCTATAGCATTGCTTCGAAGTGGTTTTGGTTGGCAACAGATTAAAATCTGATTTTGATTGACCAAACACTAATCTAATTTCTCAGACTTTTTCTTGGTTGAAAGAATATCATGTTATAAAGTTGTGAGCAGTTAAAAGTGTTTTGAATTGTCATTTTTGAATATCATTTTCTGGTTGGTAACATGAGCAAATAATTTTTGGTACGTATTTTTTTAGTTACATTCTTGTTATTTTAATAGTTTTTTATTTTAACATTACTTTTATAGATATTGTATATTTAAGTTTTGGTGATGAAGGCATCCCTTCACAAGCCTAACACTTCTTCTCTTCAATGAGTTCAACAACATTGTGCTGAGGGGTCGGACCCCTCTTTCTTTGTATTGCCAATCTATGTGCAAAATCTGACTGTTATTTCTCTGCTTTTGTTGTGTTTCAAGCCTAACAAAACAACAAGGCTCTTACAAGCAGTGTTGGAGGTGAGGTTACATCCTTAACTTGCATAAAACAAAGTGAATGAAATCTGGTAACCACTAGTAGATTAGAGACGAAGAGGGAGAGGGGTTTCACTCGGGCGGTGATTTGGGCTCCGTCAACAGGCACCCAGCTGCCGCCTCAGCTGGTGGACGGATCTTGGTGCTTCTGATGTCAGTCTATTCCATACAATTTGGACCAGACCCATTCTCACACCAGACTCATCCTGTGTTCCCGATGAGTCTCAACCCACCCCTAACTGTTTTGGTTCAAACCCAAAAGGCTCGATATCTAAACCAAGTTCAACAACTAAAACTTAAACAAGACAGAAGTCAAGCCTTCTTAAATAATATGAATAACAAAATAGTTTATACTTGCAACACAGAATAATAACACACACAAAAACATGGTTTGGAGCATGCTTCATTGGAGCATGATTCTTGAAATACCAGATATACTAATATGGGAGATCCAGTTTTTCTCGAGGAAAGATGGATACCTGTAGAGAACATTCCGATCAACGAGAGGGTAATCTCGCTGCCGGACAACCGATGAAGCAGTGTTGTCAAGTGCACACGCTTCGAGACATGAAGCGTGTGCATCAAACCGCCTCATCAAGGAAAACACATCAAGTATTCAAGCCGTCTTCATGAGGCGTAAATGCACCTGATGCATGCAAGGCATCCGAAGCGCACGCTTCAAGCTCTTTGCATTCTGCTTTTAAAATGTTTATAAAATGTGACTTTTTTTCAGACATTTTAGTGTGAAAATTGCTTAACCAGTTCCGTGTTAGAAAAAAAAAAAAAAAAAAGAGGGTCTGCGATAACCAAAACCACATTTTAGGGCAGAATAATCCATTTTCAGCAGCTTTGCCTCTTGTACTGTTCCTCTTACTCTCTGGTCAGATCTTCTCATCCAGCCTCCCTCCCCTTTCTGGAGTCTGGACAACAAATTAAGCTGCAGGGGTCCAACCTCCGGTGAAATGTTTTCGTTCGTATATGCAACGGCTTTTCACTTCTCAAATGTAATCTCTCTCAACCGGTTTCCATCTCATTGTTTCTATGCATTTCCAGTCCTGCGCGTATGAATCTTTTGTTCGTTTCATATTATATATATATATACATATATATGTATAATTTTCTTTTTTTTTTCTTAGGTTTCAAACCACTCGGTGGAATTTTTTTTGCCTTCCATTTCTGTTGAACTGATTGAAGCCAACTTTTATAGCGTTGCTTCAGAGTTGTTTTAGTTGGCAAGAGCATAAAATCTGATTTTGATTGACCACGGGCTAATTTAATTTCTCTCTTTTTTCTTGGAGCTCAAAGAACATGTTATAAGTTGTGAGCAGTCAGAACTGTTTTGAGTTGTTGTTCAATATCATTTTCTGGTTGATAACATGAGCAATAAGTTTCCTTACATTTGTTTTACTTATAGATATTATATATTTAATGTAGGCTTGGCTTTGCCTCCGAGCACTCTCGGTCCCTTCAAGGCCTAACAATCAGGGGCGGAGGGGGGGGGGGGAAATGATCACTTGGACTTTTGAAGGCACATATATATTCGAATCTACGTACATCCCGGATGAGTGCAGGAAAATTTTATTTTATATTGAAAAAATCAATTTTTTTTAGTTTGGCCTGGTCCATCGCTCCTCCTCTTGGCCCGACCTGCCAATCGTTTGGCCCGCCCCTGAAAGAAATCTTGGCTCCGCCCCTTCTAACAATTCTTTTGTTCAATACCGTCAACAACGTTTGAGCTATGCTGCTGATGCACTTAGAAAACATCACATTTATAGAAACATTCCAAACATGCCGATCGATCGATGATAATGCATAAAACTGATCTTTTTTATCAACTTGCTATGTCGCTTTAAAAGCATAATATTTCCAACAGTGGCGGAGGGAGGGGAGGGCCCGCCTGGGCCATGGCCCTACCCCAGCCCACGGCAAAAAAAAATTACATTTAAAAAATCAAAAAATGTTAGTTTGGCCCTCTCTCTTACCTGGCCCTACCCTCTCCCTAGCGCCCTCTCTCTGGCCCTATCCTCTCCCTCTCGTCTCGCCCTACCCTCTCCCTCGGCCCCTTTCTCTCTAGCCCTCTCGTCTCGCCCTACCCTCTCCCTCGTGCCCTTTCTCTCTAGCCCTCTCGTCTCACCCCAGCCTCTCCCTCGTGCCCTTGGTTATATCTCACGTTATTTGGCCTGACTCTCTAGCCCTCTCCTCTCGCTGTACCCTCTCCCTCGCGCCTTTTCTCCCTAGCCCTCTCGTCTCGTTGTACCCTCTCTCGCGCGCCCTCTCTCTGGCCCTACCCACCCTCGCCAGCTGCCCCTCTCTCTCGCGTCCTTTATGAGTCTCTCTTGCTCGCTCCCTTCCTCTTTGAACCACAGCGAGAGCTGGCCCCCTACCCCGCCCTCTCTCCCTTGCCCTGTCTCTGCATCTCTGGTCCACACGCAGGCCATTGCCTGCCCCACCCTCTCTCTTGCTTGCTCCTGCCCTTCCCTGGCCCACATCACAGGCGGTCGCAGGCCCGGCCGTCTCTCTATCGCTCCCTCCCTCCCTGGCCCACAGCACTAGGAGTAAGCAAAACTGGGTAATGTCTTGTTGCCTACTCGCTTTTTGTCGTTGTTGCGGATAAAATTGTTTTGCTTGTTGTGATTTATTTCTCCATTCATTTTTTGTTTTATTTAGGTATATACAATTAAGATATTCATGTATGTCATCATCATCATACCCAGAAGAGATGGGTTCTTAATTCTTATAGTAGTTGAATGACTTTTGACCATACTTTAAAACCAGGTTTTGGATGACATTAAAACTGGGTATACTAAAACTCAGTTTTGAGAACACCTAATTTTCATAAAGAAGCTTAATAACCTGGCTCCCACACTTTTGTAAGCAAAAGTTATTTTTACCTAAGTTGTTTAGAGTGTTATCAAGGCTGAATAAAGGAGTGCTGGAAGGGGCCTTAACCCCGCTTTGATTTTGGAAAAAAGGTGCATGTTATAGTTAATAAACCTAATTTCCAATTCAACCTTGTTTTGGCGCACTTTTAAAGCTTTAATTCATATGATTCAAGAGAAGAAACCCCGACATCGTTGATAGTCTGCTAGTAATGAAGAAAATGTCTGTAGAATGCAATCTTGTATCTTCTAGATCTGATCTGTTGAACATATAGGACTCTGGTCCCTTTAGTTTTTTTATATGTTTCGAGTTCGATTACTTCGATATATTTAAATCTTATTGTCTATTTTAAATTTCAGAGTTTTAGTGTTTAAATTTTGTGTTCTTTTGTGCATGTGAATGAATGATGATATGTAACTATTTTCAATAAAAAAAAGAGGCAAAAACTGATTGTGTTACATGGAAAGAATATAAAACTGCTTGTTTTAGGTAAGTAACATTTATTTTTTTGGTGTTTGAGTTTATAGATGTATTTGTTTGTTATATTTTGAGTTAATATTTGTAAGTCCATTTTATGCTCAATGTTCACACTTACATATCACTGTAATAGAATTAAAGCACCTTATCTACTAAGAACAGATCGCGTTTTGTGCAAACAGTTATTATATATATATTATATTATATTATATATATAATATAATATATTTCGTTAGACCATTTGACCCGCCCCTAACAAAAATCCTAGCTCCGCCGCTGTTTCCAAGATATGAGTTTCAAGAACAAAAAAAAAGCCTAAAGAAATGGTGCGCAACTCTGCAACTGTATTCATTTTACCAATGAAGCCGAAAAGAGAGAACGAGAAAAAAAACAAAACAGAGAAACAAACCAAAGGCAGAGAAGAAAAGGGGAAGAGAAGGCAGTTCTTCCAACGCCAAAAATATCCAACGTTTAACCAGTCACCAGCTCCCCTGCAGCTGTATCCAAGGGCAAAATATCCCTTTGGTTCTAATGTGTAATTTGACCTCTACCCCATGCCTTACTGTCTTGTAATCCTAATCTATGTGCAACAGATGAGATTCGGTGGAGCTGATCGGGTGACTCCATCTCGACGGCAACCCTCTCCTCCCGCTTAAGCTCCCCCCCAGTCTCCGCTTCCAACCTCTGTTACCGAACGGATACTTCTTCGCCAGCCAGCTGATGATCCTACATTCCAGAGCTTTCGATTTTGTTGTGTCCCCTCCTCATGCTGCTGTGTCAAAAAGTTGCCATCTGCTACTGTCCTGCTCCATAGGATTGACAAAAGTGATGATAGTTCGTTTTTTGCAGAAAAATTGTACAATCTGAGCAACACTAGACCTTCCACCTTCCTCATCCTCTGCCTCACAAATAAGGGCAGTTGCTGCCCAAATTAGCATTAGCGTGGTTTTGTCTAATTCACAACATTCCTTGGCCTGAAAAGCATATTTACGGTATTTCAAAGAGAGACCGTGCGACAAGGAGGTGAGAAAAGCTACCGGCGGACAGTTGGACGGGTATCTCCCACAAGTTAAGTTAAGATGATCTCCTCCTCTTCCAGAATCTTGCATTCAAATGTATGGTTTTACGTTCTGGGGAAAATTTGAGGAAGCTTTGCAGTATATAAACCTGTTGCAGCTAATGGTACTTTTCTGTTTCTCCCTTTGCTTGCTGGTCTGTTGGTGAAGTCGTTCAACTCACTGGCCCCAGCTGTTGTGCATTAGGGGATGGTATTCAGTTAAAAGAAGCAGTTCCTTTCCAAATGCAAAAAGATGACATTTAGACTGTTTGCAATCCTTGCATTGAGCTGGGAATAGAAAGCAGATCGAGAGGGCATTAGGAAGGCTCTGGCTCTGGCTCTGAAATTTAACCTTTGACTATTATGTATATATTGTTTCCCTTTTTGCATGTAATTATGATATAAAGCTAGCCTTCTTTCTAATGTAGCAGTGTATTTCAAAAGATTAGAAGGCCCTATAATACCAGTTACAGGTTTGGGGATGCAAACAATGATATTGAGCAGCGACATAATGTTTTCACCAAACATGGAAGCAAAAACTCAGCTATATCAAAATTTTTGAAAATTTAATTTAGTCTTCTTTACAGAAAAAAATTTCTAACTCCCCCACTCCCCTGATCATGCCATCGCCATCCTCTAAAAGGGGTTCAACATTTGGGTAGCCGATCGTTGAGATGAGGCGTTGCCCGTGAAGTCCCAAAAAATCATAGCACTCATGGTGCGTTGATGATGATGTTAGCTAACAGCTCATACTTGAGCTGGATGAAATGTCAAATCTCATGATGAATATGGGATTTCCAAACAAAAAAAAAAAATTGTTCATTGTAATTAAGAAAATTAGCAAATAAAGATAGAAGATGGAATTACCTTATCGCTGAGGATTCGAATCCACCAAATCAGGAATCCACATCCTCGTTATGAAAGGCAATAACGAATTGTGACGACGCAATAACGAATTGTGACGACGAATATAAGAAGGATGAATATAGAAAAGGATGCAAAGGAAGTGGAGGTCTTTCAATAGACCAAGCCACTATAAAATTTTTGTGTTGCGTATCACCGGCAGTGGTGGTGACAGCGTCGGTAGGGTACGCAACCTCTGGCAGCAGCTGTGGACCTCCATAGCAGCAGTTTACTCCCTTAACTTTCAGTCTCTCTCTTGAATAACAAAATCTAGACAACTTAAAACCCTGTTAATGCCCCAACATCTTTTTGCTTAAACCCATTGACGATCTTTTTTTCTTCAGTCCATTAACTTTTTCAAATTTTATAATAAAAAAAGAAAAGATATGCCCGCCTCTGAGCACGCCTCACCCAACACACGGTGCGCTTCAGAGTGGGTGCACCTCACTCCTTTATGCCATCCTGCAGTGCTCAAGCTGCGCAGCCCAGCACCTGACACAAGAGCTGGCCCACATCTTAGTGAGCATGTGAGAGAGAGAGAGAGAGAGAGAGAGAGAGAGAGCTTGGTACGTACCAGGAGTGCTTTTGTTTTCCTGCTCTCTCTCTCTTGCTTCTTCATCTCCGTCTCACAAGAGGTGACTGAACCACTAGATCGATTGCTAAGCCTAATAGCTAGGGTACTTGACCCACTTCGAGATTATCTCCAATTGCGTTTGACAGGAGCAATGGGATAGGCTTCTTACATAACCAACAAGCTATAAAATTATGATACCTTGCACTTCACACTCTTTGGATGTGTTTGAAGCTTGTTGACTTGCTGTATGTCAAGTTGAACCTTTTGCTCATATCCTTTAAAAAATGAAGATAGGACATATTGACCTGTTTCCATGTTGCTGCTTCCTTTTGAAAGAAACCTTCAAAGTAACTAGACAGTGAAAGCCAGAAAAATAATTTTAGAAACAGAGTTCATGTTCGTTTCAAATTTTATAGGTCAAGTGTTCATACTTTGTATAAATTTCAAGTGGGGGCTTAAGTTTGTTAGAGAAGAAAATTAAATCAATGTGATTTTAAGTTTTTTCATGATTCCCATTTGGTGCATGCAGGTTTCATACTTGTGACACCATATATATAAACTTGGTAAGCTTTTACATTATAAAATCAGTAAGTTTTTTTGAAAAGGGGAGAAACCGGTTATCTTTTTCATAATTGGGAATCACTACCATCCATATTCCACATTGTAAATGCGCTCTCCTTGGTGATGTTTGCCCATATCTATACCAATATTTTGATTGATGTAACTGTCCTTCCACACCCACAGCATTGAGTTAGACTTAATTGGTTCAACAAGGGATAAGGTTCAGATCTTTTCAGATTAGACACCTAACTAGACAGCTCCTAGGAATGTGCATGTCCGAGCGTGTATGCGTCTTTATCTAAGGGTACTTTTGCTTAAAACCCTAGAGTTGAAAAGGAGATCAAGAGTCCAGTACCTGGGGTCTACGTATCCCTTAGCCACATCCAGCAATAGTTTACCTAACCTTAGTTCCAAATTAATGAGAAAGTGCACTAGTGACAACAATGGAGAGAGAGAGAGAGATGATATCACCCAGCCACATTAGCCTCAACTCAACCCAAATCAATACTCCACAGAAAAGCAGTTGTCCACACCGACCCCTATAATCCACGAACTGTCTTCTCCTTTTTCCCATTTTTGTCAAGCATGTTGCGCTTCGATCTCCTCATGCCGGAGGTTGATTATTTATACTAATGCTTCCTTTCTCTCTCACCCTTCCATCAGATTCCCCTCTCTTTCCACCGGCACTATCTCTCTCTACAAATACTGGTGACTAAGACACCATTTTTTACTTTTTCTTTTCTGGGGGAGGATGGCAACACCCTTTTTTACCTTACGGGTCGCACTCACGACGAATTTTATGCACTCTAAAGGGCAATTAGTTAGATATGGCTTGTTAATTGTCTGTAAGCTGGCAATTAGGCGGGTATAAATATTGGTAATTGCATACTGAATTTAAACGAGGCAAATGGTAATGCCGAACAATTTTCTTGATTTTTCTGTCTCGGGGAAAGAGAGAGATAGAGAGAGAGAGAGAAGGGTGGGGAATTGGAAGTTGATTAGGTAATCAAAACTTGTGAATAAGATTGTCATCGTGAGTGCGACTAGTAAGGTAAAAAATGGTGTTGCCACCCTCCCCCATAAAAGAAAAAGTAAAAAATGGTGGCTTAGTCACCAATATTTGTAGAGAGAGATAGTGCCGGTGGAGAGAGAGGGGAATCTGATGGAAGGGTGAGAGAGAAAGGAAGCATTAGTATAAATAATCAACCTCTGGCACGAGGAGATCAACATGCAACATGCTTGACAAAAATGGAAAAAAGGAGAAGACGGTTCGTGGATTATAAAGGTGGGCGTGGGCAACTACTTTTTGTGGAGTATTGATGCGAGTTGAGGGTTGCATTCTTGAGGCTAATGTGACTCGATCAGGCCTGGGCATCAGGCCGGCTGGCCAGGCCCGTTTAATCAATGTCGTTAACCGCATGTGGATCGAGTCGGCCCACTACCCGGCCCGATTCTTAATGGGCCGGGCCTGGTCCACCATGTCTGAGGCCCGACGTGGCCCGTTTTGTTAACTGTCAGGCCGGGCTGGACCGATTCGGTTTGGTCTGGTTCGGTTTTTAAAACTGAGCATTTACGTTATCGTATTTATTTAATCTTTTCAAATCAATGAATCAGTCATGTAACAGCATACAACAATAGCTAGATTATGAGCACGGCCTCCATGCCTACTCAGTTTTATTGTATAAATGTGGCCACCTTCTCATATTTGAGCATGCCTCACCTAAAACCATGATGTCTCCAATTGCATTGAAGCTGACAGTGATTACACAACCTCTGTGCTTCTCAAGTTTGGCATGAACATCAAGTCTCCACACAAGATCTTAGACAAAGAAGCCACACCCATATCTGAGAGCAATAAAAAATCTAACATACGATAGAAGATGTGAACTTATGCATGAATGCCATTGGAATTTTCTCATACATAAACGTTAAACATAGAGAACAACTGCAACTAAATCTACAATCAGAACTCAAAAAAGAATGATAATGTCAATAGGGAGACCATTGGAATTTTCTCATACATAAACGTTAAACATAGAGAACGACTGCAACTAAATCTACAATCAGAACTCAAAAAAGAATGATAATGTCAATAGGGAGTTCATGGTTGTAGTTCCTTACAACAGCAACCACAAAATCACTTGACAAAGGCTCTGTTGAAACAAGAACTGGCTTCCAAAAATGCCAAAGCAACATCAAGATAGCAAAGCATAAACTATTGCAACATGAAAATCAAAGTAAACATCTTCAAAGTCCATCAGCAACCTTGAAATGTCCATCTGCAATTTAACATGAAAAATAAATGTTAATAAAAATTAACATGTGCTTGTCTGCACAGAATACTAAACATTAATTAAAAAAATACCATTATAATCATGTACTAGATTAACTTTCCTCGTCAAAATGGTGCTCTGCATCATGAGAATTGTAACACATATTAATTTAAACACACTAGTATGTTAATATGTAAAATTAATTAGATTAAACTATGAACATCTCACCCAAGTTGTGCATCTTATGAATCCAACTCAGTGTAAAGATTAATGATTCCACATTTTTTAAAGTAGTTGAACATCGATAATCATTAAGAATTCTTCCTACTACACTGAATGCAGATTTGAAGCAACTGTAGATATAGGAATGGCTAATACATCTCGTGCCATCTTTGCTACAATTTTATATTTGCTTTCATTTGTCTTCCACCAAGATAATATGTTGAAGTCTGCAATAAGTGCAATTTCTTCCATTGGATCAATCAAATATTTGTCTAGATCTGTGTGAGCCACTACATGAGATACAGAGTTGAAGTATGCTTTGAACCCACATCTGGCCACACTTATGTACTCTTCCATTACAATCATGGTACTAGTGGATGCATTGTCCCTTTGCATATCACTCATGTCACTATCGTCATACATATTTTTGTATTCAACATACAATTCATAAAGAATGTTCTCTACAACTTCATATTTACCACTGCATCTGATTTATCCAAATCATCAAGCAAATATTTCAAGTATGACAACTTGAACCTAGGATCCAAAACAAATGCAATTGCAAAGAGAATATTGTAGCTCTTAAAGTATTTGTCAAAATTTTCTTGCATTTTGCAAATCAATGCCCGTATATATTCATTTCATGTTCCACGATGCTTATGCAAATGATGGTAAATTGATAAAACTTATTCAAAAACAAGATTAGATATTACCTGCTTAGAGGTACAGAACAGATTTGTTGCATTATAGAATACCTTTAAGAACGGACATAAATCAGATGCATGAGACCACTCATCCTTAAAAGGCAGACATGCATAATTAGGATCACATGATGTCAAATGTTGAAAGACATCTTTGAATAACAATGCATCTCTCAATATTATAAATGTAGAATTTCATCAAGTAGGAACATCATAGTTCAAACTTTTCTTCTCCCATTGTTTTTACACATTGCTTGAAAGCATGTAGTTGTTTTGGTGGTCCCCTTACATATTTGACACTTTCACGAATTTTTTGAACCATGAGATTTATAATACGTGCAACAACGAATATGAAAGTATTCCCCTCCCAATGGAAATGAAATGCTATTTTTTCTTTCTAAGGTTCTTCTTAGTAAACTTATTCCACTATCATTTGTTGAATAGTTATCAACAATAATAGAAAACAACTTCAATTGAATTTCCCACTTAGTAATGCACTTTGATAAAATGTCACTTATACAAATTGCATTATGTGGTAGAGGCACATGTATAAAATTAAGTATATGAGAGTGCAATTGTCAATCTGTATCAATATATTGGGTTGTCAAGCATAAGTATCTTAATTTCTATTGTGAAGACCACATATCAAATAGCAATGAAATCCGCTGCACATGGTTATTTAAAACTCCTCGATATCACTTTTTTTCAGTCTTGAACATTCACTGAACCTCTTTTGTAAGTATTCTTCTAGAAAATGGAACAAACCTTGGATTACAAGCCTTTGAAAAATCGTTGTGATCTTCATATTCTACAAAACTAAAAGGAAGTGCATGCATTATTGTACATTTAGCCATACATTTTCTTATAGCCTCCATATCAAATTTATGTAGATATGAAGAAGTAGCACCAGATTCATTAACTCCAACTGACAAAGTTTGTTGTTTTCCATGAGCAATTTGTCTTTTGGCACATGTATCTCTATGTCGTTTTAAATGGATCGTACCATGAGAACTATGTCCACCTAATCGTTCTCCACAATGGTTGCATTTTACAAACTTGTTTCCCTTATATTTTACAAACTTGTTTCCCTTATATTTCCCTTATATTTCCTCTTGGATTCAACTTCTTTTTCAATAGATGAAAAAGATTCATTTTCCTCTATATCTGTCAATGTCGTCGGACAATATTCTACATTCTCAATGCTAGAAGACATAGTTTACTAGTTGAATGAAATTCAAACAACCTAAACACATGAAATAATTCAACTCTTGAGCTGAAGAAATGGCATAAAAAAAGATGAATATCTTTCAGAGACTAAGGAATATCCACAGCAGTTAAGATCACAAGTGGCGAATATACTAGAAGGGAAGACGATGGTGTGTAAGCTAGTGCAAGTTATGTTCTGGTAAATCCACCTACATCAGCCGCAAAATCTGAAGTTTACTTTCTTTCCACCTTTTGAGTGGGTAAAATGGCTATTATGCATATCACCTATTGTGAAGTAAATTATGTAAAGCAGTAAGCAATAGCACTACATTGAGAAGCTAGAAGAAAATGCATACCTCGTTTGTTGCTAAACGAGCCTTTTCTTCAGGCTCTCCTTGCAACTAGGTACTGCAAAACAAAACATAGAAAAAAAAAATGAATAAGGCCTTTGTCTATTCACCATGAGAAGATAAAATGAATTTGTTATGATTTATTTGCTGCAGCTAGATATTGTATTAAAACGGTCAGTTAAATATAATACTGAGCTCTCAAAACTTAACCTAGATTTCAACATCTAGTTCATCTTAGAAGAAGGAAACTAACTCATGCATCTTTAAAGGACAGACAAGGAAGGCAATGAATAAACAAAATGAGGTGTGGGAGGACAAGAATGCTGACCTTGCAAATGTAAACTAAGAAAAGTAAGAAAAGATGCTGCTACGAAGAACAATGAAGGCCTCCAAAACATAGTTGAAGACTTCTAGAATGTTGAGCATTTCTCGCAAAGAGAAGATAATCAGCCACCATCTAGTTTTGCATTCTTTTCCATTAATACACTTGATAGTAATCAGAATAAAAGAATGACAAATACCAAAACTGAAGGCCTGAGTCTTAGACACAACATATATTTCAGATCCAGTGCGGGAAAACGAATGCCAATCAGCAAGTATAGTGATGTATGAAATGGTGATGCTACAAGCTTGGAGCACTTTGATGTATTAAATGCATGGAGAACATACTAATATATTTCAAAAGGAAAATGTCTGAAGTAACCTCTAGGTATACATGTGGCACTACAAGGAAATGTAAATTTGTCAACCTTCCCATGTCTCCAGAGCCCAAGGGCTTCACTCATCTGAAGTGTTTCAAGCCTATTATGTCGTCTCATCTCATCAACCTCTCCAACTCCCCTGCACATTTTCATGCGAAAAAGATTTTAACAAGCAGCAAACTACAAATCAAAAAGAGGACCTGCTCTGCTACCTAGTTATATCAAAAGAAACCAACAAACCTATGAAGTTAGCCAGATTCAATCTAAGTTTGCAAGATTTAGTGATTATAGTTATAATTTGGGTCAATCAAGAAGTAGGCCACTAGCCTGACAAAAGCATCAGAGAACCTCATCTAATTATAAGCCATTTTACAAATTACCTTCCACTGAAATCAAAGGAACAGTATCTATTCAAACTTATCATACAAATAAGAAAAAGAGAAGCTTACTAAACGAGTGAATGTCCATGGACCATCGGCCAGCCATCACCCATTGGTTTGGCCCTCGTGGCCTCATCAATGATCAGTCGTCCTTTGATTTCACTGCCAGTCTACCAAGTGCCCACAAACCCCAAAAGCAGTAATCAAAATGGGCAAATTAAATTCCCAAAACAATAAGCACAAAGTTTAAATAGAAACCCCCAAATCAAAATTATCATACGAAGAACTAAGAAGAAAAATATCGCTTTTGCTAAGGAAGACGATGTAGAAGCATGCTATTGGATTCTACCGGCGATAGAAACCTTGGCTGCAGAATGATCTATTGAAGGTGATTGTTATCGAGCAGCAATCCAAGAGAATCCTGGTTGGCATTGTAGTGTTCTGGTGGAGTTTCAGCCTTAGAGGAGCATTGCAGAGGCAACGCCCAAATTATCAATCATCGCTGATTGAAACAAGGATAAGCCTCAATCGCATCCCCAATTCTTCACAGATTGGGTTATTTTAAGAATCTGGTGACACTTCCACAAATCCCTAATCTGAATACTTAGTAACATGTCTAGGAATTTGATTGATGTTGTTCTTGAAGCTGTGAAATAGCAAGAAGACGCAGTCGCAGCACGCAGGGTCGCTGGTGCAACCAGTGATTGTGTCCCCATCCCATCACAGCATTGAGCTGAAATCTACACTCTAGTGACACATTCTACCCTGGGAATTCTTTGTTATTATTCCATAATTTGATAGTACTTGTTGTCCTCTATTTTCTGGAGACATATGGCACAAGGGGCCGATGCAGCATGACGACTGCTCGAGAACAACAAATGGCTCGGTTGGATGATCAAGTGCATTGTACAATACTCTTGAGTCTGTTGCACTTTTTTCTCATCCTACCAAAACATAGTTGAATCGAGTGTCAAATCCAACTACATCCATGACATTTTGAGAAATGAATCCTTTTCTATTGTGAAACCTTGCTTGATCTGATGCCCATGCAAGTACATGGGTGTCATCGATTGCTCCTAAACAATCTTATATGCATGTATGCAAGTTAGTCATATTGTATGTGTCATGTTGAGTTTACGATTATGAAATTACCTGAAAATATGGAAAGAATTGTTCAAATGTATGTGTTGGCATCTCATCATTGGGTCGTCGGACGTAATTTTACCCAACATACATATTGTTCGTACGACTAGGCTAGCATATTTACTTATTGTTTGTTCAGAATGTTGAAATGTATTATGAGCGGCACGATTCTGTTCATTATGTCCAGTTGTCAAAAGAAAAATAGCTACTTGTTCTTCTACGCTAATGTCACAAGCATCCTCCAATAAATTTCTAACTCTTAGAGTGTTACACAATGTCATATGTGTGTGCCCTTCCGTACGGAATAAGTCCATACAATTTCTAGGATGACCTCGAAGCATAATTTGAACAAAAGATATACCAGCATCTCTAAATTAATGAACAATCCTCCTAGATTGAGGTAGTCATCTTAACCAAAAGAAGATGAAGACATAAACTAGTTAAATGAAGTAAAGCACTCATTCTTCATCCTCATCAAACATGTTAATATCAACCATTTCGACTAAACTGCATGTATATATAACAAAACTTATTGAATAACCAAATTTCAAATTTGTGTTTGAGTACATGAACAAGAACGAATTGCATGAACAACAACCGTTTCAAACAACATCGAAGATCATGGGAATAAACAAATAACACACAAGAAATATTTTTGGATCACATGAATTATACAAATAATTCATCTTTGAATGTATAACATTCAACTCTTACCTACGAATCAGCATGCTTACGCGTCAACCATGACACTAGGTCCGAAGGTGGAAGGTTGACAAATATCTTAGAATTGGTGCCCTCTACTAACATGTCCATACTCTTCACTCATGCATGACTATCTATTTGTCTAGTCTCCACAAACTCTTGCAGTATTTTCCAACATGTGACAAATTGAAACCCTCTACAAGTACATGTCATGGTCTTCACATCCTCAGTTATACCATTCAACAAATTGTAATACTTGTCATCATTGGTTGACTTGTTCCTTCTTGACTTGTGTGTACTTCTATTAGTTGGCATTGTCGGATTTTCGGTTGTAGGAGTTGGAGATACTAGCGATTGTAGGGGAGGACTATCTTCATAAGGCATATGTGTGAATGATTGTAAACTTTCAAGTTGCATGTAGAATGGAGTCGATTGAGATGCAGGGGCAGATGGGAGTGGTTCAGTGTCATCATGTAACATGTTGTTTAATGTGTCTGTGTCTTTGCCAGTTGCATGGAATCACCATGTACCTCGGCGAACTCATCATAATATCTCCATAACTTTAGCCTTTTGTACTTTTTTCTATTCGGATATTTTTGAAAAAATTCATGTGTTTATATATTGCACAAGTAAAGACATGTTAGACATAACCTAACACAATGAACCCTATAACATATGTCAATGTAGTCACGCCATACTTGGGGGTCGACATCAATAATTTATTGATTGGGTCATAGCCAAACGTGCTTGTATTCAAAATTTCCTTCATGACTGTTAGGTTGGGTTTGCAATACTTCAATTTATTTTTTATTTTGTCTTTACTAAGTTCCAGACTGAATATGTCCATAATGCTTTTTTCAATTGTTGTATACGCTTTAGACTTCAAACCTTCACCAGATTTGATACCAGGGAAGTGTAATTGCTCCACAAGAAGCTAGACTAGGTAGTCCATTTACGGTTCAGTCCACATAAGATTTTCCCTTGATGGACCATTGTCTTCCATGGTAATGTTTTCTACAATATTTCTTCACAACTATAGTTTTCAGTATAAAAATTCTTGCTTGAAGAAAGTTGATAGATGATAACAGGGAAGAGAAACCATATTAGAAAGACAAAAGCAAATGAGCACCCAACTCTAGAAAAATTGAAACAACAGACATGCTTAATACATTCACAAAAAGAAAAAAATGTTTTAGACATTAATCTGAACCATGGAACATGCATCATAAATAGAAACAAGATATCAAATAAAGCAAAAGGAAGAAGGAAAAAAGGAAGAAGATATCAGAAACACTTGAAATTAACGGCATTCCAACAAAACTTCCCCAAATTCATTGAAAGCCTTGGCAGATGAGGACCAAAGATATCAGATCTACGAGCATACTAATCATGAATTAAAAAGCATAATTAAGTAGTTGGATTTGTATGAATACCAAATGCTGACCAAAATCCATCACAAAACCTTTATAAAATTGATTACAGAATCTGATAAACATAAGAATTAAACTTCGGTAAACTTTCAAAACTAGAAGCTGCAATCGTGTGTAATTCTTGTCATCTTTGCTTGTCAAAGCACATTAAACATTTGTTGTGTGGAAATATGCCTGGCCAATGATAGTTTCTTTATGGTCAAAATTATACTGTCATAAAGATAATTTAGAAAAGAATAGTTATGCAGCTCAGAAACCAGCTCATTTGCTGGTTTAAGAATCTCTGACAATCACTTTCGAGGAAACAAGAATGTGCCAGACAGCATGCCATGCCATAACAGGAAAGGACGTTTGCTCTGGGAACGGTGAACCAAAAACTCTTTTAGAGAACCAGAACAAGTAGTTTCACCAAACAATTATCGATTTTGCACAAGGTAAAAAAATTGAGAGCCTACAGAGGTAAGCAAGTTGGAAAAAATAGAGTAACTTCAAGCTAGACAGGGGAAAACCATAAAAAACCATCATACGGAAAAGGAAATAGAAAGTAAAAGCAAGAGCAGAGCTAATTTCCTACTGTTAGAGGCATACCTGAGTAAAGAAGTAGCCAAGAGGGATAAACCCAAATCTTCTATTGCAGATGAAGGCCTACATATGAAAAATAGTAAAGAGATGGTTTTCCGCCAAAAAAGCGTGTGAGAGAGCGAAAAAGAGATGCATATGGCTCAACTGGGGCTGCAAGGGGGCGACGCTGAAAAAAGAGGGGAGGAACAAGAGAGCGAGAGAGGAGAGGATCGAGAGAGCAAGAGAACAGTGAGAGAAGAGAGGACTGAGAGAGTGAGAGAAGAAAGAACAACGACGAAGGAGAGGAACGAGAGAGTGAGAGATGAAAGGCAGTGAGAGAGGAGAGGAATGAGAGAGTGAGAGAGGTTATGCAGCGATAGAGGAGAGGAACGAGAGAGCGAGAGAGGTGAGGCAGCAAGAGAGGAGAGGGGAAGAAGGGCGTCGATGTAGGGAAAAGAGGGGGGGGATAATGAGAGAATGAGAGAGCCCTAACGGCTCTCAAAAAAAAATTGTGAGAAAAAGTCCGACCTGTACGAGTCGGACTTTTTTCCGCATTAAAGTTCACCCGTTCGTGGGTGAAATTTCGCGACGTTTGAAATGTCTTACAGTCATCAAGTTAAACTTCACCTGCTCGTACCACTTTCACCCGATGCACAGGATTTTTCCTGTGCATCAAACAGGGCCTAAAGGTTGTGGTTGGTGTCAGACCTAAAATTAGTTGACCAATTTGATTATTATTTAATTTCATCTTATAAATTTATATCTTAATAGTTGTACTTTTGAAACAATTGGTAATTTTATTGTATATGAAAAAATTGAAAAATTATGTTTCAGCTTCACTTAAAATTTTTAAACTGTAGTTTGACCCTTGAAACAAAAAATTCCTTGATCAACCCCTACCCCTATGTATTTAAAGGAATGAGTTTAAGTGTGTCATCTAAACATATGAACTAATTATTAAAAACTAATTATTTACAGTATTTTTCACATATCCAATTCTTTCAAAACAACTTTTTATGAGGATGTCATCCAAACAAATGCTTAAATTTTATTATAGTTAGTGGCATATGTATAATATGCAGGTGCATAAAAAGTAGACTAAAATTTGAGAGAGGGGGTAGACATAATGGAAAGATCTGCTCATGCTTGCCCATCCCTCAATGGAATGGCTCTCTTATGTTGTGCCTCGACCAAAATTCTGACTTTCACTTTTATCTACCCACAAACCAATAATATATATATATATATATATATATATATATATATATATATATATATATATATATATATATATATATATATATATATATATATAACTTAATTTGTCAGCAGACTACACTACATTTGAAACCTATATAGCATAAATGCAAAACTCGTTGACTAAGAGTCTGCGTCTATCCGTTCATTGATTCAATAGTCGTCCAGTAAATTCACATAACTATTTTTTTATTGAATTTGACTATAAATTGCTTTATATTGACCACTTATTGCGAATTATTAAATCAGGTGACCCATATTATTTTCATTTTAAAAAATAATATTTAATGATTTTTCTCATTTCATTGAGTTAATTGAAATAATATGTGTTACATTCGTAAAAAGAGTGTTTAATGATATATCAGATAATTTATTAGTCATTTTTTATTTATTATAATTTTATGTTTTCTTATATAAAATTGTATATTTAATCCAATAATGTATAAGATAATTTATTAAATCGAACAATTTGTTGTTTTCCTACTAGTTAAAGGTTTTTGTTTTCAAATTTGTGAATTATGTGTTACATATCAAAAAACCTAAGACTTTTGGGTAAATTATGTGATTATGCAAATAATTTACTTGATTGATTAAATAAGTAATTGATAATTTGATAAATAAAAACTTTTATGAGTTCAGCAGGTTTTTTCATAATAAATGTATTTGTTTGAGATTATGCACAGTGAAGATGGTTTCAACTTAAAATGAATATCATAATGGGCAAGACTGCTGAAAATGGATTATTCTACCTCAAAATGGGGTTCTGGCTATCCAAGAGCCACCATCTAGGTTTACCATGAGAAGATGGCTTTTGTGGACAGACTTAAAGCTTTTGAATTTAAGTCTTCCAAGTGCAAGTGCACATAATTTTGTATGATTTAAGTGCTCTTGTTTTGAACTTTGGGCTCCAAATGCATAGAGAATTAAGTGCACGTACCTCATCCAATGTACAATCTCAAGCATGTCTAAATGACAGCATGACATATTGGGCTTGTTCTCAAATTTCTCCGCATTCTCTACATGTCTAAGGAGAAGAAGAAAATAAATTAAATTTGATGTCAGCGAGCAACTTTGTTATTTAACAAAACTTCCTTTCATCCTTGACAATAAGAAATTGCTAGATCCTTATACCAGCTCTATAATAGCAGATGAAATTGTCATTCGTGACCAAAAGGGATTCAGTCTAGTGGGGTGGGTTGTGGCAATATTATAAGAGTAGGGATTGTGGTTGTCCTACAATTATCAATTTGTGTCCTAAAGGTTTCAGTTTTATTCTTTCCTTTGAATTCATCCAACGAGAATAAGTCAATGAGATTTTGTCTTTGGTGACACCATGTAGGCCACATTTCTTGTAGATCTTACTATATGCTCACATCCAAGGGACATGTCCGTAGAAGTAGTCAAGCATATGGGGCATGCCTAAGAGAAATAAAATAATGAATTCAGAAGAAACAAGACAGTGGATGATAGACTTGGAACATCGAAAGCCCATCTGACCATAATAGAGTTCAATCACTTGTCTGATCTGCTCCATCATTAGTTGTTGATTGTGGGTCGGTGTGGCGGGTAGTGTCCTGCATCGACTCGGAACGAGGACGTGCACATGGAGGTGGACATGCTATCACTCCCTTTGTCTTCCCAGTCACATTGTTGACATTGTATCCAAGTCATGCACATAGGCCATGCATAATTGCCTCAAAAGTGAGAAAAATGACTACAACTTGTGCACGGCAACAGTGGCTTGGTATGACATTGATGATATGAAACTGGATGCTCAGGTAAGCTCTAATATAGATGTGTCATTTTCACGAAGCAGATAATATGGATATATGATTTTTGTGCCAAAAAACATAAGAATCAATTCAATCAATCAAAAAGTTCATATTTTTTGGATGACCAGGCATATGATCTTAAGCATACAGAAATTCATGTTAGACACAAAATTTTAAGCTACTTCTGAGCTTTTTTGGAAACGAAGATCACATTCATCTAGTTAATTGTTATGAATTATATATGGATGCATAACAAAGCTACAATTTGTTATGTTTGAATGTACATGGTATGTGTATATGGACACAAATACCTATACATTGACATGCATGTACCCCTCCACATAAATGATGCATGCTTGAAATATCACCTTACAAAAAAGACGATAGTTAACTCACATCATCAATAGAAAAGACGAGAAGGTGGTGGTGGTGGTGGGAATATTTATGAAGCATAAAGTGCCATCACAGTAGAAAATGTAATCAAATTTTAAGCCCAAAAATTATCTAATTATATAGTACAGTCATCATCTCCTGTTTATACAAAAATTCATGATTCAATTGAATTTAGAACATATTCAGTAACCAAGAAGGCCAAGCTCCATAACAGCTTTGTATTGAATGGGAAACTCTGTTAGAGCTACAAGTGCAAAGGCTGCTTCTTTTTCAATAAAACGACCATTCTTGGACTTGATGTTTGTGAAATTTACAAACTACTTGGATAATAAAATGGTAGTCATATTCTGCCGTCAAAGTATCTGATTGACAATTTGATGTCATGAAGGTGTGAGACATCAATGTGATTTGCTACCTGAAAGTTGTGAAATACATGGGGTGGAATTTTATCATCGAATTCCTTCATATATTCCCAAGGTCGATGTACAACCCCAACCAGAACTATTGATAGAGGATAAGAGCCAAATGCAGAAAACCAAACAACTTGATAACAATTTGTCTCCACATGTAGTTATGGGAATTCACTCTCTATACTTAAGCTGCCAAGTTATAAAGCATCTGACAAAAAGTCACATTTTATAAACATTTTGAAAACAGAAAGCAAGGAACCTGAAGCGTGCTCTTCAGATGTCTTGCACGCATCAGGTTCATTTGCACCTCATGAAGATGCTTGATGTGTTTTCCTTGATGAGGCGGTTTGATGCGCACGCCTCATGTCTCGATGTGTGTGCACTTAACTGCTTCATCCATTGTCCGGCGGTGAGATAACCCTCTTGTTGATGGGGACGTTCTCTACATGTATCAATTTTTCCTTGAGAAAAACTGGATCGCCCATATTAATATATCTGGTATTTCCTGAATCATGCCCCAAATAGTCAATTTTCACTTGTATGTATGTTTGTTATTATTTGTGTTGCAAGTATAAACTATTCATATTATTTAAGAAGGCTTGACTTGTATCTTGTTTAAGTTTTAGTAGTTGAACTCTGTCAAGATATGGAGCCTTTTGGGTCGGAACCAAAGTGGTGAGGGGGTGGATTGGAACTCATTGAACCACAGGCTTGAGTCTGGTGTGAGATTGAGTCAGGTCGTTACAATAGTATTAGAGTCACTTTGACTCTCAGATATGAGATCCTTCACACATTGATGCATGTGCTTTAAGGAAGATGAATTGTAGCACCTTAAAAGTTTAGTCTTGTATTTAAGATTCCAAAAGAACTTATGAGATTAAGAAAAAACAGTTGTTTAATGATTGATTGTTTTGCTTCTTCATCTTTTTGAGTTGATATCGAGATTGTATGGAACAAGCTAAGATCTGTAGCACCAAGATCCCGAGCCCGGTATGAGGGTACCCACATAATAGATTGACGCGTCCATATAAGCTCTACTCACCCATGGGTCCTTTTTTTGTTTTCGAGAATGCAGCCCTCTATGTGTCTTCATCTCTATAACAACTAAGAACAGATACATGAAGAGATGATGTCCCTGTTTTGACCTGGGGAAAACCATTCTCCTTCTTTATCAGTAATAAGAAAGGTAATGGCTTGGAAGGAGACACACTTGAGAATAATAAGATGCACCTGTCGGTCACAGAATCCCAAAATCATACCCTAGGAACGTCCAGTTATCACAGTCATACGATTTGCCTAGATCTAGTTTTAGGCATGTAACTCCCTCAGTCCCTCTCCTGTTCGGCTTGAGTGCGTGCACCACGTCCTGTTCCAACAAGAAGCTCTCTTGTATACTTCTATCAAGCCGAAAAGTGTTCTGATTGAAAGTGATCACTCTTGATTAGCATAACATGGTTAAAGCATTGATAGGTACGATGAAGTTCATTTTTCTATCATTACATGTGCAGATGTATTCTTTCAGGAAGATGTAGAATTGCTGCAAGTTCAAAACTTGAAACTAATCAATGTTGAAACATCAGGGAGCAAGAAACCACAAGTGACAACANAAGATTCCCGCCACTTGGGTAGGGGTAAGACTTGAGACGTGGCAAAGGATAAGAGTTCAACACCTACATCAATCTATCTTGACATAAACTGGTTGATGTCAGCTGAACCCCAATCTGTACCCAAAAAAAAAGGAGAACATGTTCATGTCTTATTAAATGATTCATACATAAAAATAATTGTCAGCTCATTTTTCAAAATTAAAACCAGATGTAATGTGATAGCACAATCTTTTGTGTAACTCTACTTCACAATCATATATTTCTTTTTGTTGAAAAAATTGACCATATAAATGTGCTCTTTATGATCCAAATACAAAAAACAACTCTTACATACTTATTTGTAGATGGTATATCATGATAACTTTCGGATATTTCAAACCATTGAATATAGGATGACACTAAATAACCTTATCTATTATCAGATAAAGCAATTCAAGAGCCACCACCTTCTAGGTATAACATGAGGAGATGGCTTTTGTGGGCAAACGTAAAGCCTTAAAATTTAAGTCTTCCAAGTGCAAGTGCACATAATTTTGTATAATCTGTTTTGAACTTTGGGCTCCAAATGCATAGGGAATTAAGTGCCCTTACCTCATCCACTGTACAATCTCAAGGGTGTTTGAATGACAGCACGACATATTGGGCACGTTCTCAAATTTTCTCCGCATTCTTTACATGTCTAAGAAGAAGAAAAAATAAATAAATTTGATGTCAGCGACCAACTTTATTGTTCAACAAAACTTCCTTTTAGTTACATCCTTGACAATAAGAAATTGCTATATCCTAATGGCTAATACCAGCACTATAATAGAATATGAAAATGAGCTTTTGTGTTTGGCAACACCATGTAGGCCACATTTCTTTTCTCTATTCCCTTTCTAATTATATAATTTATGACTTCTAATAAGAATATAATAGTGGAGTTTTTGTGGAATTGTCGTAATGACAAAGAAAGTTAGTGGTACTTGCAGATCTTACCATGTGCCCACATCCGAAGGCCATGTCCATAGAATTAGTCAAGCATATGGGGCATTCCTGCAACAAATAAAATAATGAATTCTGAAGCAACAAGACAAAGGAGGATAGACTTGTTACATCAAAAACCTATCTGACAAGGATAGAGTTCAATCACTTGCCTGATTCGCTCCTGCATTAGTTGTTGATTGTGAGTCGGTCTGGCGGGTAGTCTCTTGCATCGACTCAGAACGAGGTCGAGCACCAGGAGGTGGACGTGCTATCACTCTCTTTGCATTCCCAGTCACATGGCTGACATTATATCCAGGTCATGCACGTCAGTCATGCATAATTGTCTCAAAGTGAGAAAAATTACAATTTGTGCAAGGCAACAATGGCTTGGTATGACATTGATTATATGAAACCGGATGCCCAAGTAAGCTCTACTATAGAGGTGTAATTTCACGAAAAACAGATAATGTGGATATATCATTTTCATGTCTACAAACATAAGAATCAATTTAAACAATCAAAAGTTTCCTATGCAAACTTCATATTTTTATAAGGATGACCAAGCATATTATCTAAAGCTCATAGAAATTCATGTTAGACACAAAAATTATAAGCCAATTCCTATGGTTTTTGGAAACAAAGATCAACTCATCTAGTTAGTTTTCGTGAATTTAAAACATATATGGATGCATAACAAAGCTATAATTTGTTATGTTTGAACATAGATTATGTGTATATGTGCACAAAGACCTATACTTTGACATGCTTGTACCCCTCCACATAAATGATGCACGCTTGAAATATCACCTTACCAAAAAGATGACAGTTAACTCACATCATCAAGAGAGAAGATGAGAAGGTGGTGGTGGTGGTGGGATTATATACGGAGCATAAAAGTGACATCACATCAGAATGTAATAAAATGTTAAGCCCAAAAATTCTCTAATTATACAATATAGTCATCATATTCATGCTTCAATTGAATTTAGAACAGATTTATTACCCGAGAAGGCCAAGCTCCATAATAGCTTTGTACTGCATGGGAATCTCCATGAGTGCAGCAAGTGCAAAGGCTGCTTCTTTTTCAATAGAACTTCCATTCTTTGACATGATGTTTGTGAAATTAACAAACTGTATGGATGATAAGTAATTATGCTCTGCCATTAGAAAACTTATTGACAATTTGATGTCATGAAGGTGTATGCATCAATGTGATTCGCTACCTGAAAGTTGTCAAATACACGAGCTGGAATTTTATCGTCAAATTCCTTCATATCTTCCCAAGGTCTATCTCCAACTCCAACCAGAACTATTGATAGAGGATGAGAGCTAAATGCAAAAAACCAAACAACTTGATGATAGTTTGTCTCCACAAGTAGTATATAGGAATTCATTCCCAAGCAGTTAAGCTGGCAAGGTATTGCTTCTCAAGAATGTCTTTTCTCTTTATATATTTGTTAAGAAGAGGTATTTTCTCTTGCTCTTGATTGTTTTGAAGTACTCTCTCTCTCTAGCCTGTAGGAGGTAAAATAAAATATTGTGCCCTTCCTTCAGTATGAAAGAGATGTCACAACAATTGTATATGTATGATCAGTCCCTTCTCCACCAATGGCAATAGATTAATGTGGTCCACTAGGTTGCATCAAGTACTTGAGGCCCACTACCTACACTGTTTCAATTTTTTTTTTGAGATAGAGTCTTGGGAGAGTAAGTAGTCAATACTTCATTCAATTACTACATTGTGTTTCATTTTTCTATGGATGGAGTCTTGGGAAAGGAAGTAGTCAATACTTAGTTCAATTACTAGATCTTCCTTCTACTAAACAGCATACAAAAGTTGGACATTATAACTAAAATTCATTTCTCCACAAGTTTTGAATTATGATGTCCCTTAGGCTTGGTGACAACTACAAGTAGCCTTTACCAAAGAAGGAGACTGCTTGTATGCAAGTGACTGATTTTATGAGTTCATTATCTATTCCATGTTGACTCAACAAGAAAGGAATTAGCCTCATGATTGATAGATACTACATGAAACCCAAATTTCATCAACAGAACATACAATCTTAAGAATTTAACTTTGAAAGGGCAAATCTTTTCAAGAACGTGAAGCATTTTGAATCTGAGATATCTTGATTGGCCAAATCTTTGTATAAAACTATACATGCAAAAAGTGCCAAAGAGGATCTATCACTTTGTTGAATGAGCCTATGCATGATCGGAAATCAAGTGCATGTGGGTTGACACAGCGATACCTTGCAAGCGCTATGTTTCAGTTCAAGAATTACACTTACTATTTAACTTATCTTTCTTGTTCTTGGATGTTCATTCATGAAAGTTAAGGAAATAACCATTCTCAAGCAACTGCCAACACTCAATCAGTTATAAGATAAACCAGGTATGTAATAAGCATCACCGATTACTTTTGTACTACATGATTTACTCTTGACTTACATAGTCCATTTGTCTTCACTATACCTGCTTATTGTTTGCAAAACATACATACAACTTCATAAACTTGTCAATATGGTGCAAGATATTCTTTTTACCTATCATATGGTTACTATATCCACTGTTTGTAAAGCACACATTAGCTTCGGAATATATAAGGAAGAAATTACCATGATTATATTTTTGTTGTTCTTCAGCAACATTAGCTTGTTTTTTTCTTTCTTTGCATTTTGCTTCAATGTACTCATCTTGTTTTGCAAAAAGGCCATTGTTTATCTTGTAACTTGACCATTAATTGCTTCCACTATTAGCACTTTATTGACCACCATCAAATTTCTATGGGTCACGGCCACAACCATGATATCCACCTTTGCCTCTTCCTCTACATATATGTTTGCTATCTAACATACATGTACCATCTTTTTGCTTGTTATAAATTTCTGCCTAACCCTTAAATGCATGCTCAATACTTTTTTCTGTGGACCCTTCAACCTAGCTTCATATGATATTTCCATGATAAACTTTTTCAAAATATTTCAAGTTTCACTTGACTTGGTCATTACTATGATGCAAGGGAAAAAGCGTTTACTTCTATCTTGCTATGGAACAATAAGAGCCCTTGCATCCTTCTTGGATGTTTCTTTTGCTTCATTTGATGACACTATCACATCATTGTCAACTAGATCCCAATGAACTTGTGGTGTGAAAAAATGAGTTCATTTTAATGCTCCAAATTCATAAATTTCTCTTGAAAATTGGTACAAAAGTGTGCCAAAGTTTTAGAATACTATTCAGTTTCACACCAATTGGTGACATAATTTAACTAAGTGGTTATGAACAACCTCAAAAAATTGCTTTAGAAACGATATTTGTGACATACAGAAGTGTCCTTATGAATTCATCCAACTTGATCGAACATGGCGCTAATACCACAATGTTGATAAACAACAAGAAACAAAAAGAATAACTTGTGTTGCACAGGGAAAAACTCAAACCAATTTCAAAGCATCATTCTCTGTAAAAGAAAAAATGCATAGCTCTTACATTCTCCAATACAAACAACTCAATACTACACCACAACACTACACTTTGTACACCTAATATTACATATACAAATACCTATCTATAAGGCCCAATAAATTAGTAACTTCCCTTTTACATAATGATATAAACCCATGAATTAAATCATACCATTAGAACAAAAAGAAACTCCTACCTATGTGGCCCATTAACTACATAGCATGAAGGTCATTCACAACATGGGTTGAAAGCAAAACTACCCTAACATTTCTTTAATGCCTTATCAAAAGGATACATTATTATGCATGTGTTTTGGACTTTCAATATGCTAAGGAGTTTTGCATCACATTCTAACATCCATCTCTGCAACCAAGACATGGTAGAGGTGACCTAGCTGGTTTAGATGCATATTAGAATAGACAATTTTGGTCCTTTTTTTATTTTTGAGTGTGGAGATTTGGTGAAGAGTGTCAGTTGATTAATTAGGTGAGTATTGCAGGGCAAGGTGAAAATTTGAAGCTTTGTTGGATCTAGGAGATTCAAGTCCTTGGAGAAATTATTTTATTATTTGTTTCTTTGAACTTATTTATTTTTTATCTTATTTAATGTGCTTCTTAATTAACTTTAATTTTTTGTGATAGGATATATATTATTGTCCAGCACGTTATGTGAAAATATCTATTATATAGATAATAGAGTTATTTGTTTAATTGTTTGTTGAGTAATTTAATTCATTATTTGGTTCTGGTTTTTGTTCAAAGGTTTCAAAACTTGAGATAGAGAGCAAAATCGTGATTTTCAACTTTGTTTGGAGACCTGGTTTTGCAAATAATCTATTTCGATGTACATTGGCTGTATTTGGATCTGAATTTTAGTAAATGTATAAGATTTTTAAAAATTAGGCTTGTAAGAAACTAGAAACCATCATGATTTGTAACTCTGAATTCATGGGGCTCAAAGTTTGGACTAGACATGCCAATTTTCCAGCATGTGTTTCCGTCAAAGGAAACTTCAGTTCCAAATCCGTCTTTAAGTTTTTAGTCAGAATCTCAGATCTAAAGCGTTGTTATTAGAGGATAAAAGGTCACTCAAAACCTCTGCTAAATTATGAGAGGTTTTGAAATCGATCGAGATCTGTTTTATGACCTGATTGTAAACCTTAGTGGTTGTAAGATCTTTCATACTTTTCCTTGAAAAATATTGGTGCAATTTACTAACAGAAGACAATATGTGCATACCTATTTGACTTGATCGGGTGGCTTATTTGATATGTAAATGTTGTGGAGCTCTTAAATGCTTATATATCTTGTTATCATGCAAATGGCTTGAAGGATGCCACGGGATTCACCGTGGTAAGCGCTTTTCATATGACAATGAATTGAAATAGATGTGCATATTCTTATTGCATCATCATGATTTAGATATCTATATGAATGAACTAATTTGTTATTCATTGATAATAATTATAGACGCGGTTCGGGGGCTATACGCAGAGTTGCTCCAATGTTGAACGCAGTTGAGTAGCGTTCCTTTGTTTTTTTATGATTTTTTTTAGTGTTTGTTGTATTTATTTAGAGATAGCTTAGCCAATTGGTTTCACCCTTTACAAGTCCAATTATAGAGGTTAAACTTACATGAGAAGCAAAGTGGCAGGACTTCATGCAGATTTAATGTTTCGTTCGACTCCCGTTCAAATCAATGGACGGGTGTTAAAATGGCAAAAAATGTCTCTGGAGATAAAAAAAAAAAGGTGCCCCCACTAAAAGTTCAAGCTATCAAAAGGGGGAAAAAGTCACCCAAAAAGACCCCCCATAGTGGCAGGTGGGAGGCTTGGAAGAGCCGTCAATGGTCGACCCGAGCATCGCAGCGCTCTACTAAAAGGTTGGATGACATTAGACATTGCCCTTCGACTATATGAGTTGAGTTGATATTGACCATTAAAAACCCCACTTAATTTTATCAACGATAACGCACAAAAGGCCAAGATTCTATAGATTGGTTGCATTATAGAATATGATTTACTATTCAATTTATGGATGCGACATTTTTTCTTTTTTTGCTTAACCATTGTGAAAACTTCCATTTATTCTTCATTATTAGGAAGGTTCGCTTCGTTCTGTGATGATGCCTAAACATTTGAGTTGATTTATACTCAATTTTATAATATTTGAGAAAGAAGAGAAAATCCCAGCTCTGGCATTATCAACAATCTTCCTTGGCGTTAGTGACATGCACCTTTTCATTTATGGTCACCTCTTTACGTGCCCCAACACTTGATATAGTGCTTTTTGTTCAAGTTTTTTTATTTCATGCATGATCTTTAGTCACCTCTGACACAACTGGACCCTTTGGATTTTTCTTGATCGCTCATACTCATCATGTCAATGGATTGGATTCAAATCTGATATATCGTTAACTGCATCCATTTTTGGATACCCATTATTCAGATTTGAATGCAAATAAAGTAAAGTGATATCCAAACCCAAGTCTGAAATCCAGTTTCAAAATCCAAATCCGATTCAAATCCAATTTTTATATTCATATCCAAATCCGAATCTGAATTTTAAACCAAATCTTTGCCAATTTTCAAATTGTAATAATTAGATATAGGATGTTTGCTTAAAATAAATTCGATCTGAATATACATCTGAATCCGATCAGAAATTTATCTACATCCAAATTCGAATCCAATCGGATGTCATTTCTTAGATTCAAATTCAATTTGGTCTTAATCAAATAGATATTATTTTTTTTTCATATCCAATTTTTTTGGACCGACTCGATCAAATATCCAATCCACATCCCAACCGTCTCTCCGTTGGCCACAACGGTAAGTCATTCCCGCACAGGATAATAGTGTAACATAATTGACTAAACGTCTCTCGACAAAATTTTGAAGACCAACTTAAATGTCGTGTTTATAAACTTACTTGTATTTGAGAATATGATGCAATCACTGCCATTGACACTTCACATGGACATGGACAAAGTAGCAGATACAAAGTATTACCGAGAACAAGTACATGAACAAATAAAAAACATTAAATATCGCAAAATTCAGAACTAGAATAATTTAATTTTTGCGTCGTCAATCAATTCACTGAAATTTTCTCGCATGAAACTTCATCGTTTGCTGTACAATGCGTGGTTCCAACCCAACATTATGACCCAAATATGACTCACCCTGTAGAGGGATCAGGAGAACTACGTGCTCGGTTGGTGATACGTCTGCTATTGCTACATACTACAAGAGTAGTTAAAAAATGCCAGCGCGATATCAGCTAAGCGTGGACCTCAACGTGTTCCTAAAGTGAAAGCCCCTTCAAACATAACATACGTTTACTCATGGAAAGGAAATAGAACCATCTTACGAAAACTTGTATAATCTCATAGAAGAGCATTTTACATGTTAGGTTCAGAAACTATTAAATTGACAGGCTCTTTGACATACTCTGTCCTGACTCTCACGCGTTTTCCTTTTACATACCGGTACTCCCATATCTGGGGAGGATACTTTTTCACTAGTTTTTCATATTTATCAAACATTCCAAGTTCCTTGAATGCATCTCCAATCATTGCTACGATAGAGTTGTTGGGCCGGATACCAAGCTCTTCCATGTCGGCAAAAACCTTCAACATGACAGTTCAAGATCAACAACTTTACTACCAAAGCACAAAATGTCAAAGAAAATAGCAGCTGCATTAGTGAAAAAAATAACGACTGTACAAAATGCTGCATCTAGTTCCCAGAGAATCAGCATCGCAATATCTCCAACCAGGCAGAGGAATAGCGGATATGAGCTGTGCATGCCTCTCTCAGTTACTAACTTCAGATAACGTCTCACTAAAAACATGAATTTGTCATTAGTTGTTTACGACATCATCTTGTCTACCTTTCTTTAGACAATTGATGATGGAGATGTAACTACATGCACCTGTGCATACTCTTTACCAAGAATTTGTGAAGCCATGTCACATGGTTGTGAGTACGGGTGCAAACACACGATGTGGGGATAGAGCACCTTTGAAAGATACACATCTGGTGCTGCCTGTGCTCCATATCCAGGGTTTGTAAAGCTATGTCACATGGTTCATGTTACCAGTGCAAACAAGGCAGTAGGTAGAGCACTTTTCAAAAAGTTAGATGCAGGGACATGTTTATATATATATATATATATATATATATATATATATATATATATATATATATATATAGTGGCTGACTATCCAAAGTCACCCAGCTCACTCATGAGGGCCGGCTGATCCATCATGATCGATCTATATTCGTAGATTTCTGAACAAAGGCATAAATACACTGAAAGGCCAGGTGGTGGGTTTGTTTATTATTCAGATAATCAGCTTGTCAACAAATAGAAAATACGTTCATAACATTCTGCAAAGACATTGATAGTTAAGAGGTTTTAAGAAAAAAATGGGATAATGTACTAATCGATGTGTCCAAATAAATCAATGAAGGTACAACAGTCAGATAAATTGCTCCAGATCCATATCCAACTTCCACTGGACCATCATACAGTAAAAGGTAGGGCTTTTGTAAGCTTATGCTTCAAAAACAGATCACAAGGCCCCAAAAACAAGCAGGCAGGAAGAGGTTAACGAACCTTAACTCTTTCTAAGACAAAAATTACTACTATAAAGTGTGGTTTATTCCCTTCAGAATTCAATACATCTCAATTCTCAACAGTTGCATGTATATTATATCTATATAGCACATATGTTACACTTACTAAAAGATATAGTTTGTTGATTGCTCATACCTCAAACATCTTTCTGTGCATGTCCTTGCTATGATAAATAGAAATCATTTTGTCGAAGAAAATACGTGGTGTGCCCTCTAGATTTTCAGAAAATATCTTACTCCAAAGGTCCTCGGCTTCCTCAAGCCTACCATCTTCTGCTAAAGCATTTAATAACATAAAATAACTCCCCATGGTCTTGCCCTGGCCTTTACTCACCATCCATTTCGTGACCTGCAATATGCTCAAAAGAATAAGAATGTGAGAGAGAAAGAGACAAGTCTTCAAATATATTGCAGTGATTCAACATACAAATGAAACTAGGCACATCTATCGAATGCTCAGGTCTGATTGGTGCATAACAATTTTTTACAGCGGCAAAACATCTCCAGGGAGCCATAATATAGCATTCAATACAACCAGAAATAGCTCTATGACAGTATTGCATACAAATCATGCATATCCAGTGCATAAAGAAGAAAACCCGCTCATCTTGTGGCAGAAACAGAAAAGGGAAAAACAGCAATAAAGAAATTGTTTTCAGATAAAGCAAAGTGTGTAACCAAAGTACCTGAATTATTCGCTTCCATTCCTTTTCTTCTTCAAGCTTTTTCAAAGCTTTCTTCACTGTAATCAAGGGAAACTCCAGATCCCAAGCAATGAAAGAATCAAGAGCCCCATAAACTTCTTCTTTCACATTAGACAGTCCTCTTATCTGCAAGCCTAGGAGAGGGTTAACAAAACAAAAGGAAGACCAGTCACAGCCACGGATATCTAATTTTATGCTGTCAAATATACACCCTAAAGCAACTGCAAGCTTTCCTATAACAGAAACTTGCAAGAGAAACACTGCAGGTTCAATTATGCTTAGATACTTTGATATCTTGATGTGTTCAGATCTGTCTAAACAAAGTATTTAAACATGTTATGGACCTTGTTTGATGTTAACCTTCAAATCACAAAACCGCACTTCTCAACAGCTCTACACAGTTCAAAACTCAATAAACCAGCTAACCAGAAAAAATAGCGACTGATAGATAATTATGTGGACATCTTGCTTTTAAATTGCAGGAGAAACCAAATGAGACTCCAAATTTTAACAAATTGTCAAAACGAACCAAGGAACAATTTTCCATTCAATCCTGTATTCCACAATCTTAAGGTTCTTAACAATGAATACATGAAGCAGGAAAAGAAATTTGTCACTTGAAGATATGCTCAAAGAGTGTCTTTTATCAGTTTATGTGTTCTTTAAAAAAAAAAAGTGCTAAAAGCCTAAAATTATGGTTAACTGGATATAAAGTATTTTGAAAAAACCACAATGCTATCTGCATCTGAGAGGCTCAAAATCCTAATGAAAACAAAAATATTATGACAATTCAAGCATTTTGCAAAGTCTTTTTGGAGGAAAGAAAAAACCTAGTGGTATATCTGTCTGGACATGCTTTTGGCTCTTTTATATATTCAAAGAAATTTTTATGACTTTTATGTTTTTGGTGTTTTTGTCTTTCATGGCTTTTGTCCAATTCCCTCTTTCTTATCATAGAAGTTGGAACTTTTCAAGGAAAATGACATTTTGGAAATTTCCTAAGGAAAGCATTGCTGAAAATTTTCCAAGAATGATCTTGGTTCCTAACGTCCAGATGGTTCCCTGCTTGGCTTCAAATTGACGAGTACCTTGTAGGCTTTTAAAATTTCCACCTAGTGAGTTCCTATTTTGGACAAAGGTCAAGCACAACTGAACGAGGTATGAAAAGGTAAGCATCCATTTAGAAAGAGAGAAGCAAAGAATGCATCCAAGAGGTCTGCATTACCCTCCTAATGAATCCATTACTATGACAAACTTTCGAGTGGTAGAGGTACATGCGTCAAGACAAACCAGTACAAAAAAGTACATTAAAATTAAATTAAGAAACTTTGAAACAAGTAATGACAATAAATTTCTTTTCTCTCAACACCAAAAAATCCAGAAAACATGAAAAACAATTTACTAGAAAACAACATTGTCCTCACATATATTTGACATTAACGCTCACCAAGCACGCCTGACATTTTTTCCCAAAAGAAAATAACGAAACATATAGAAACTAAATGTTGCAAACACCCAAATCCAATTTCTTTCTGCTTCAGTAATGGAATTAATAAGGCCTCAAATTACTTAAAACTGATCCCAGTAATTGCCAATCCATCAGAGTATAGCTACATGATCAAGTCAGATGTGATCCTGCTGTTTTGATTAGCCTGACAATGTGTCGCATGGACACTGACATGAATGTTTGTTCTTTATGTGACTTTCAGGCATAACAAGGACTATACATACATGAACGTACATACATACACACACACACACACACACACATATATATATATATGAAAAAAGTAAAACCAGTCCCACAAGATTTTCCCGTCCCTTTCCCTTTGTAGGATCTACCAATCCCAAGGTAGATAGAATGTTTGTTAAATGGAAAACTATGTCACAAGGATGCACGGCGTAGGTGCAGGTGCCGGGGCAGATGTAGGTGCCGGTGCCAGTGCGGATGGAGGAAAAAATTGGGTGCGGGAGTCCGGCAAGGGTATATATATAAATTTATTATATATATATATACATAAGTATAAATATATGTATTCATAGTATATATATAATTATACGGTTGTTTCTTAGCTTAATTTGTCCTTTTCATTTTACTTTTATTACTGTAAATAAAGAAAGAGAGGGAGAGAGAGAAGAGAAAATAGATAGATTTTTTTTTTAAAGGAAAAATATGTGATGTGGTTGGGGTGCAAGTTGGAGCTGCACCCGTATCGTGTCGACCCAGGTGCTGCACCCTTTTTGAAGAGTTTGTGTGACATAAATGAAAAAATAAAAGGGAGGAGGTAAGAGAAAGAATAGGTGAGAGAAAAAAAATAGGATTGGAAGACCCACTCCCAAGATGGGATTGATTGAACCTATTCCATAGGTATATGTGTGTGTGTGTGTGTGTGTGTGTGTGTGTGTAAAGGAGATTTAATGTTGTGCCTACTCTTCTTCCGTTTGTAATTCACCCACAAAACAGAGCAAAGGAGGAGTAGTACCGGTGCCTCTGCCTGCTTTCTTCCTAGTTTATTGGGAAGGGGAAAACCACCCATTCCATCAAAAAAGGAGTAAAAAAAAGAGGCAAACTGTTAAGAAGTGTCAAACGGGTTTCGATGTCTAGGAGTCACAAGGTCTATAAATGTCAGACATGAACAATTGATGCTTGCAGAAGTACCTAAAAATGGCACTAACGTCTTCAGGCCAGGTATGGCCTTCCTCTAGGGTCAAGGCTACACGTAAGACAAGTCAATTTAGGAAACCAAAAGATAATAATGACAAATTCTATTCTAACGATGGGATTCACAGTATAATGGATTTACAAAAAGCAGATGAGTAATAAAAAGGAACTTACACATTCAACAAGCTTGAGTGACTTGGAGACTGTGCCTATTCTCTTCCTTGATTTCCACACACGAGGAAACCTAGGCCTTGGGCCTTTTGCAGCACATAGCTGGTGATATGAGTAGCTTGGTCAACGCTAGCATGAGAATGGAAAGAAGCTTATGTATACCATGAAATTACCGCTATAAAAAAATAATATATAGTTGAAAATGATGCATAAAGCCATAAAAGGCAGGAATTTAACTGCTGAGAAACATATAAAGACTAGTTAATGGTGATTGCCATAGAAACTTCTAAATGAGGATGGCAAGCATTCTAGACAGATATTTGATGAAAAGTTGATGATATGTGCTCATTATGAATTAAAAGCATTTTTTGCTAGTTAATTGTTTTATTAAGGACCCTTTTAGCCCTTTCTGCAGTTCATGTGTTCTATGTTGGATATAAATGAATGTCACAAAACTAAGGCACCTTATAACAGAAAAAAGATAAAGCCAGTCAGAACACCACATGGCTGTTCCATCATAAAATGATCTATGAGACCTAAGGCATGTGAGCAAACTCAAACAATTCATTGCACAAAGTCTTGGGTAGAGCCTTCTTTTTTCTCTCACTCTCTCACCTTAAGTTAAATTATTTACCTTCATTTCTATCATCACTCAAACATCATTTTTATCATTTTACCAAGTTATTTTTATGTTTTCTTGTTAGTTTTATATTTATTTTATTTTTCTCTAATTTTTAATATTTTTATTTTTTAAAAAGTGCTGAATTCTTTCTGAGATTTTCCCAAAATTTTTAGCTTTACCGAAAAATACCCAAGAAAAATCTTGCCATTTAAAACCCGTTAATGATATTTGCGGCTATAGTCAAGACCACATGAATAGCCAGTCCCTTGTCTAACCTCTCTTATATATATCAAGGGGCTAACCCTCTTCTAATGTATGCTTTGCTAAGCATTTAATTGTGAAACATCCTTTTTGAAATTATGCCTCGGATCAATTGAGTGATTGTAAGTCGTTTTTATTCCTTCAAGTGTCGTGAACTGGTTTTGGGTCCCTTTTGGACCTTTATCTTTGGTGAGTTATGTTTTTCCAGTTGTTATTGTTGGGTCTTTCACAATTTTACCTTTGGTTAGTGTTAAAGAGTGTTTTTTGAAAAATAATTAGACAGTTAGAGAGGAGGTTTTCAATATTTTCTTATAGTAATTGGACTGTTTTTGTAAAGTTAGTACAGTCAGCTCTAGTCTCTTTAAAAGGAGATTAGGATTACGTTAATGAGAATTCTTTTTGGATCTCTCTCTCGTAACATGGTATCAGAGCCTTTTGACTCTAGATCTTACAGATCTCTGATAGGGAAACTGTTATATTTGACTGTCACTCGCCCCGACAAAACTACTCACCCCGACATTAGCTTTGTTGTGAATAAGCTAAGTCAGTTCATGGAAAAACCCAAAAGGTTCATTGGGACGCTGCTCTAATGATTGTAGGATACTTGAAATCAGCCCCGAGGAAAGGGTTATGGTTCAAAAAGGGAGAAGGTGTTGACATCGAAACATTTATTGCTGCTGATTATGCAAGATCTGTAGATGACAGAAAGTCTACTACATATTTTTGTCTCTTTGTCAGAGGTAATCTTATTTCTTGGAGGAACAAGAAGCAAAATGTGGTAACTCGATCTAGTGCTCAGTCGGAATATAGAGCTATGGCTCAAACTGCGGCTGAAATGTTATGGATCAGATCATTGCTTCTAGAGGTGGGTGTTTCAGTAAATCTCCCAATGAAGATGTATTGTGACAACAAGGCAGCGACCTATATTACTACCAATCATGTCTTCCATGAGAGGACAAAACACATTGAAGTGGATTGCCACTATGTTTGGGACCTAGTTCAAGAAGGAATTGTTAGCACCATTCATGTCTCTTCAGAAGATCAGGCAGCTGATATCCTCACCAAGGCTCTTCCCATAGGCGATTTCCTAAGATGTTGTAACAAGTTGAGCATGATTGATATATATGCTCCAGCTTGAGGAGGTGTTAAAGAGTGTTTTTTAAAATATTAGAAAGTTAGAGAGGAAGTCTTTAAATATTTTCTTATAGTAGTTGGACTGTTTTTGTAAAGTTTGTCCAGCCAGCTCTAATCTCTTTAAAAGGAGATTAGGGTTACGTTAATGAGAATTCTTTTTGGCTCTCTCTCTCTCGTAACAGTTCGGTTTCTCACCTGACCATAATAGACTTCTTGTATGGACCGAATCAGTTAAACTCACTTAGCTGGGCAAGGCTACAACATCCTCGAGACATCAGAATGAAGCCTTACTTTGTAATGCCAGTGAAACATCGATAGGAACCTAGTGACATCTGAAGATCCCTGCCCAAAATTTCTCTAGCACAGAAACAACTTTAAGTAGTTTTCAATTGATTGGCTTTTCTTGTGGAGTGTTTGTCTATGGCAGATCTTAAACTCTGCGTACCCTTAATTTTCAAAAGCGCCGTACCCGAACCCGTGTCGCTGTACCCGTACCCGTGTCGTAGCCACACCCATGTGACATAGCTTCTAAGTGAAAAATGTCCCCAATTCAAACATGCCCTAAGCCCTAAGGTTGTGTTTGAATGTCTACAATCTCAAATCCAAGGTGATTTGAAGTACTGGAAGATCTTGGCATTTTGGATATGTGGATTTTGACAAAGATCCCTCCTTCCTGAAAAAAACGCATCAATTTAGGGCACAACATCGATGCTAAACCCATGGATCTAAAACTTGGTGTTTGACAGAACTGTGGATTTTAGGTGGGCCATTCGAATACATCAGCCACTTGATATTCTGAACCAAATTTTTAAATTCTCAAAAATAATCAAATGGAAAAAAAGCATTAACAGTCTTACAAGCTAAAAAAAATCTCAAAATTAAAGAAAAATGAGAGGAAAATATAGAATCTTATTGGAAGGGAAATATAAAAGAAGGGAAAAATGAAAAATTAGATAAAAAATTAAGTTTGAAAATATAATTTTAAAAGTTTTAAAATGCAGCCGTACCCGTGTCACCATACCAACGTACCCGACACGGGTGCCTAGGCAAAACAAGCATAACCCATGTGATGCAGCTTAGAAAAGAAGAGTACTAGCTAAGTGAAGAGGGACTGCTATATGGTACAAACATCCAAACAATGGTGAGTTATACACGGATAACTTCCTAGGCTAAAACTTTTTGTATGAGAAAAGGTGACAAAGGCAGACCTGAAAGGTCCAACCTTTTTTGCTTTGGAAAAGTTATCCAAGACAGAGGCACTCCAAGTGTTCAAATTGCTCTTGACGAGGGAAAAGTAAACATTTAACACGGCCTTTTGTCTGGGAATAAGCAGAATTATAGCCTAATCACCACTTTGCAGGCATGCCATGAATTGACATTAACAACCAGCATCTGAGGAGCCTTCCTCTAGCAACTTCATGCTGCCAGAATGAGGTACCATAATTACTTTTTCTTGTCTTGTCCTTACTAGCAATAGATCATGCTTCTACATTGCAACAGATCAACCTTCAGGTTTATTACCAGGCATTTGGTTACTGGTCCACCTTCTCTTCAAAGGTCTAAAACGTGGATGCTTGTTCAAAACTTCAACTACATTTGTTTTTATTTGTTTAAAGAGCTATTTGCAGACAATGAAATAAGTGCATCAGGGAAATATTAGGCTTGTTGCTAATGTTCACCAGACCCATTTTATGGATGTCTCATACATGACTGGTCAAAATAGCAGACAGCTGTGTCACTTAGTCATCAACCGTCGTCAGATCCTAACGCTTTTAAACTCATATGTATATCATTTTTGACTACCAATTTTGCCAAGATGTCGTATCTCTTCTTCCCCTTACCCAATCAAGAAAGTTTTCATTACGAACTAAGAAAGAACAACAGTATTCCTGATGTTCCATCACCATAAGCACCTAACGTATGTTAAGCAGAACTGCAAGAAAAATAAAACAACCTTTTCCATAGAAAATGGTTATATACTTATATGTCAACTACGTTATAAACCACATTAAGATGCAACTTCAAGATGACCACCCATTGCCCTGCTAAAAAGGAAACACTCTCTTTGATAACCTAGTAGGATGGTAACGAATAATCACTGCCCTAGATGCAAGGGCAGCCATCCATACTACATGTCATATAATTATTATCATGAGCAGACTTGTTACTTCCGCTTTTCAAGTCATAATGACTGTAAAGGACAAGTACCATTCGACTTTACCCTATTTTACAAGAAGCACCAAAAACGCATGCGATCAGAAGAATCACAAAAAGCAACACAAGAACTATACTCCTGGCATCTACCCAACAGAAAACTAATGAAGAAAGAACGATAACCATTTCTTTATGGCTCGTATTGCAACTGTAGATGCTGAACCCATAAACGCAGATAATGGAAAACCAGTGACCGATATTAACAAAAACACTATTCATCAATACAAATTTAAACACCATCTTACTTACCACATAATACCGCAGTGTACTATGGAGATCGATGGAACATGAACTCGTCGAGTTAAATGTTAATGGATTTGCTACCAATAGCATCTTTGAGAACCACACGCCTGCATCGCAGAAGAGATGAGAAAAAACAAAGGCCAATCAGCAAAGAAGGAATTATGAGGAAATACACAAAAGCCCATCAGATTAACAACATGAAAGAAATCACGGTGACATCAAAATATGGTCCCTCAGTGTCTCCATGAGCATTAACTATATAGAGAACATGGTTCATTTACAAGAGTCGGCCACAGAAGTCATTAGAAGTCATTCACACTTAGAAGTCATTAGCAAGAGTCCCGTAGTCTACCGGCGATAGCAGAGAAGAAGGCGAAAAGAAATGGCGCTCAGAATGGAGGGAACCGCTGTCAAGAGAGCAAGCTAGGACGAGGTTAAGACCACCGGAGAAGCCGGTAGTTTGCTGCTATTGGTCCGATAATAAAAAGCTAATGGGAGCTGAAGGTCGTTTATTATCGGAGCAACGACTATCGGTCCGAGTAGCAGTGGTAATTTTGGGTGGTACTAACTCGGTGATAGCGTTGGTGATTTTGGGTGGTGTGCCGGCGTTTCTGTTGATGAATGGTGGTGGAGGTGCGGCTGGTTTTATGCCCACCACTAATCGTAGTGGGCTTAGTGGTGGTGTTGTCGTCTGGAGGCAGTCGTGACCATGCCGACTAACAGTGGTGGAGATACAGGTCGCGCTGACGGAGAGAGGGAGGAGGAGGAGAAGGAGGAAGCCCCGTGAAGGCCAAGAAAAATGGGCGTGCCCGTGCCATTGTAGACAGGCCCTAAAATAAAAGTGGATCTTGGACCAAATTCTGATGGGACGGGTCACACATTCTACCGGAGTGTGTAGTCCATCCGCCTCTAAATACTCCAAATTTCCTACTTCACTGTTGCATCCATTTTCTTTTGTTTTTTTTTTTAACCACTCTCTCATTTTGAGCCCTTCCCCAATTGCTTTCCAACTTTTTTTTTTGTCTTTTTTAGTTCTTTAGCCCGTTTTACAACTCTTTACCTTGCAATAGTCTCCCTATCACTTCGATCAATTTAGGTTTGTGCCACTCAGATGACCTCATACACAATAGTATATGAATCCACTAGCTGTGTGCTTACACTATTTTACCATTATGTGCAGCTAAAATTTAATCATACTCTTTCAAAATATTCAACATATGATGCACTCATGACACTGTGTTGGAGAAATAGCTTTGAAATAATGATGCATGTGGATTAACTTTTGAAATGACTGATGCAATGACCTGCAAGCCGTCGACCTTAACAATGGATCCAATATTTCAGACAGTTTTCATATGCAAAAGGCACTAACTTGTACTCAACTGGAAAATTGAGTACAGAAAAATTGCACTTTAGAACTAAACCAGCAATACAAAACAAGAAAACATGATTTTCAATGGCAGTGCAAGCAAGTAATAGCTCAAATAAGCACCTGTTTAGTTGTTGTTGTGCCTGTAAAGCTGAAACTTCATCATTGAAATCTACAAANCACTGTTCCTCAACCTGTTATTGCAAAAGCTTTAGAAAATTATTGATCCTGCTTTTATCATAAACAATAGTTGAGTAAAAAAAATATTAAGAAACAAATGCCTGCAGACATCCATCAGTTGTTGTATATTTCAATTAACAGAAAATTACAGGAAAGAAAAGTCTATCATTCCAATTAAACTGTCACCGAGAAAAGGACAGCATCTAGCAAAGTCTATGTGTCAGAAAAATAAAAAACAAAAGCATTAAGAATAACTTGAACATTTAATATGCTGTACAGCAGTGAGAAAAATTTCCCTACCCTAATCTTAAATCTAACTTTTTCTCAGTCTGGACCTAAGATCCTTAGTTTGATGAATCAAGGATTTTGCCATGGATTGTTTGCCACGTTAACGAAAACATGTCATATCACTTCCACATCAAATCCATGGATTTCAAATCCTGAGCAATCAAACGCATTGGTGGCACTCTTAAATGTTATTTTGAACCCAACATGGGCGTTTGAGGGATATTGACAGAACATCATAAAAAAATAGAGTGAATTAGATGAGATGCAATTTTTGTGTTGTCAGTCAAAACACAAGAAATCATAGTTTAAAACTGTTGGAAAAACAATGTATCTCCAATACAACCCACCTGGATTTCACAAAACATTGTTTTTGAAGGTGTCATCTAAGCACAACACAAGTAGTATTAGATGAGAAAATTCTAAACACATGCTCTTGTTTCAAAACACATGTAGCGCAGAATGGCAAGCCTGTTCTCTGTACGTTGCAGGAATCAAAAGAAAAGTTAAACAGAGGAGGAAACAGGAGTTTTGTCAAGAGGCAACAAAAGACAACATATCCTAATCACAAGCTATCAGTAGATTCAGTACAGCATCTAGCAAAGTCTATTTGAGTTTCCCACTTTTCATTCAACTTCCAAATCATGCAGTGAGTAAAATTTCTAACCATCAAATGTAACCAACGGTGAAATCTGAATTTTGAATATATACTTGATGCTACTGATAGCTTGTGATATCAAATAAATCAGCAGATTCAGCACCAATATGCCATGACTGTACATATAAGAATATAAGAAAAACATGTTAAACTAATAAAACATTGGTTACAAGGTACCAAGGCAGAACTGAACAGACCTACTTGGATTCGGCTGTTGGATAAAGCAGCGGGTTGTCCTCAGGCAACTGCAATCGGCCTTCCAATATGCAGCAGCCACTAGCCAGCAAGTCCACCACCAACGGAGATTCACTGGAGAAGAGAACGAGAAGTAGAAGAGACGGAGACCGAGAGGCGAGAGAGGGAGACTGGGAGAGTCGGCGTGGAGAAGAGCACATGCGAAGATTCGCTGGAGAAGGGCAGAGCACAGGCGGAGATTCGCCGGAGAAGAGAACAAGAGAAGTAGGAGAGATGGAGACTGAGAGGCGAGAGAGCTCAGAGAGGGAGAGTCGGCGTCGGAGAGGCCAGAGAGCAGAGAAAGCCAGAAAGGGAACGAAAAAAAGAAAGGGAAAGAAAAGTGAAACCCTAAACCTTCTGAACCGGTTTTTTTAAAACCGGTTTTTTTAGAACCGGTTTTTTTAATCGAGCCGAGTCGAGCTTTAACGAATCGAGTTCAGTGAACTCGAGCTCGACTCGATTACTTAAACGAGTTGACTCGTAAACTCGAAACATACCACGAAACATACTATCAGTCAAGAGGTTTTGTTACTTTTTCCTTTCTATTGTTGCAAGAAAAATACCACGAAACATACTATTTTCCTAATATCTTCGTGAGAAAAACCACATCATGTAAACAACTCAAGGGAGAGAAAGTCGGGAATGACCATGAACAATCATGACTTCCCAGTATTGTTCCTGGTCAGGTTTTCTTCAATAGTTTCTTAAGTTCCTTTTAAGATGTGAATTTTCTCAAAATGCTAAAAGTTTTATAACATAAAAAAAATATAAAGAACAAAAGAAGAACTATATAACGTAATAGATTTTTCTACTACCTTCATTGTAAAAATATAAAGAAACATGTAAATAAATTTACGGAACAAAAAAAAAAAAACACGCTAAACAAAGTGAAAAAAGAGTCTTTTATGAAAGAGTTGGAAAAATATCAGGAATATCCCAGAATACCATCATGACTTTTTCAGTTTTAATGATATTTTGAAAATATCAGGTCATGCTGTTGCATTGCCATTATCAGCTCTCTTTAAAATGGGTGGAGTACTTTCAAAAAATATAGGGGATATGTTACTATAATATAAAGTGAGAATGCGTCTTCCACTTTATGCATATTGGCCAACTTCTCAATCAGCCACTATGTAAATCGATTCAATCAATTTTTCTGCAGCTTAAAATGTCAACATGTGATTTTTCCAGGAAAATGATAAAAGTTTTATAACATAAAAAATTAAACAACAGAAGAAGAAAAATATAACCTAATAGATTTTTGATTTTTCTACTACCTTTATTGCAAAAATGTAAAGGAACATGTAAAATGAATTTTTTGAACCACAACATGAAAATTACATGCCTAAAAAAAGTTAAAAAAGAGACTATTATCATTTTATGAAAGACTTGGAAAAATATCAAGAATATCCCAGAGTAACATCATGTCTTGTTCATTTTTAGTGGGTGGTTCTTATTCTACAGAAAGCAGAACAGAACTTCTAGCTTTGTGCTTGCTTTCTGCGAACCTGAATTCACCGGTAAAGATTCACAATTCCAACTTATGTTCATCTATATATCTGTATGATTGCACCTATCAAATGATCCAATCAGGCCTCACTCGACCTATTACCAGCAGGAGTTAAGAATAACGACTCCTACAGCCCCCAAACCATTAAAAATACAAAATAAATGTGTACAATAACATTTTTTCTTCATAAGTCATTTTCCCAGAAAGTGAAACCAGGATTGCTGCTTTCCAATCATAAAGAAGGAGGGAAGAGAAATTTACGGTTCTACAAATGTGAAACATATGAATCCTTACCATGTTTCGAAGTAAGAGAACACGAGTTGGAGGCCCATTCAGATTCACACTCTTGAGCTTCTTATCAGCTCTAGATTCACTGGCATTGACAATGACACCCGCTCTCCTGTCTGTCTTCTTTGCCATAAGAGGAGTAGTGATTCCTTGCTCCTGCTTCCCAAGCCCTTGACCCTCCTTCCAACCCATTTTCGCCATCATTTTCTGAGCTGTTGTCATCTGTCCACCAGCTCCAACACTGAGGCCGGCTGTGCTTGATTTCCCAATAGTGAATCCTGTTATAGTCGTTTCCCCCAAAAAGAATGCTCAACAACAATTAAAGAGGCCAAACTAATATAAACTGCTGAAATTCGGAATTACAGGGCAGTGTGCATAAAAATGAACTTTCAATACCACTATTGCAGTAATATACGTCAAAATATATGCTAAAATGCAGAAAAATAAGAGACACCAATTTACGTGGAAAAACCCTCAATAATGGGGTAAAAAACCACGGGCAAGAGAGACTTTCTATATATCACGAAAGGGAAATACACGAGCAACAATATCCCTACTGTTTTAAGAAAAACAGTGAACTCAAGAGAACAATAACACTCTCTTATGCGAATGAAAGAAAGAGCCCCAAAGATTCAAGAAAGAAATCACCCAATGAAGACTCCCTTCATTTTCTCTTTCTTCTTTGTCTTTCCTCTTTCTTCTTGGCGTGCCAATCGACCCACACGCCTTGCTGCGATTTCTCCTTCTTCTCTTCCTTGCCTTCCTCTTCTTCTTCTCTTCTCCTTCTCCTCTTGCCGTATGCAGCCACAAGAAGGAAGCCCTCTTTTCCCCTAAAGAATCAACGAGAGAGAGAGAGACGTCTTCATTTGAGGGAGGGGCACCATCGGGTGCCCTCCTTTCTCCTGCCCGTCACATAAGTGACGGGCAGGGTCGGGTCTTGAGGCTGGACCTGACCCAACAAACTCTCCCTCCAGCCTCAAGAGAGGGAACATACCTGCAAAATGAACAAAATTAATACACTGCCTTAAAGGCAGTCATCCCAACTAAGTTTCTACACATATCATGTTTCTCCTTAAGTAGAGACTTCGTCATCATATCTGCAGGATTCTTCTCTGTCTGTATCTTCTCTAACTGAATTAGTTTCTGCTCAAGCACATCACGTATCCAATGATATCTGATATCAATGTGCTTGGTCATTGAGTGGAACGCCGAATTCTTTGCCAAATGTATAACACTTTGGCTATCACAATGCAACACAAAGGTCTTCTGACTAAGGCCTATATCATGAAGAAAACTCCTCATCCACAACAACTCTTTACAAGATCAGTTGCTGCAATATATTCTGCCTCTGTGGTGGAAAGAGCAACACACTTCTGCAACCTGGACTGCCATGATACAGCTCCCCCTGCAAAAGTAAAAACATAACCAGAAAGAGACTTCCTAGAATTCAAGTCATCTGCCATGTCTGCATCAACAAATCCTTGTATCTCTGGGTTAGATTCACCAAAACATAAACAGTAATTGGAAGTATTTTTCAGATACCTTAGGATCCACTTCACTGCTGCCCAATGCTCCTTGCCTGGATTTGACAAGAACCTGCTAACTACACCAACTGCACAAGCTAAGTCTGGGCGTGTGCAAACCATAGCATACATAAGACTCCCTACTGCGGAGGCATAGGGTACATTCTCCATTCTTTCTTTCTCATCTACTGAGGATGGACATTGCTCATTTCTCAATTTAAAATGTGCTGCTAAAGGTGTACTTACTGTTTTTGCATCTTTCATGTTGAACTTGCTAAGCACATTCTCAATGTATTTCTCCTGTGATAACCACAACTTCTTGGCCTTCCTATCACGAACAATCCTCATGCCTAACAATTGTTGTGCTGGCCCCAAGTCCTTCATATCAAAGAACTTGCCTATATCCTTCTTCAATTGGCCAATCAATTGACAATCCTGTCCAACAATAAGCATGTCATCTACATATAACAACAAGATAATGAAGTTACCTTATGAGAACTCTCTGATGTAGACACAATGATCTACGGCTGACCTGCGATACTTTTGATTTATAATAAATGAATCAAATTTCTTGTACCACTGTCTAGGTGTTTGTTTAAGTCCATACAAGTTCTTCTTCAACTTACAAACCATGTGCTTCTTCCTGGCAACCACAAAACCATCTGCTTGTGTCATGTAGATTTATTCATCTAAATCTCCATGAAGAAAAACAGTTTTCACATCTAACTGCTCCAACTCCAAGTCTAGACATGCCACTAAACCAAATATTATCCTGATAGATGACATTTTAACAACAGGAGAAAAAATTTCATCAAAATCAATACTTTTTTCCTGCTTAAAACCTTTCACCACTAACCGAACTTTGTATCTCAACTTGCCTTGACCTTCATTTTTAAGCTTGTAGACCCACTTGTTCTGCAACACTTTCTTACCTTTTGGTAGCTCTACCAAATCAAAAGTGTAATTCTTATATAGAGAATTCATCTCTTCCTGCATAGCTTGATTCCATTCATCTTTATGCATATCATCTAGCACCTATGCATAGCATTCTGGTTCTCCACTATATGTAAACATAATATATTCATCAGTAGAATATCTAGTAGATGGTATACGTGTTCTTTTGCTTCTTCCCAATTGCTCCTCAATTGGTTCTTAATGAGGAGGAAGCTCCCCCTCCAACTCATGGTCATGATCAGTTTGAGTCTCCATAGGGCTGTCATCTGTATACTGCTCATCTGCCTCTCTTTCCTCTTCCTCTACATTTTCATCAGTTTGACCATGCTCAGATGAAAGTTCTTCAGGTTCTGCATAGGTTGGCTCATGAACACCACTAGCATTCACACCTGACTTCGTGTAACCCATGACATCTTCAATCGTTTGATCCTCTCTAAAGACAACATCACGACTCCTGTAGATTTTGTCATTCTTTGGATCTCATAACCTGTAACCAAATTCATCATCTCCATAACCAAGAAATATCAGAGGAATAGCTTTTTCATCTAGTTTGGTTCTATGTTCTTTTGGTACATGCATAAAAGCTTTACAACCAAAAACTCTGAGGTGATCATACTTAACCTCTTCACCTGACCAAACTCTCTGTGGAATGTCTCCATCTAGAGGCACTGAAGGAGACCTGTTTATCAAATAAACTGCAGTACGCATTGCCTCTGCCCAAAAATATTTTGGCAACTTAGAACTAGATAGTAAGCTTCTAATTTACTCAACTATAGTTATGTTCATCCTTTCTGTCACTCCATTATGTTGTGGAGTATAAGGAACTGTCTTTTCATGTCTAATACAATGTTTTAGACAATAATCACGTAAAGAAGATGCTATGTACTCACCACCATTGTCTGTACGCAGTCTCTTCATCTTCTTACCAGTCTCGCGCTCAACTGCTGCATGAAAAGTCATGAAGATGCTACTTACTTCACTTTTACTTTTCATTGTAAAGGCCCACACCTTCCTAGATGCATCATCAATAAATGTAACAAAATAGGATGCTCCACCTTTAGATGTTACATTTATAGGTCCACATACATCTGAATAAACTAAATCTAATACATGTTTAGTTTTTGAAGAGCACTTTTTCTGAAAGGAAACTCTATGCAATTTACCAACCAAACAATGATCACATGGAGATATCTGTGCACCATCTGCCTTTGGTAACAAATTCTTCTTCGTGAGCAAATCGATCCCTCTTTGACTCATGTGACCTAACATCTTATGCCACAAATCTGACGAAGTACCACCAGTAACTGCATTGACATCCACACTACTGATTCGAGTCTTCATCTCATACAAAGAGCCAAATCTGTCACCTCTAGCCAACACTAGTGCCCCCTTGGTAAGTTTCTAACCTGTCTGACTAAACGAAGTACAATATCCATCTTCACTTAGTCTTCCTGCAGAAATCAAATTCATTCTCAGGTCTGGAACATGTCTCACATCTCTCAAAGTCAACTTGCATCTTGTGCTCGTCTGAATGCAAACATCTCCTATCCCAACAATCTTCGAAGTGTCACTGTTGCCCATGTGAACTACTCCAAAATCACCTGATCTGTAGGATAAGAACAACTCTCTACATGGTGGCATGATATGATGCCTCTGTATCTAAAATCCATGTAGAATCACCATTTTGAACTGTAAGACAATCATTTTCTTCAGATAAAAATGACACTACCTCATCATCTGAAGCAACTACAGTATACTCTTTTGGCTTCGCATTATCTTGACTCTTCTTTTTCTGCTCTTTTTCTTCTTTTTATTTTCTGCAATCAATCTTCTTGTGCCCTGAAATACCACAGTGAAAGCATTTACCTGTCATCTTGGGTCTTGATTTAGACCTACAGTTTGACTTGTCCTGCCATTTGATACGATTCTTCTGTCTGCCCCTGTCTCCCATCACTAGCACTTGTGAACTAGTAGCACCAAGAGACTTTCTCCTTGTTTCTTCATTTAGAATGCTGCTGGTTACATGCTTCATCGTAAGTACACCATCTGGAGCGGAGTTGCTCAAAGAAACAACTAAAGTCTCCCAACTATCGGGAAGAGAACTGAGCAATAAGAGTGCCTGTAACTCATCATCTAATATCATTTTCATGGCTGACAACTGATTGATTATGCTCTGTACTTCATTCAAATGCTCCGACACTGGTTTTCCCTCTCTAAGTTTCAGATTTACTAATTGCCTAATCAAGAAAGCCTTGTTCCCAGCTGTTTTCCTCTCGTAAAGATCATGCAACTTCTCCCATAACGACTTTGCACTCGTCTCTGCGGATACCAAATGAAAAACACAGTCATCTAACCATTGTCTGATGGTACCAATAGTTTTCCTATCCAATAACTTCCATTTCTCATCTGTCATATTCGATGGCTTCTGGTTTTCAATAGGTGCATACAAATCTTTACAGTACAACAAATCTTCCATTTTGGCTTTCCATATGGTCCAATTGTTCCAATTTAGAGAGACCATTCTAGTGGGGTCGACTCCATCCTTCAAAAAGAATGCACACAACCAATCTGCGTTAACCTAGCGCTAACCTGGTGCTAACCTGCCGTTAACCTGGCTCTGATACCACTTTGTTATAGTCGTTTCCCCCAAAAAGAATGCTCAACAACAATTAAAGAGGCCAAACTAATATAAACTGCTGAAATTCGGAATTACAGGGCAGCGTGCATAAAAATGAACTTCCAACACCACTATTGCAGCAATATACGTCAAAATATATGCTAAAATGCAGAAAAATAGGAGACACCAATTTACGTGGAAAAACCCCCAATAATAGGGTAAAAAACCACGGGCAAGAGAGACTTTCTATATATCAAGAAAGGGAGCCAATACACGAGCAACAATATCCCTACTGTTTTAAGAAAAACAGTGAACTCAAGAGAACAATAACACTCTCTTATGCGAATGAAAGAAAGAGCCCCAAAGATTCAAGAAAGAAATCACCCAATGAAGACTCCCTTCATTTTTTCTTTCTTCTTTATCTTTCCTCTTTCTTCTTGGCGTGCCAATCGACCCACACGCCTTGCTGTTATTTCTCCACCATCGGGTGCCCTCCTTTCTCCCGCCCGTCATTTAAGTGACGGGCCGGGTCGGGTCTTGAGGCTGGACCCGACCCAACAAATCCATCTCCATTAGTAGGTGAAGGTGACCTCGGTGCTGCTGGCAGACCACTTATTGCAGCTCGCCGTTTCCAAGCTTCTTCTCCAGAAATGTTTAACGATGCTGACCTGGACTCATAATCCCTTTCCTTCTCTCTTTCCATTGCCTCCCTTTCTCTTTCTAGTTCTTTTTTTCTCTCCTGCTCCTTTTCTTCCTCCTCTTGTCGCCGTCTTTCAAGCTCCCGCTTCATCTCCGCCTCCATTAAATGTCGTCTCCTTTCCCTCCTATATTCTTCATAATCATTAGGTCTAGCAGGATCATACTCTTCAACTATAGTAGCAGTAACACCAACAAGTGCTGGTTGAATGCCAACTGATTGCATTCCATCATCAATCAAAGTTGATCCAGTAGAAACTGATGAGACAGTTTTTGTCTGTGATGTTTTAGGTCTTCCCTGGGACTGTTGATTCTTCAAGACTGATTGAGGAGGTGTGAAAAGGTAAGAGGGCTTACGTAAGGCTGGAGGTGCCATCTTCGCACTGCTTGACCATGTTGACGAACTATTGTTCTTTTCTTCATCCCCTGACGAAGAGGAAGCTATAGAAGCAGGAGGAGAAAGATCTCCATACAAACCGCCCAACATTTTTTCTTGCTTCCTCTTGCTATTTCTATGTAAACTGTCCCATCATGAGTAGGATTTCTCTTCTCTATAGTTGCGTTCAAGCAGAAACTGGAAAAAATGGAGAAAAAGAAAATAAAGTTAGGAACTCCCACAAGACAAAGGTCCACCTGGAAAAAAACAGATAGACGAAATCCAGGAAACCCTCATTTTTCATTTGGTTGAGAATGCAAGCCTACTGTAGGTGAGATACTGCACTCAACAGTCATTTTTCTATAGTTGCACTGGTTGGCACTAGTTGACATCTAGAGTGGCCCAGTGGACTCAGATACAGGAACTCATGCAGCCTTTAATCCTAGGGTGGGGAGAAGTAAGGCCCTAATTTCATCTCACTCTGGCATGAGAGTTCCTCTTGCTCACCCAACTGACATAATTCTAATGTTATCTGCCATTTTAGGACAAGTTTTTCTAATCTCTCTTTCTCTCTCATATATATATATATATATATATATATATATATATACACACACACACACATATATATATATATATATACTCTCTCTCTCTCTAGAGTAAGTACTAGATATTTATATGCTAAACAGATAAGAAAGATTGTCAATCACCAATGGTTGAGAAAAAAACAAAAAGAAAAAGTTATTACTCATCAAACTTTCACAGTTATCAGTCTATTCACATATAGATTATGTGAGAGAAAAAAGTATGTGAGAGAATGAGAGAAAATGTTGGGTGAAAAAAATGACATTAATCATGAATTTTCAGACCTGGGTTGACCAATTATGCACAAAGAAACATACATACATATACGTAAGATGTTTTGATTATTGAGACACAATTTGGTTTTAGATCTGTAATATGAGTATATGGTTACTCATCCAGATCCAATTGAGAATAATCCAAATGTAGCCTTGTTGTAATTAATCGTGTAAAGGATTTAGAAGAAAGAGGATTTTATCAACTATATTGCTACAAAGCTATGGTTTGGTTTCAGAAAAAAACATCAAAAATCAACTCTGGTTTTCTTAGACTCGATCAAGTTGAATTTTAGCAAAGGCCAAATGGAACTAGAGCTGGACCCAATAGAGGAGACACATATAGGTAGGCCTACACCAGTTCTAATGTGCACAAGGAAACTTTTTCCCCTTCCATATTTGCCCTTAGGGATGGGGGGTTTCTTTTTTAGATGTAAATGCATTTTTGTATAACAAACTTCTCTATAGCTTTTCAGTCATTTGGGAATATGATTCCAACGTATTACCGAACATCAATTGCAAGCTTTTATTGTTTCAAGCACAAATATTGGAGACATTGATGGAAGACTGTTCCAAATACCAAAAAACCCTTTGATTATCGGGTAGTATCTGATGGCTCATAAAATTGTGATACTGATAGTATGTTTATCGCGAGTAGTTGAACCGAATACTTTATTTCTTCTATTAAAATACTATGCATTGGGTATACCATTATTTGTGAATTCCTCTATTTGGGTTCGGACTGCCAAATTCTCCGGCCTCGGACGGCCAAATTCTCCGGCCTCTCACACCGCATTTGTGCCCCTTCCTTCCCCTCCAAATAAATTATGTCCAAACCCTTACTCTTTACTTTGCCAGTGTTTTGTCATTCGAGCAGCATTGATTGAATGTAACTCCCTCTCCTGTTCTGCTTGAGCGCGTGCACCATGTCCTGTTCCAACAAGAAGCTCTCTTGTATACTTCTATCAAGTGGAAAAGTGTTCTGATTGAAAGTGATCACTCTTGATTAGCATAACATGGTTAAAGCATTGATAGGTACGATGAAGTTCATTTTTCTATCATTACATGTGCAGATGTATTCTTTCAGGAAGATGTAGAATTGCTGCAAGTTCAAAACTTGAAACTAATCAATGTTGAAACATCAGGGAGCAAGAAACCACAAGTGACAACATATCCACGTGAGAATCAACGGCCAGTTGCTGAATCAATAACGACAGTCAAAAGAGAAGTCTCAAAAAGATCAAGAGCTAACGAAGGGTGCCAAAGTTGTGATAACGTCCCAATGAAGAGTTAGAAAATTCCGTAGACACTGTGATTATGAAAGCAATAGCAGAGCGACGAACTTGGGACAATGTGAGTTCAGGATACCAACCAAAAACGCAAAAAAACTTCAATGAACAATTTTCGTGCCCCAAAAACTGGTGGCGATCGGTCATCCGCTTCAGCAGCATAATGAAAAAGGAGAAAGAGAAGCGAAAAACATCTCGAAGTCCCTCCTCTTCCTTCCTTGTCTCTTTTGCTCTTCACTAGCTCTAGATAGTGGGGAGCCAGAAATTTTTTGTTACGGTGCACTGTTATATAAATTTTCATTTATGAATGGAACAACATATATAAATAAGTAAATAATTCTGGCTCCAAGTGCACCACAACTAAAAAATTCTGGCTCCGGCACTGTTGCAAACCGTACATACACAACTTTCTTTCTCTTTACAGATGCTAGATGGAGAGGAGGTTTCATGCCAAGAAGATTCCCGCCACTTGGGTAGGGGTAAGACTTGAGACGTGGCAAAGGATAAGAGTTCAACACCTACATCAATCTATCTTGACATAAACTGGTTGATGTCAGCTGAACCCCAATCTGTACCCAAAAAAAAAGGAGAACATGTTCATGTCTTATTAAATGATTCATACATAAAAATAATTGTCAGCTCATTTTTCAAAATNATAGAGTTCAATCACTTGCCTGATTCGCTCCTGCATTAGTTGTTGATTGTGAGTCGGTCTGGCGGGTAGTCTCTTGCATCGACTCAGAACGAGGTCGAGCACCAGGAGGTGGACGTGCTATCACTCTCTTTGCATTCCCAGTCACATGGCTGACATTATATCCAGGTCATGCACGTCAGTCATGCATAATTGTCTCAAACTGAGAAAAATTACAACTTGTGCAAGGCAACAATGGCTTGGTATGACATTGATTATATGAAACTGGATGCCCAAGTAAGCTCTACTATAGAGGTGTAATTTTCACGAAAAACAGATAATGTGGACATATCATTTTCATGTCTACAAACATAAGAATCAATTTAAACAATCAAAAGTTTCCTATGCAAACTTCATATTTTTATAAGGATGACCAAGCATATTATCTAAAGCTCATAGAAATTCATGTTAGACACAAAAATTATAAGCCAATTCCTATGGTTTTTGGAAACAAAGATCAATTCATCTAGTTAGTTTTTGTGAATTTAGAACATATATGGATGCATAACAAAGCTATAATTTGTTATGTTTGAACATAGATGATGTGTATATGTGCACAAAGACCTATACTTTGACATGCTTGTACCCCTCCACATAAATGATGCACGCTTGAAATATCACCTTACCAAAAAGATGACAGTTAACTCACATCATCAAGAGAGAAGATGAGAAGGTGGTGGTGGTGGTGGGATTATATACGGAGCATAAAAGTGACATCACAGCAGAATGTAATAAAATGTTAATCCCGAAAATTCTCTAATTATACAATATAGTCATCATATTCATGCTTCAATTGAATTTAGAACAGATTTATTACCCGAGAAGGCCAAGCTCCATAACAGCTTTGTACTGCATGGGAATCTCCATGAGTGCAGCAAGTGCAAAGGCTGCTTCTTTTTCAATAGAACTTCCATTCTTTGACATGATGTTTGTGAAATTAACAAACTATATGGATGATAAGTAATTATGCTCTGCCATTAGAAAACTTATTGACAATTTGATGTCATGAAGGTGTATGCATCAATGTGATTCGCTACCTGAAAGTTGTCAAATACACGAGCTGGAATTTTATCGTCAAATTCCTTCATATCTTCCCAAGGTCCATCTCCAACTCCAACCAGAACTATTGATAGAGGATGAGAGCTAAATGCAAAAAACCAAACAACTTGATGATAGTTTGTCTCCACAAGTAGTATATAGGAATTCATTCACAAGCAGTTAAGCTGGCAAGGTATTGCTTCTCAAGAATGTCTTTTCTCTTTATATATTTGTTAAGAAGAGGTATTTTCTCTTGCTCTTGATTGTTTTGAAGTACTCTCTCTCTCTAGCCTGTAGGAGGTAAAATAAAATATTGTGCCCTTCCTTCAGTATTAAAGAGATGTCACAACAATTGTATATGTATGATCAGTCCCTTCTCCACCAATGGCAATAGATTAATGTGGTCCACTAGGTTGCATCAAGTACTTGAGGCCCACTACCTACACTGTTTCAATTTTTTTTTTGAGATAGAGTCTTGGGAGAGTAAGTAGTCAATACTTCATTCAATTACTACATTGTGTTTCATTTTTCTACGGATGGAGTCTTGGGAAAGTAAGTAGTCAATACTTCGTTCAATTACTAGATCTTCCTTCTACTAAACAACATACAAAAGTTGGACATTATAACTAAAATTCATTTCTCCACAAGTTTTGAATTATGATGTCCCTTAGGCTTGGTGACAACTACAAGTAGCCTTTACCAAAGAAGGAGACTGCTTGTATGCAAGTGACTGATTTTATGAGTTCATTATCTATTCCATGTTGACTCAACAAGATAGAAATTAGCCTCATGATTGATAGATACTACATGAAACCCAAATTTCATCAACAGAACATACAATCTTAAGAATTTAACTTTGAAAGGGCAAATCTTTTCAAGAACGTGAAGCATTTTGAATCTGAGATATCTTGATTGGCCAAATCTTTGTATAAAACTATACATGCAAAAAGTGCCAATGAGGATCTATCACTTTGTTGAATGAGCCTATGCATGTGATTGGAAATCAAGTGCATGTGGGTTGACACAACAATACCTTGCAAGCGCTATTGCATTGATTGTCTTCTCCTCCTGTGGGCTTAGTGAGCCAGGCATCGTGTCAACACTTTTTGTGACCTGAATATCACCATTGATATGTAGTCGCCTTGACATTATTGGAAGATCGTTGAAATACATAAGTAAATTAATACCCAAGTAGAATAGAGATCACACACCTGCCCATCTGCAACTATGACTAGAACATGATACTGTCCACCACTTTTTTCAACAATGTCTATGGATGCTTCAATTACTGGTGCAAAAGATGTTGGACCTGGCATATGGAAGAATGGAAAAGCTATGCTCTGTGAGGGCAAAACTATAATGGAAAAGCTATGCTCTGTGAGGGCAAAACTATGTAAAAGCTCCAGTTGTAGAACCAAGGTTCTTATTCCTCATGAGCTTAATAACAATGTTTATATAGGTGCCATTTGGAAGTTTGTTTATTCAGTTTAAGAAGAGACCAATTTATGCAAGAACTTTTTCCCATAGGTTACAGTAAAGGGACCCTGGAGGACAATTTGTTTCAATTAAGACAAGGAAAAGTGGGATGGTAGTGAATTTTTGTGGTAACAATTATGAGCAATCATGTTGAACAGAGATCAAGTCACTGGTGTTATCTCAAATCTCGCACAACATGCAATAGGAGATCACACATGCTCCTCATCTAATAAATTCAACAATTCTTCTGTCTACGAGATTGTGCTATACACTATTCACTTAAGATAGCACTTAATGAGCTGCAGCTTTTTACGAAAAATATGACCAAGGATGGGAAAACTTCACAAAATTTTCATGTTGTTGATTATGGAACCTTCCCAAAGAACCAATAATGTGATGTGATCAATCAAAATTAAGTGCTTGTTTCTTATCAATCAATTGAATCAGTGTGTGTGTGTGTGACAAACTAGAAGGAATATAGCTTTCCCACTGAACATAAGCTGATCATCAGTGTTTGGATGTCTAGCAAATAGATATCTATAGATATGGCTTCTCTTATTACAGAACCAGATCAGAATTGCTCTAGTCGGATCTGATAAATGAAAGAGGATCCAATTGCTAATCAGAAATTGGATTTGGTATGTTTTTTGTGCACAAACCTAACATGTTAATAAAAAAAATCTATCAGGCTAATATTCAATAAAAAAAGACACCAGCACCATGCAAATTATGTGCATAATGACAACTTGAGTCTGGACCTGAACCAGGGTCTGAATAAGCCAGCTCCAATTACGTTGGGCCAGGTGTAACCTACATCTGGCCTGAATGCGACAGGTTAGCATCCTCACTGACTGGTCCAATTGAACCTTGGTGTCCCACCAAAAGTTAAAAAAAATTCTTACAACCGATTTTCTCTTAGGATCCTTTCAAGCAAGACTACTGATGAAGCAAGAATTGTTAAAAGCTAAGGTAGTGTTTGATAGCCTTGAATCTGAGATCCAGGGCTGCATTAAAAGGTGTGCATTGTAAAATCATCACTTTAAACAAACAGAGACTTTTAGTACTGTGGATATTAAATCCACATTACATGTAAAAAAAAACCCGTAGATTTACAGTCCGATTATTGGGGAGGGGGGGTTCTCTAACCAAAGGTCTAAAATCCTAGTGATCTCAACTCTGTGGTGAACCAAGCACAACCTTAAAGTGCATAAGCTGTAACATTGCCAGGATTTGAGCAACCAACATAATGTAAGAATTCAGGATATATATAACTCTATGAACTTCATGCAAGCATGCTGAGAAAGCCAAGTGAAATTTCACATATGTAATATATGAATCATCAAGCCTACCAGATAATTTCAAGTTGCTTAATATTTGGCGATAGCATTGGAGCGCTTCCTCGAAACCATGGCAAGGTCTGTGATCACTGTGAAAGCTAAATACTGCTTCATCGTGGGTCGTTGCTAAACACAAAGAAGAAGAAAGTGAAGTGACAGAGAGAAGTGCGAGTAAGTACTTCAACAAGAATAACGAACAACTACCGGAGAATAAGTTGTCAAATCGATAATCGATTGTGTGTGTGTGTATAATATATATATATATATATATATATATATATATATATATATATATATATATATATTCATTGATTTTCAGATACCCCATCCGCTTGCTATGTTCTTAAAATAATACTGGTTTTCGCAATAAAGATAAGACTCTTCAATCACTTAACATTAACATAATTTTTTTTAATGGACAAATTAAGTGGCCGGGAGCGTTCTTGATAGATCTAACTTGCATCTAAGAGGGCATTTGATTATCGAGCGTTGATCTACTCGTTACGTAAAAACCACAAGATTTGTGGTAAAACAATAACTGACCATCTCCAAAACCAAAACATGGAATGAGGTTGTCTTCATCGAAAGGGGCCAAAGTCTTCCCTATTATAGCGATCGCTTGCTCATACGGATTGGGCATCCCCGCATCAGTTGCATGCAGGCTTTTGTTACCGAAGGAATTTTTCCCTGCATAAAAAAAAAGGAATTAATCAATACGTGACATATATATATATATTAAGAATTATTCAATGTGAACTGTGAAAGGGCAGAGAATTTTAATGTCCCAAAGCAGAACATTAAGATCAACACACACACATAATATATATATATATATATATATATATATATATATATATATATATATATATATATATATATATATATATATTCATGGTCTGAAAACACTATGAGTACTATTTTTTATAAATGCAATTTTATAAATGAATGCACTAATGAAGTTTATAAGAATAAAATAACTCCGTTACATAAAATTATAATTTATAAAGTATTAAACATTGAGCACATTCGTTAACTGGAACCATGTCTCAGTTCTATAAAAACTGGGGCACACTTACACAACATGTATGTGTCAATTTTTGAGATAGATTCATGCAACACTAAAATACTTAACACCTCCCAAAGATCTTATGTTTCTCAACTCATAATATGTAATTTAGGTATCAAATTTTGAAAATGTTTTCCTATTATATGTTCATGCATTCCGCATCTGTCTATATAATTTAAACTCATGAAAAACAACTGGAAATATTGAGAGGTATATATATATATATATATATGCAATTTTGTAAGATTCAACTCATATTGCGCAAACTGATAATTGTTGGAAATGTACAAGTATATGTGTGTGTTTGTATGTGCAAAAAGACGTGCATGTGTGTAAAAATTTACCTGTCCACTCATTGCTCTTGGTGAAATCGATTCCCACTATAAGGTTTGACGATTCCACTCCTGCTTCCCTTATTGCAGCTGTGACCTGTACTTGTGTATCTTAGTCATCTCAGATTCTCAGCGCACCATTCCTGAGCTTCTACTTCTGCTAATGAATACGAGACTATAACACATATAATGAAACTGATCAAAATGTCAATTGGATCAGTTCGCCCGATGTTAAATACAATCTGGACCCATTTAGTTGGGTTCAGTAATCACCTGATCTATTGACTCATTCTATTGTTCGCGGGATGTAGGTTTAGTTTGAGGTGGCGCGTGGAACCTGGCCCCACCTCAAAAACAAATCAGAAAATTTTACTTGTCTTATATAAAATTTTTGAAAGGAAGTGTTGCACTGGTTGGCACTAGTTGACATGTAGAGTGGCCGAGTGGGCTCAGATACAGGAACTCATGCAGCCTTTGATCCTAGGGTGGGGAGAAGTAGGGACCTAATTTCATCTCACTCTGGCATGGGAGTTCCTCTTGCTCACCCAAATGACATAATTCTATTGTTATCTGCCATTTTAGGACAAGTTTTTCTAATCTCTCTTTCTCTCATATATATATATATATATATATATATATATATATATATATATATACACACACTCTCTCTCTCTCTAAGTAAGTACTAGATATTTATATGCTAAACGGATAAGAAACAATGTCAATCATCAATGGTTGAGAAAAAAACAAAAAGAAAAAGTTATTACTAATCAAACTTTCACAGTTATCAGTCTATTCACATATAGATTATGTGAGAGAAAAAAATATGTGAGAGAATGAGAGAAAAAGTTGGGTGAAAAAAATGACATTAATCATGAATTTCAGACCTGGGTTGACCAATTATGCACAAAGAAACATACATACATATACGTAAGATGTTTTGATTATTGAGTCACAATTTGGTTTTAGATCTGTAACATAAGTATATGGTTACTCATCCAGATCCAATTGAGAATAATCCAAATGTAGCCTTGGTGTAATTAATCGTGTAAAGGATTTGGAAGAAAGAGGATTTTACCAACTATATTGCTACAAAGCTATGGTTGGGTTTCAATAAAAAACATCAAAAATCAACTCTGGTTTTCTTAGACTCGATCAAGTTGAATTTCAGCAAAGGCCAAATGGAACTAGAGCTGGACCCAATAGTGGAGCCACATATAGGTAGTTGCCCACACCAGTTCTAAATTTTTTTTTTGCTTTTGTATAAGTGTATACAATTTTTTTTCTTATTTATATATATTGTGTCCTTTAAAAAATGAAAGTTATATCTTTTAGCCAAAAATTTTTAGCTCCGCTATCCGACCTATCAGAACATCCATATTTAGATTAAAAAAAATTATCATATGCGAAAAAGAAAGGAAAAAGTTATGGATCTTAATGTGAACAAGGAAACTTTTTCCCCTTCCATATTTGCCCTTAGGGATGGGGAGTTTCTTTTTTAGATTTCGAGGCATTTTTGTATAACATTCTTCTCTATAGCTTTTTCAGTCATATGGGAACATGATTCCAACGCATTACCAAACATCAATTGCAAGCTTTTATCGTTTCAAGCACAAATAATGGATACATTGATGGAAGACTGTGTTCAAAACACCAAAAAACCCTTTGATTATCGGGTAGTATCTGATGGCTGATAAAATTGTCATACTAATAGTATGTTTGCAAGACTAAGCATCACTTATTTTTTTAGTGAGTACATGACGCGAGTAGTTGAACCGAATACTTTATTTTTTCTATTAAAATACTATGCATTGGGTATACCATTGTTTGTGGATTTCTCTATTTGGATTTGGACGGTCAAATTCTCCGGCCTCTCACACAGCATTTGTGCCCCTTCCTTCCCCTCAAGTTAAACTATGTCCCGAACCTTTACTCTTTACTTTTACTTTGCCAGTGTTTTGTCATTCGAGCAGCATTGATTGAATGAAACTCTTCTGCAGAGAAGGGAAGGCCGCCACCTCACCGTAACTACTGGCAGCCTCCTGCCACCCTCCGGCAACATCCACCGCCCCATCAAGGAAAGGAAAGGAGGGGTGCAAAGACTGCTATCATCTTCTTCTTTCCTCTCTCAGACAAAAGGGAGCCACCCGCTCGTCGGTGGGGCGGCAGCCACCCTACTAGATAAAGTTGCGTGCTTCTAAAGGAGGGAAGGATATTATGGTAATTTGTTAAAAAGAAAAATACTTTATAATCTTTTTTTACTTTTTTTTTTTTAAATTTTGTAACCTTAAAAAGTTTTTTAATCATTAACCAAATTGGTATATTGGTGTAACACTTATAACCGAGTTTGTCACCCTACTAATGAGAGAAGAAGAGCATTGGGCAGAGAGACCTGACGCATTGTTTTCTATATAGTTTGAAATGCTATGAGCCATCCATGTGGATGACTCGAGGTTTGCAATTGAAAGGAAAGAAATAGAAGTAATACTTGGTTCTCAGCCTCCATGGTTCAAGTTTGAAGAGACTTGTAAGGGCAAGCACTATCAAGGGACGGCTGAATTGCATGGATGTTCAAGTAAAGCTTAGACTTCCGTCCGTCGTGCTTGACAGTTTCATCCACTCTCTCTCTCTCTCTCTCTCTCTCTCTATATATATATATATATATATATATATATATATATATATATATATATATATATATATATATATATATATATATATATATATATATATATATATATATATATATATATATAAGTTTAATTCGTTCTCAAGTATTTTGCTCTCCTTAAGATTAGGAAACCAGAAAACTTGTGGAGAGCGGCTTCAACAAGTCCCATTTTCTGAACTGATTGTTCCAACCTCATTTTTCTCTCTCTCGCTTCTCTTTCTCTCATTGGTTTGTTCTCTCTGCTCTAGGTTTGTTGAATCTTAAGCAGCCTCTGAATTATTCAATTCTTATATATCATCTTCACCACAAAGGAGCCTTGATAATGGCTCCTTGTTTTCTGTTATTTAAAGCAAAAAGTTCTTTAACAAATAACAAGTAGACTGAAAGAAACTGCATCTAAATCTTAGAACACCATACTATATAATATATATATATATAAAAGAGAGAGAGAGACCTGTTCGAGGGAGGAATAATTATCGGGGATAAACTTGTACTTCTGGCTGACCCTCCGCCTGTGAAGATGCGCCGCGTCACGACCGCCTGCCCCATTCGTCGCTGCCGTGGCCATAGCGATAGAGCCGTGGCTGCTGGTGCCTCCTGTCGTAGACGAGTCAGGAAGTAAATTCCTTCTGTCGCCGCTACCGTAGCTGATGTCTCCACGTCCATGATCAACACTTGTAAGTCGTCTTGTGTTCCCATCTCCTGTCGTGGACGTCGAGGGGACACAGCCCATCTCTCTCTCTCGTTGTTTCCTCTCTCTTTCTCTTCCCTCGTCTCTCAGATTCTCTCTCTCTCTTTTCTCTCTCGTTTGAAGGAAAAAAAGCAGAACAGTGAAGGATGCCGCGAGGAAGATAAAAAGGAACAGAGGGCGCAACTTCTCTGAAACTTCCTCGTGCTTGCTTTGCTATTGGGAATAGAGAACCAGAAATCTGTGCATATCTCTACCAATTATGTGATTGTATCCTTTCCTCAATTAGCTTTGTGGATTTTTACTTCTTTCCTTTCATGTCATAAATGGATTGTTCGCATTCAATTCTTTGACAATTATGGTTCCCAAATAGTTTTAAGATACAAATTTTTGTAAGTTCAGCACATGAAAATAAATAATGCACATTAAAAAGGACCCAAAAGCTAACTTTTTTCTATTTTAGTAGCTCCTAGTGCTGCTGTCCACTCAGACCCACATAGTTTTGCATGTTTGCATATTGGTACCCTTTTACAATTTAATTTATTACACATTAGTGCCTCTCAAATCTAAAACTTTTGAAGGAATATTTAAATAAATTTGGTCACTATGCATAAGATGCTTTTCTTTGGCGGAGAGTAAGGAAGGAAGCTTCCAAGTAAGATGCTATGTCTAGTAATGGGGGACCAACTCAGGATATTTGAAGTTGTGGGTTATTCCTTTTGGTTTGAGGACGGACAAGTGTAATGGGAGAGTTCCAGTATAGTTGTGCTGGGGATAGTTGGCAAACCCGTGGTTCAAACTCAGATCAGTTGAACATTGGGTCGTCAGGCAACTCGGTTGGGTTAGGTCATATATTTTTATAATATATTTTTCTATATGTAAATGAAGAATACATTTTTTTACATATAAATGAAGAAGATTAATATGTCGGAGCTTCATGTTCATTTTTTTCAACAACTAAAATCGAATAATATGTAATATTTAATGTAGTGTATGATATTTCAGAATTCAAAAAATAACGAACCTTAGTATCAGTAACGCGTGACAAAAAAATAACATGCATTTGAACCATATTTTTCTCATTTTTGGTTTTTGCTTATCTACTTAGCTTTTTTATATTGTCTTATTAGTTTCTCAGTTATTTTATTTTTTTCTAATTTTATCATTTTAAAATTTTAGAAAAATACCATATTTTTCTTGTACCTTTTCCTTTTTTTCAAGTTCACCATGTTATACCAGAAAAAATCTTGCCATTTAAAATGTGAAAATGTTATTTGTAACTATTAATGAAACTAGTCCAAAACATTTTTTTGTTCTCAGAACATGATGGGGACTTTTCTTAAGATCAAAATTTTGAACAACCATACAAAATTTTACTGCTGCAACATGGTGGTAAAAAAAATTATGCGATCACATCACGCCTACTCCTCAAGTCTCCAATCAAAGCTGACGCATACATATCACATCTGACATTCTGTTCTTGTCATAAGAGACAAGGTTTTCTTTACTTTAATTAGCAAGGCAAAAATAAAGTTTATTAAGCTGTAAAGAAGATAATAAAAAGAAAGTGCAACGCCCTCATATTCTTAGTGACCAAGATTTCACTCGTTTACAAATCTATATTTTTGCATAATTTCATTTAAAAAAAAAAAGGGCGTAACAATACCCTCACCAGAAACCCTAGTCTGATCTCTCTCTCTCAAACCCTCAACTGGCCGAGCGTGCAAATCTGTGGATTTTTCATCCTCGTGGATACTAAATTTGCAGATCACTGATCCATGGTTTGATAAAACATCAGATCTCAGAGCAGATTTGAGGCTATCAAAACTAGAGATTGAGATTGTTATTATTCAATGACCCTACTCTAAAATTTGGGGCAGATTTAGAGAACACTATGTGACAGTGTTCTATGAATCCACCCAAATTTTCGGGGAGTTTCATTGGATAATAACAAATTGTTATTGATGTCAAACGACTTCTAATGGAATTTTCCCTTTGATTATCATGGCCAATCAGGTTTTTCAAACTACAAAGTTTATGCAAACGATGTGGACACAAGGAAGTAAGCATTTCTGCAACTGCGGAGGTTTTCAACTTGAAATTTTGCTTATGTCTCCATCTCTACGAGGAACTTCCTGTTTAGAAGCCCCACAAAGATGAGAACACTCATTCCCACCTAGGTCCGGAAGCAGTCCTCAACCCCAAGGGCATGGGGGAAGGGATAGGGCCACTTCGGAGATCCCTGATCAACAACATACTAGAAATAAAGGCATTCAATCATATCTCCCTTTGGCACACCTTCATCTTATTCTTGAATTCACCTCCATCATCAGTAAGAGTAGATGCTGGTATAAGGGATGTAAACATTAGCGGACCAGAAATTTTAGTTGGAGGGGCACAAATTCAATAACTTCAATCCTTTTGAGGGCATTTATATATACAAGAAATCAAATATTCAAAAACAACAAATATGAAATTAAACAAATTTTGCAAAGCTGATGTGGGCAACTGCCCGCACTAGCCCTCATGTGGCTCTGCCACTGGACGTAAACATGCAAACCTCTTTTACTATAAACTTCTCACCTTCCTTTCTATTCAAGGGTATCGTGACAATGCAACTGATCACTGGTCTGGCCAAGGATGCTAGGAAGCCCAAAAGGAAGAATATTGTGCTTAAGGAATTTCAATGATACTCTATCATGTGTTGTTGCGCCCTGAATTTCTTTAATGTAATTGTGCACAAACATAGATTTGTAAACGAGTGAAATCTTGGTCACTAAGAATATGAGGGCGTTGCGCTTTCTTTTTTTCTATTATCTTCTTTATAGCTTAATAAACTTTATCTTTGCCTTGCTAATTAAAGTAAAGAAAAATTTGTCTCTTATGACAAGAACAGAATGTCAATGTGATATGTATGTGCCAGCTTTGATTGGAGACTTGAGGATTAGGCGTGATGTGATAGCATAATTGTTTATACTGCCACGTTGCAGCAGTAAAATTTCTCAAAATTTTGATCTTAAGAAGTATCCCAGTCATGTTCTGAGAATAAAAAATGTTTTGGATTAGTTTCATTAATAGTTACAAATATCGTATTTCGCATTTTAAATGGCAAGATTTTTTCTGGTATAATATGGTGAACTTGAGAAAAATATGGTAAATTATTTAAAAATTTAAAAATCTTAAAAAATAGAAAAAAATAAACGAGAAACTAATATGACAATCTAAAAAAGCCAAGTAGATAAGCAAAAACTAAAAATGAGAAAAATATGGTTCAAATGCATGTTCTTTTTTTGTTACACGTTAATGGATACTGAGGTTTGATATTGTTTGAATTGTGAAATATCATAAAATGTATTAAAATATACACTAAATACCCATATTACATATTATTAAATTTTAGTTGTTGAAAAAAACAAACATGAAGTTCCCACATGTTTTTTTTTTTTCATTTATATGTAGAAAAATGTATTCTTCATTTATATGTCAAAAAATGTATTATAAAAATTTATGACCTAACCCAGCCGAGTTGCCAAGTCAACTCTCTAATGACCTAATGTCCAACTGATCTAAGTTCGAACCACGGGTTTGCCAACTATCCTCGGCACAACTAACACTGGAACTCTGCCATTACACTTGTCCGTCCTCAAACCAAAAGGGATAACCCATAACTTCAAATATCCTGAGGTGGGTCCCCATTACTAGACATAGCATCTTACTTGGAAGCATCCTTCCTTACACTCCGCCAAAGAAAAGTATCTTATGCATAGTGAACAAATTTATTTAAATATTCCTTCAAAAGTTTTGGATTTGAGAGGCACTAATGTGTAATAAATTAAATTGTAAAAGGGTACCAATATGTAAACAGGCAAGACTATGTGGGTCTGAGTGGACAGCAGCACTAGGAGCTACTAAAATAGAAAAAAGTTAGCTTTTGGGTCCTACTTAATATGAATTATTTATTTCCATGTGCTGAACTTACAAAAATTTGTATCTTAAAACTATTTGGGAGCCATAATTGTCAAAGAATTGAATGCGAACAATCCGTTTATGACATGAAAAGAAAGAAGTAAAAATCCACAAAGCTAATTGAGGAAAGGACACTATCACATAATTGGTAGAGATATGCACAGATTTCTGGTTCTCTATTCCCAATAGCAAAGCAAGCACGAGGAAGTTTCAGAGAAGTTGCGCCCTCTGTTCCTTTTTATCTTCGTCGTAGCATCCTTCACTATTCTGGTTTTTCTCTTCTTTTCCTTCAAACGAGAGAGAATCTGAGAGAAGAGAGAAGAGAAAGAGAGAGGAAACACAGAGAGAGAGAGAGAGAGAGAGAGAGAGAGAGATGGGCTGTGTGACCTCGACGTCCATGACAGGAAACATCGGCCACGGTAGCGGCGACAGAAGAAATGCACTTGTTGACTCGTCTATGACTGGAGGCACCAGCAGCCACGGTTCTCTTCTTCCCATCTTACGTCTATGACTGGAGGCACCAGCAGCCACGGTTCTCTTCTTCCCATCTTACGTGAGACGAAACTTCATATATATATATATATATAATGGAGAAACTCGACTGCTGGAAAGTTAGTTTTTTTTTAATAAGAAAAGCACTCCTGGTACGTTCTCTCTCACACACACGTACTCACATAGAGGTGGGCGAGCTCGTGTGAGCGCTGGGCTTCGCGGCTTGAGCACTGCAGGACGGCACAAAGAGCTCTTGTGTGAGCTGCTGCCGGTGATTGCGTACTCTGCCGACGCTGCCACCATCACTGCCGGAGTGCCGGTGATGCACAACACAAAATTTTTTTCTAGAGGTTCGGTCTATGGGAAGACCTTCACACACTTGGTGTCCTTCTCCATATTCATCCTTCTTATATTTGTCGCCACAACACAATTCCTTATTGCCTTTCATACTGAGGAAGCCGATGCCTGATTTGGTGAATTCAAATCCTCAGCGATAAGGTAATTCCATCTTCTTTTTTTATTTGTTAATTTGCTACTTCCAAAGAACCTTTTGTTTTTTATTTTGCAAAGCCCATATACATCATTAGATTGAGATTTCATACAGGTTAAGTATGAGCTGTTAGCTGACGCAAACCGCTTGCGTACCTCCAAGTAATGGCATCGTTGTTATATCTTAGAACATTGAGGCGTGTTTCACAACCTTGTCCCCTTAAATAAATGGCTTTCGCACCTTATCTCGAAACCGATGGCTTCCGCTTCCCTTCGATTCTCCATCCTTTTGTTTTATTTTATGCGATCTAAAAACTTTCATGCACGTTAACAACTAAACTACACTTAATTCACACTGAAAACAAAAGAAGACACATTTCTTTGTAACCAATTATCAAAATGTCCTTCCTTCTTTTACTGTGAACTGTGCATACACAACTTTCTTTTTCTTTTACTGCGAACCATGCATACACAACTTTCTTTCTTTCCCTGCTGTACAAGATGCTAAACGGAGAGGAGGTTTCATGTCAAGAAGATTCCTGCCCACTTGGGTAGGGGTAAGACCTGAGACGTAGAAAAGGATAAGAGTTCAACATCTACATCAGTCTATTTTGACATAAACTGGTTTATGTCAGCTAATCTGTACCCAGAAAAACGGATAACATGTTCCAGTCTTACTAAATGATTCATACATAAAAATGATTGTCAGCTCACTTTTCAAAATTAAAACTAGATGCAATGTGATAGCATAATCTTTTGTGTAATTCTACTTCACAATTTTTTTTTGTTGAAAAAATTGACCATATAAATGTGCTCTTTACTATCCAAATGCAAAAAAACAACTCTTACATACTTATTTGTAGTTGGTATAACATGATAACTTTCAGATATTTCAAACCATTGAATATAGGATAACACTAAACAACCTTATGTATTGTCAAATAAAGCACCTCCTAGGTATACCATGAGGAGATGGCTTTTGTGGACAAACTTAAAGCCTTTCAAATTTAAGTCTTCCAACTGCAAGTGTCCATAATTTTGTATGATTTAAGTGCTCCTGTTTTGTACTTTGGGCTCCAAATGCTTAAAGAATTAAGTGCACTTACCTCATCCATTGTACAATCTCAAGCGTGCTTGAATGACAGCACGACATATTGCGCATGTTTTCAAATTTTCTCCACATTCTCTGCACGTCTCAGAAGAAGAAAAAATAAATAAATTTGATGTCAGCGAGCAACATTTATTATTCAACAAAACTTCCTTTTAATTACATCCTCGGCAATAAGAAATTGCTAGATCCTTATACTAGCACTATAGTAGAAGATGAAAATGAGCTTTTGTGTTTGGCAACACCATGTACGCCACATTTCTTTTCTCTATTCCCTTTCTAATTATATAATTTATGACTTCTAATAAGAATATAATAGCTGAGTTTTTATGCAACTGTCCTAATGACAAACAAAGTTAGTGGTACTTGCAGATCTTACCATGTGCCCACATCCGAAGGCTATGTCCATAGAATTAGTCAAGCATATGGGGCATGTCTGCAACAAATAAAATAATGAATTCAGAAGAAACAGAACATTGGACGATAGACTTGGAACATCAAAAACCTATCTGACAAGGACAAATTTCAATCACTTGCCTGATTTGCTCCTTCATTAGTTGTTGATTGTGCGTCGGTGTGGCGGGTAGTCTCCTGCATCGACTGAGAACGAGGTCGAGCACCTGGAGATGCTATAACTCTCTGTGTGTTTCCAGTCACATGGCTGACATTGTATCCATATCATGCACATAGGTCTTGTAGAATTTCCTCAAAGTGAGAAGAATTACACCTTGTGCAAGGCAACAATGGTTTGGTATGACATTGATGATATGAAACTGGATGCTCACGTAAGCTCTAATATAGAGGTCTCATTTCACGAAACAGATAACATAGATATATCGTTTTCGTGTCTACAAACATAAGAATCAATTTAAATAATCAAAGATTTCCTATGCAAACATCATATTTTTATAAGGATGGCCAAGCATATGATCTTAAGCTTATAGAAATTCATGTTAGACACAAAATGTTAAGCTAATTCCTAGGTTTCTTGGAAATGAATATCACATTCATCTTGTTAGTTTTCATGAATTTAAGACTTATATTGACGCATAACAAAGCGTTTGAATGTACATGATATGTGTAAGTGCACAAAGACCTATACTTTGACATGCTTGTACCCCTTCACATAAATGATGCATGCTTGAAATATCACCTTACCAGAAAGATGACACTTAACTCACATCATCAATAGAGAAGACGAGAAGGTGGTGGTGGTGGTGGGATTACATATGGAGCATAAAAGTGACATCACAGCAGAATGTAATAAAATGTTATACCAGAAAAAATCTTGCCATTTAAAATGGGAAAATGTTATTTGTAACAATTAATGAAACTAGTTCAAAACATTTTTTGTTCTCAGAACATGATGGGAACAATTCTTAAGATCAAAATTGTGAACAACCATACAAAATTTTACTGCTGCAACATGGTGGTAAAAAAAAAATGCGATCACATCATGCCTACTCCTCAAGTCTCCAATCAAAGCTGACACATACATATCACATCTCACATTCTGTTCTTGTCATAAGAGACAAGTTTTTCTTTACTTTAATTAGCAAGGCAAAGATAAAGTTTATTAAGCTGTAAAGAAGATAATAAAAAGAAAGTGCAACGCCCTCAAATTCTTAGTGACCAAGATTTCACTCGTTTACAAATCTATATTTGTTAATAATTTCATTAAAAAAAATAGGGCGTAACAATACATGATAGAGTATCATGGAAATTCCTTGAGCACAATATGCTTTCTTTTGGGCTTCCTAGCAGCCTGGGTCAGACCAGTTATCTGTTGCCTTATCACGATATCCTTCTCTGTGTTGAATAGAAAGAAAGGCGAGAAGTTTTATAGTAAAAGAGGTTTACATGTTTACATCCAATGGCGAGCCACATGAGGGCTAGTGTGGGCAGTTGCCCACATCAGCCTTGCAAAATTTGTTTAATTTCATATTGTTGTTTTAGAATATTTGATTGCTTGTATATATAAATGTCGCCAAAAGGATTGAAGTTATTGAATTAGTGCCCTTCCAACTAAAATTTCTGGGTCCGCTAATGTTTACTTCCCTTATACCAGCATCTACTCTTACTGGTCATGGAGGTGATTTCAAGAATATGATGAAGGTGTGCCAAAGGGAGATATGATTGAATGCCTTTATTTCTAGTATGTTGTTGATTGGGGATATTTGAAGTGGCCCAAGCCCTTCCCCCATGCCCTTGGGGTTGAGGATTGCTTCGGGACCTGGGTGGGAATGAGCGTTCGCTTCTTTGTGGGGCTTCTAAAAGATCCTGCATCAGAGATCAGATCAAAAAGTTTGTAGAGATGGAGACATAAGCAAAATTTTTCAAGTGGAAAACCCGACAGTTGCAGAAATGCTTACTCCATTGTTTCCACATCATTTGCATAACCTGATTGGCCTTGGCCATGATAATCAAAGGAAAAATTCTCTTAAAGGCCGTTTCGTATCAATAACAATTTGTTACTATCCAATGAAACTGCCCCAAAACTTGGGTGGACTATGTAACACTATCACATAGGGTTTTCTGAATCTACCACAAATTTTAGAATCGGGTCATTGACCAATAACAATCTTAATCTGTTATGGATGCCAGACAACCCCTTAACAATGCTTTTGATAGCCTTGGATCTGCTCTAAGATCTGATGTTTTATCAAACCATGGATCTGTGATCTGCAAATTTAGTCTCCACGAGGATGAAACATCCACAGATTTGCACCCTCGGCCAGTTGAGGGTTTGAGAGAGAGATATCAGACCAGGGTTACTGGCGAGGGTTTCCACAAAACACAATTCCGACTGCCTGTGTGTGTGTGTGTGTGTGTAAGAGAGAGAGAGATGGCATGGCAACTTGTAAGGTTAACCGTAAGGGGCATGATAGAACATCCTTTTGAGATGTGGCCTGAACCAAAGGATCAAAGGGCCGGAAGTTAGTGTGATTAATGAATTAACGTCAGTGAATGAGGTGAATTAATGTGTGAAACATGGAGTACAGGATGGAATACTTGATGCTGGATGGTCAAGACTGTTGTTTTACTTTTTATGAATTGTGTGGTCGTTCATAGTAATTTGCTGTTGAGTTCTTGTTCGGGGCAGAACGATGGTGCCGACCAGCCTTTTGATGTGTCATGCTATGCATTCACTTCCTTTCCCTGCTATAAACGTCAACTTTTTTTTAGCTAAAAGTGGAGAGCTTACCTCCCATAAGGAACAACAAAGCAATAGATGAATTTAGCCGAACTCTTGCTTTCTTTTTGATGAATTTGGAAAGTTCACAAACCAGTCCCTTGTGATGCCGGTCAAGTTTTCCCTTCCAACCGGCCATTTAAAATGGCTTCACACCTTGGCGGTCTGCTGACTCTGCTCCTTTCAACCAGCTTACCGCTGCCACCCATCCCTCAACAGCACATGGCTTCCAAATGTTATCCAAGAAACCATAGCCTAAATCATTATTTGCAAGGATTATTTTGATTGCCCATTCTTCCAGCATCTCAAATGATTTCATAAGTTTAGATTTTCAAATTAAAGACTAGTATTATAGCCAATTACTAAGCGGTTTATTCCATAGCAAACTATGAAGTAAGGATACAACCGTTAAGTGGTGAAAAAAAAAAAAGAAAACCTACAAACTGCAGCAGTTGCATACTTATGCAGAAAGCATGACGCTCCGGTAGGACAAAGCAGGAAATTTTCAAGGGATTTTGACATCTGGCAATGTGGAACACATTTGTCACCCAAAAAGGTACGGACTTCCAGAAGTATTCGACTGAGAACTGTGATCAACATCACAAATAAATGTTTTACTTCAGCGAAGTCTTGAAAGCAACCTGACTGCTCTTAGTGCTTTGAGTCCTCTTCCTCACAGAACTTAGTGTATTTATCTGAATCCATCAGGGATTTAAGTTCGCCTTGATCAGTCATCTCTACTTTTATAATCCAACCGTTCTCGTAAGGACTAGCATTGACCTGCACCATAAGAAATTAACAATCTAGTAAAGGAGGGTCTCCCATAACCTAGAAAAACAAAGCTTCTTGTTCTCTGAAGGGTAAAGTGCGATTAGGTGAAACTTAAGTTTTCCTCTTTTAAGCTGTATATTTTCACCTAGTGCCTGCAGGGAAGCAAATCCAAATGTCCATTTTTTGGGTCTTTTGTCTTTCAGATTTTCAGTTTTTTAAAATTTCTCAAAGAGTTTAATATTGGAATCTTTAAATGAACTGAAAATTTGAGAAAATTATCCAGTTAAATGCTAACCCCATTTCGTTCTGTACAAAATGTTCTCATTGTATGTCCCAGGGCAATCAACAATATGTGGATAAATGAAACCTCGAAAAGGAAAACCAGGTGGCTGGGGATTGTTTAGAATATAGATTGAAGTTCGGTCCGATGACAGAGATGACATGGTACCAGAACTGCTGATGTTGATGACTTCTGAAAAGGCATAAATATTGCCTTGGGGCCAAAGGACAGATGCACCCATGAGGGCAATATGAGAGGAAATTGCTTTGAAAATTTAAAGAAGGGTACAATGCAGAAACTGGCATGAGATGTTCAGGAAATGTGGAAAACCGTAGTGCAAGGTCTTCAAGACGAAGGCAGGCAACATTTGATATGAATAAGATGCAAAAGAAGAGTAGAATACAGAAATTGGGATGGATATGCAGGAAGCTACAGCACAACTGTGTTAAAAAGATGAATTAGGCCACCCATCTTTCATAATAGGAAGGTTTCACATAATTTCTGTCTTTGTAAATCTAAGTTTTGGTTAAACAATTTGATCTTTGTTTATTTATCAATTTTCTCACTTTTCTGCAGAATTTTAGTCAAATCAAACAAGCCTTTAGAAGAGAAAATGGAAAATGCATGCACCAGCAAACCCAAGTAAAACTTGTAGATTTAAGCATTTTAACTGGAAAGTTTTATAAGCACCGCCAAACAATAGATTTGTAATACTTTTTTTTCCTTTTCTGGGCCTGCAAACTTGGCAAATAAAAAAAGCAGAAAACAAAGTTCAACTGAGCAGACATTCCTCAGACGCTAATTCAGAGGATAAGAAAGCACAGGATCACTATTAGAACGTTGAGCTTGCATTCTATGATCGCATACTCCTAACCAAGAGAACCATTCACCTTATCTCCAATCTCTTTCCGTTCTCACAGCATCAAGAGGAGATCATGGTTAACAGAAAAGGGGAAAAGAAGCACAAAGAAAAAAATCTATGTTCAGAGTGATAAAGGTGGAGATATAGGATATGATACTGATATATGTACAGTGAAAGGATATAGCAATGTTAGGATAAGGGATACATTCACATTACTTTTCCTGCTTGCTTCTTGCTTATACACATTCAAATTTCTTAATCTAAGCAACACAACATAAATTCCTTCTTAAATATAAAACTGAACATAAATTTTAACCAATTGTAGATCATAAAATCGTATAACAAAACTAAATCAAAATTGACATATATGCCACAACTAGTACCATCTCCTACTATCTGTAAAAGCTGAGCCAAGTGAATGCCAAAGGCTAGACAACCTGTTAGCCTTAGGGAAACTGTGTTATCATAAGGGGGTCTTTTATAAATAGAGATAGTTAATAAGGGGTCGGATCCCCTTGTAGACCCAATATCCTATGGTCGTAAATATGCTGTTACCCTAAAGGATTAGGATTATGCAAGTAATGAGGATTACCTCTCGATAAGAGGCAAGTTCAGGCCTAACTGTTTGTTGGGAGGGTGCATGAGTTAGTGTTAATCACTGGAATCACACACACAACACTAACATTTGGTATCAGAGTCTCGATGGTGAGTAAAGAGGCGCTCGTTGCTTTGGAGAACATGAAGAAGCAGGTGGAAACTGATCGCCAGCTGCCCATGGGACACTTGGAAAGTGTGGAAAAGAACTGTGGTGAACTAGGACCGCGACTCACCGAAGTTGACTCCTGAATGCCATCGATGATGGGTGAATTGGTTGGGATGATGCAGGAGGTGTTGCAGAGAGTCAACTCAAGCAGCTCGCACCAAAACACACAAAACTCCCATCAGATTGCAGGTATGAACACCCGCACCCAACCCTTGTCTGATTCATTCATGCATACTAGGGAAGGATCTAAATTCCATCGATCACCCAAGATGTATTTTCCGAAGTTAGCAAAGACCATCTCAGTTAGGTTTTTAGGGCAGGGAAGTATTTTGACCGCCAGGGTATTGCAGCGAAAAGTTGTGTGGAGCATGCAGCCGTCCATCTGGAAGGAGCAGCTATATGTTGGTATAGGTGGTTGGTGGCACAGCAAGGCAAACCCAGCTGGTCCAGGTTTGTGGAAGCTCTTACTGTCCGATTTGGCCCATCCGCTTATTTAGATTTCAACAGAGTTAACAATAGGGGTCAGTACTTGAGTATCAAGCAAAGTTTGAGGGGGGGGGGGGGGGGGGGGCTCAAAGAAGAACTGAGAACAGCCGTGCAAGCCACATGTTCACAGTCTCTACTGGAAGCTTTTAAACTGGCAAGAGTAGCAGAAGAAAAGTGTCGCAGATTGGGAGCCGCCGTGAGAGATTCAAAAGCACTGAAACAGACGGTGTGAAAAACAAATTTACCCCCTGCTGATTCTGGCGGATAGAGCCCTGTTCAGAGAAAATACAACGAGAACAAGTCAGTGATAGTAAAGAGACTGAACCCTGAGCAGATTCGAGAGAGGCACAAAAATGGGTTGTGCTTCCAATGCGAGGATAATTGGTCTCCTGGTCACATTTGTAAAGAGTTGCGCATGTACCTAGTGGATGAAAATGAGGAAAAAGGAGAAACAATGACCAGAAAAGATGAGGAGCAGAAAGTGGAGGAAGGACAGACAGCATCCCCTTAAATTTCACTCCATGCACTCGCGGGAACAATGTTCCCCAGGTGAGGAGAGTCTAGGGGAAACTAAATGGGAGGAATTACACCCATAACTTCATATGCAAGAAGACTATGAAGGCATGTGGGTGTTCCATTGAAGGTCAGCCACAGTTCAATGTTGTAGTGGGTGACGGAAATTTCCTAATATGTAAGGGATGCTGCCCGAAGTAGTTTGTGGAGATCCAAGGGCAGAAATTCGAGCTGGAACTCTACCCCTAGCAATGGGAGGCACTGACTTGGTACTAGAGTTACAGTGGCTTAAATAGTTAGGATGGATCGAATGGGCTTTCAATGAAATGAAGATGCTTTTTAGAAGTCGCGATGGGGAGCACAACATTCTCACTCACCTAAGTGACACTCAGATAGGAGCAGGAATAGGGTCGGATGGCAGGAAGATTGGAAAGCAGGGTAATATGCACTTGCTGATATTATCTCAGATTGTAGACCAAAGCATAGGGACTGATTTCATACAGCAGCAACAGGAGCACCTGCGACCCATGTTGAGGCAGCATGCGGAAGTGTTTGACAAACCTGCTGGTCTCCCTCCGGCATGCACCTTTGATCATCAGATCAAACTTGATGCCCAGGCCACACCAATAAATCTAAAGCCTTATAGATACAGCCACATGCAGAAAAATGAGATAGAGAAATTGATTAAGGAGATGCTCCAAGATGACACAATACAACACAGCTGCAGTCCCTGCTCATCACCAGACTTATTGGTAAAAAAGAAGGATCGCTCTTGGCGTTTTTGCGTTGATTACAGGGCTTTAAATGCATGCACCATCAAAAATCGCTACCCAATACAAGTTATTGAAGAATTATTGGATGAGCTCTTTGGGGCTAGAATCTTTTCAAAGCTAGACCTACGTGCAGGGTATCACCTAATAAGAATGGGTCCAGCTGATGTCCACAAAACCACTTTTCAGACCCACGAAGAACACTATGAATTCTTAGTCATGCCTTTTGGCTTGACCGATGCACCCGCTACCTTTCAAGCAATGATGAATAAGCTCTTCCAACCATACTTAAGGAGATTCGTCCTTGTGTTCTCCGATGATATCCCAATTTATAGTCCAAGATCAGGTCCAGCACACAAAACACTAGAATTTGATTCTCCAGGTGCTAGAACAGGTTATATGCTTCAAACTTCAAAGTGCCTTTTGGGGAGTAGTCAAGTGACCTATCTGCATCAGACTATATCTGATCATGGGGTACAAATGGAGAAGGAGAAGATTTCTACCCTTGAAGAATGGGAACTGCTGATAACAGAAAAAGGACTGTGGGCCTTCCTAGGTCTGGCAGGGTATTATTGATGTTTTGTGAGGTATTTTGGAACCATTGCAGATCCTTTAACAACGATGCTTAAAATGGCAGGTTTAGGTGGGATGAACACAGCAAGGAGGCATTCCATCAATGAAAGAAAGCTATAGTTACTGTCCTAGTTCTGCCATATTTTTCTCAGCCTTTTCATATGGAAACAGATGCATCAGAGATGGGAGCTGGGGCATTTTTAAGCCAAAGACATCACCCAATTGTGTATTTTCAACAAGGCCATGGGGATAACCTTCAAAACAAAATCAGCGTATCAAAGGAAGCTGATTGCTTTGGTAGCTATACAAAAGTGGCACCATTATTTGGTCGGGTGACAGTCTCATGTCTTCACAGATCACCATAGCCTAAGGTATTGCATGCAACAAAAGATTCACACACCAATACAGCGGAAATGGATCATGAAACTGGTGGGATACGACTTTGTTATTCACTACAAAAGGAGAGCCAACAACTTAGTTGTTGATGGTCTTTCCTGGAAATTTGAACCAGCAGGAGATGGTCATGCAGCTCAGCTTCAAACTCTAATCAGGGCTGTGACAGAACTATGGTGCAGGTTGGAGGAGTTGCATACAGACTCAGATGAAATTAAGGAACTGAGGCAGCAGTTGGAGCATACCATCGAATTAGATGCCTTTTCTTTTGGCCAGGGATGAAAAAATGTTAGAACTTATGTGCAGGCCTGCATAGTATGCCAACAACAAAAATATGAGACTCTTCATCCTGCTGGCCAGCTTCAGCCCTTACCCATTCCAGCGCGAATATGGGAAGATATTTCCTTAGACGTCATTGAAGGACTGCCCAAGTCCAAGTATGTACACTTCATCGCCTTATCCTGCCCATATACAGCTAAGGAAGTAGCTACATCCTTCCAGGATCACGTCGACAAGCTGCATGGAATGCCGCTCAAAATGGTGAGCGACCGCAACCCACTTTTCTTGAGTAATTTCTGGAAGCATTATTTTTCACTGCAGGGAACCAAACTATGCATGAGCACTGCCTATCATCCTCAAACAGATGGGTAAACAAAGGTTACTAACCGTATTCTAGGAATGTACTTGGGTGTTACGTGGAACAACAACCTCATAACTGGACTGCTTTCCTATCATGGGCAGAGTTATCCTACAACATAGCCCAGCAATCAGCAATAGGCATGACCCCCCTTCGGGGCAGTCTACGGCAGGCCAACACCTGACTTAAGGAGGTTTTACCCATAGCATGACCAACTTAGTGAAGTGGAAATACAGATACTCAGTCGGGGACAGGGGTGTTAGAAGTGATAAAGGCATGCTTGGCTGCCGCCCAGAACTGGATGAAACAGCAATATAACAAACACCACAGAGATAGAGAATACCAAGTAGAGGATTGGGTTTATGTAGAAAAAAGATTCCCTATGGCGAAAGTAGCACGCAGAACAGCATGAACTCACAAGTTTACGTTCAAATATACAGGGCCTTATAGGGTGGAGAAAATAGGCAAGGTTGCCTATAAACTGGCACTGCCGGAAGGGTCCAACATGCACCCAATATTCCATGTCTTGCGTTTGAAGCAGAGTCAGGCCCCTCCAGCTGAATCAGCCGTGACTGTCTTCCCAACTGCGAGACGACTTAGTCCCCTCAACCCTTTAGGGTCCTAAGCACTTACACTAGAAGAGTTCATGGTCAGCCCAGGGCACGTTGGCTCTCTGAATGGCAAGGAGACGGGACATCAGTCCAACATGGGAAGATCTTTCGCTGCTATTGCAATGTTTTTCAGAATTCACACCTTGAGGACAAGGTGTTCCAAAAAGGAGGGGAAATTGTGTCATCGTAGGGGGATCTTTTATAAATACAGATAGTTAATAATGGGTCGGATCCCCTTGTAGACCTAATATCCTATGGACATAAATATGTTGTTACCCTAAGGAATTAGGGTTATGCAAGTAATGAGGATTACCTCTTGGTGAGAGGCAAGTTCAGGTCTGACCATGTGTTGGGAGCTATGTCACATAGGTACGGGTACGGGTGCCAGTGCGGGTACGGGTACTGACCATTTTAAAAAAAACTTGGGTGCGAAGGTACGGCCGTATATATATATATATATATATATAAACAATAAGAAATACTTAGAAAATATGTATCAAAATAAAGAATATACATCAACATAAACAAATAAATAACATAGAAAATATATATCAACGACTCTTGCAACAGTGTGTTTAAGAAACATATGAAAAACTTTAAACATATGGACAACCGAACAACCCCCTAGTCAAATATGAACATCAATCGAATTTTCACATACAAAGAATAGAATAAAAAGTAAGGTGGAAAAAATTAAATCAAAAGTAAAATTAAGCAGTTTGGATCGATTGGCACCCAAGTGTCAAAGTACCCATTTTGGGTACGGGTACGGCGATACGGGTACGTGGACCTTACTGAAGTACCCATGTGACTTAGGTTGGGCGTGTACATGAATTAGTGTTAATCACTGGAATTACACATGCAATCATGCAACACTAACACAACCTACACCTACAAGAACCCACGTGGACTGGAAAGCCATTATCATGCATCCTAGCAGCCCATATAAGTAACTCGGCGGTCTTTTCTTTCTTTTCTTTTCTTTTTTTTTTTTGTTTCTCTATGACGTCTTTGTAACACATACACTCATTCTAGTATCCCATAGAAATCTCAAAAAGATATGGAACTATTTTGTACTAAGTTGAAACAATGCTATGCAATTGAATATTTCTTGCCATTGAAGTAATTAATTCGTCATCACTGCCAATATCAGCTTAATGTTGAAAGAAATACTATATAACTTACCAACCCTGGGGAGCTTCCAAGTTCTTCATTGACTTCTACTACTTTTCCTGAGACAGGAGAGTTGATATCACTAGTAGCCTTCACACTCTCAACGGCACCAAAGCTAGCTCCTTGTTTTACAGTTGCTCCAACTTCAGGCAATTCAACATATACAACATCACCCAAGTGATCCTGCAATAGAACACAAAAGATTAGTACATCAGGAAATTCACCAGTACCAATACTTTATGATATCATACAACTATAAAGCAGACCTAACAATCACTGTCAGCCAGCATGACTTCATCCTTATATCAAATATTTTGTGCTGCTCTTTCATTCCTTTGCATTAGATACAAAAATAGCATATGCACAAATTTAGAAAGCATTTTTAATATCTATTGAAATTTGAAGGTTCCATGAGATACATACAACTTAAAGTCAATCTTTGCTAGCAATAAGAATAGTACTACTACTAACTATTAAGTATAAAGACATGCAAAATGTGTTCTGCTGATTAGCATACTATCAAACACAATAATGAAGGGGTTTACAAGAAAAAGAATACCATCTACAATAAAAAACGTACCATCTATATTAATGAAGGGGTTTACAAGGATACCAAAGACGCAAGTAGTAAAAGGATTGTCTTTTAATACAATTACAAGCATTTGCCTCAGCGACAAAAGATCAGAAGGAAAGATGCATCATTGCATGGATTTCTCTCTAGCACAACTAACATAAGCCATTGCCATGAACCAAGACAGGTTCACCACGTTCTATGGGTAATTTTATGCTTCCTTGGTACCCATGCTCAGACCTCCATTGCACCATATTTCACATTAGCCATGAGTACACATGGATTAAATTTTTTTCACTGGAAACCATGCCATATTAGGCATGACAAGAACCAATATTTAGTTGGAACAGCTCTATTAAATTATTAATGGCTAAAGCATGTCAAAATAAAGACCATTTAAATACTTTAGTTAAATGTCAGATTTTACTCGTCAGATGAAGGAAAAACCATCTTATAAATTTGCACACATGCTATTGGCAAAATTGCAACATTAGATCCTATAGGCCTATACCAGCTGCAGAGCCATCCCAAAATGTCAGGAGGAAGAAGGTCTTAAATTTCATTGGATCTAGTGGGAGGCAGGGGACAAGGTCCTAAGTTTCAAGGGATCTCATGGGATGCAGGAAGGAGGTCCTAAGTTTGAGTGCATCTCAAGGGTCCATACTCCACTAAAGGGCAGACAGTCCACCATTTTTGCTATTACTGGCTATTTTTTAGCTCCAGAAATGCTTCAAAGCATCTATTACAAAAAGATACTAATACACTATTTAGGTCCCTGGTGGGCAGTTGTGTCCATTCTGTACAGAACCAGGAATAGGGCTGCTCCTTCTCCTTGACCATGACTCCCTCAAGCCCATTCAGGCCAAACTAGTTTAGCTTTCTGTTTTTCTGCTGCCTGACGCAGTGACATTCCATGCAATCCGTCACCCTCACAAACTTTTCCAGTCAAAAGGAGATGCATTCACCAGCTATGGGTGATAGAACACTTACATTCCAATACTTTCATTAAGGAAACTTCCATTCATAAGCCCACCTTTTGCCCCAAATCCCCAAATGAGCTTTACAATTCTCATTTCCTGGTATGGGCGTCACTTTTGCTGAAACTGCCAAAGAGGGACCACAAGCTAAACCATATCATGTTGAAATGTGTGAAAGTATATATATATATATATATAAGTAAAAATTACCAAATGAAGAGCTTTCTATCAGTAAAATTTTTACAAAAATATTAATAAAAATTCAAATAATTGCTCAAAATTTTAAAATAAAAAGGAAAAACATAGACTAAAAATATATTTTGAAAAGTGTTTCACTAAAAAACTAAAATATCGCAAAAAATATCAAGACCATCGGAATCATTCAAAATATAGAAACTAATAAAATGCAGCACCTAATGCCATTACATATAGTCACATAATAAACACAAATGGAGTTACATATAATTCACATAAAGACCATTAAAATCATTCAAAATAATTTTAAAGTTTGAACAAATAAGGCCTATGTCACATAGGTACGGGTGTGGGTGCTTGTACGGACGGGTATGGGTGCCGGTAGGGGTGGTGGTATGGGTTCGGACTATTTTTTAAAAACTTGGGTACGGAGGTGTGTGTATATATATATATATATATATATATATATATATATATATATATATATATATATATAACTTAAAATAAGAATTCAAAGTTTCAAAGAATATAACACATTTGTGATTCAAAATTTATATTGTATAGATCCTAAAGAAGAAACTATTGAACAAAATATGAAAACGCAGCTTTGTATGCATTTTAAGTGTCAATGGTGTAAAGGACAAAAGTCACAAAACTGAAATCCTAAATTTTGGATAGGAAAGGACTCGGTCAACTTTAACTGAGTCCTAAATTGAACGGATACGGTCCTGGGTATGTTGACTGTATCTGGTACTGTTTGACCAGTACCCAAGACAGTACCAATACCAGTACCAGTGTCGTACCTGACTCATACGGTACGCTGCCTTTATAGCATTACCCAGGTGACAAAGTTCTTTCCTTTATTTTCAGGGTTAAACTAGCAATTAGCATCATGTAGGGACCCTTCTTTGTGACCTGCACTAAACCCATTGGTATATTTGGAGCATTGTCCCACATATCGTTATAGAGAAAATATCGGCGATGTTTTTTAAGGTATTTTGTGGCGAAGTTGTTCTTCTCAGGGAATCTCAGAAAAATCTCGACAATTTTTCAAAATTAAAAAACCTAAAAATCATACAAATGCTTAAAAATTCCTAAAATTAAATGTTAAAATCTAAAAAAAAATCTTGGAAACTTAGTCAGATTTTCATTTAAGCAAGATTTTTCAAAATCTCACGAGATGATGAAGCAGTACTGATCCCTGTATTGTACCCATATGATGTGGGTAGCGTATTGCTCCATAAAAGCAGCAATTGTGTGACATAGGGAAAGAATAATAGAGCAATAAAATAAAACGGAGTCCTAGGGCAGAGAGTTGGGCCAGTTGGCTGTTGATGCTACCCGTTCCTCACCTTAGGGCACTCTTTTGTCTCCTCTTTATTTTTTGTTGGATTAAAACTGAGGTGATCTTTTCAAGACCTAGTGATACCTAACCAAGAAGAGAACTATGGGTGCATGTTGGTACACGTCGATTCTCTGCCATTAGAATTTAGAAGTAAGATGGGTGGAGAAACCCCTAGCGGTCTTTCCCTTCTTCCTAGCTACGTTAACAATGAGTGTCCAACTGAACCGATTAATTTGTGAATTGTTCTGGTTCACTATGATTAGAGTGACCAGTCATTTGCCACCTCAGTTAATCTCCTCAGATCAAATATGGCTTCAATACTGAATCTCACTTCCATTTAACTTTTTTAACTTTGTTGCGATTTGATTCTCTTCCAAAACTGAAAAACACAAACCACTTGAACCCAAACATATTAAACCCTCCTAGATCAACCAAATACACAAAAAAAAGTCTCTTGCATTGCATTTCAAGACAAAAATACCTGATATCTTGATTGACCCTCAATTGGGCCATCTTAGAACTAACAAAAATTCAGATCCAGTCATGAAGCCTATGGACCTACCCAGTCTTAACTAGATCGAAGAAACCATTTTTTGATCCATTCAGATCCTTTTTAGAAGGCTTCCTAATCAATTAACAAGGACAACATACTCTTGCTACTTGGATGTTATGTAGGTTCTACCTCACCATCACAAATTCTTCTGACATGCAAACAATGGTTACAAATTTTCAAGGGGTCATTCAAATTTGTTATTTTTCCAACCAATGCAAGGGGTTGTTCCAGTTTGTCATTTTCCAAGAATTTGCAAAGAGTTATTCCAATTTGTTATTTTTCCAAACTGTTAGTATCATTTTCCTTGCTCTTATTCCCTACTGTAGGAATTCTAGATGCTGATAGAGTACCAAACAAATGCCATGGTGGTGATAGGGTATCAATATTGATAACTTTGCGAACAGCAATGAAGCACCATGAAAACTAATACGTATAAAAATAGCATAAAAAAAAGTAGTAACCTGAGCATGATCAGTTATCCCAACAGTACCCAAAGAGCCATCCACTTTAACCCACTCATGAGAGTCTGCATACATCAAGTCCTTCACAACTACAACACAGCAAGCAGTAAAATTATCAACAAAGAAGTCATGTTTTTCCAATTAGGAACTTCCAAACAGGGTTCCACTTAGCAAAACTAAGCTATCATATAGCTTTTGAAACAGAAGGGTGTCTATCAAAGATACAAAATCAACCACAAGACATGATTCAAAGATCGCACATTTTCTGTATTACATATGGATTTCGTGGTCAAAAGATTTCAGATAACACCACAATACAGAACTTTTCAGTGTCTGTCTAAAACATTTTAACCTGTTGGCACGTGATTAAACCAGGACACATACATTTCGTAAAAGACCCACACTACAATGATCCAGAGTGTGCAAGAATGATCACCAAATGAAGGTTTCTTGTAACATCTTTTCTTACTTCACTAATCACAGATTAAATATCACTCTTACTTTGTTCCTGGATTTTCCCCTCTGCTAGTGGACATGCTGCACAAGCTTACGTTTCATCTTGAATCCTTGATCACTCAATCTGAAGACTTCATTAAGACCAATTTTAGTCAAGGAAGGATTTAAAAAGTGTCTTTTTTGAGCTAAATCACCAATTTAGGTGTATAATGTTTGTGTGCAGGTTAATATACGTAAGTTTTCTCAATGCAGATAGTATACACATCACGTGAACATAATTTTACCTAGACAATGCAACATCCTGAGTTACCTCAAGTTTCAAGCATAATTACATGGAGCAATATTTTTTCTACCACCAAATTCATCAGAAACTGTGAGTCAATATCAGATCATCAAAGGAATAGGAAGCACCAAGTGTAAAAATGTTCTCAATTGTAGTTGGTAAGATTTAAAGATGGATGTACAGTCAATGTAAGACCTCCAAATGTCTCTTTCAAAGCTGAGAAGAACTTAAGAAAGGCTTCACCTTTTTGGCTCAGCACAACCCAAATCAATCATCAGACGTTCAAATTAGCCACCAAATATATAAATGTTGGACACTATGGAGAGGAAATACTAAGCCAAAACAACAAAGATGCATCTGGAACCGCTTCCCCATGCAGATCATAAATTTGCATTTGAAACGGTAAAATCTTCGACTTAGCAGGAGAGCTAAAGAAAAAGAACATCTTGTTGTTCAGCAGTGTTTTCCAGCACTAGATAGCTGAGTTGAAAGCTGAAAAGTAGAAATTTTGTTGTCCTACACATTTTGCAAGTAAATCACCTTGACGTCAGTTTACTAGAGAAGAAAAAAAACGCTTTCTTCTTCTTTTTTTTGTTTCTCAGTCATTCAAATTTCACACAAACCATACACTTTATGGTTTGATATGGAGATAGAGGAATTGAAGCAAGCAAAATATTAGAATACTGTGAGTCTGTGACTAATTAGGCGGATAGGCTTTCAAGTAATACACCGGTTGATTCCTGAAAAACTCATTCTTATTATTGAAAAACTGGACAAAAATGGTGCAGATTAATCATACACGGAAACTTAAGCATTTGATAGCATTAATTTTGACATTGGAAATACAGTCGTGCTGAAAAGTCATATGCGTCTGTCGTTTCTCAATAAATTTCTTTACATGAAGATTCTGCTTCTGTTGTAGATGTTAAATGAAACTGAGGTAATAACATTTTTTCTCCCCTTTTAGCAGTGGCGGAGCCAGCGTGGGGCAGGTGTGGGCACCTGCCCACGCCAGCCCAAAAATTTTGTTGCAATAATAGCCATTGATTAATACAAAACAAAAACTAAAACTAATAACGCCAGCCTTCTAACGCCACCTTCTTCCTCCCTCTTGCAATAAAAGCCATAAAAGCCATTAATTAATACAAAACAAAAACTAATAACGCCAGCCTTCTTTCTCCCTCTCACTGTCCTGCCCACACCAGCCCAAAATATTTTAAAATTACCCCCGCCAGCCAATTTTTCTGGCTCCGCCACTGCCTTTTAGAGGTCACCACCCCCAAAACATCAATATTGTAAACCTCCATATCATGATACCTTGGCTTTCTCAATTCGGAAACAGTGGAAGATTTCGAATGCTTATGGATCAAACCAGCTACAGTCCAAAGAATACATGTTAATGCAAAGCGATCAGAATATCTCTACGCTATAGAAGCCTCTTTTGGTCCCTTCAACATTCTCTATATGGTTAAAGAACAGAAGAAAGAACAAAAAAACCAGAACCCTAAGGATCATAAGATACAACAAAATCGCATTGCAAACAACACTGGTAGAATCGAGATCATGACCAAACACCGGCAACTTGGACGAGTGATCACAGAGGGAGAAATGGGAAACAGGTTTGCGAGCAAAAGCTTCCCTAGATGTCCATAACAGGATCCATGATCCTGCATATGTGAGAGACAGAGACAGACAGACAGACAGACAGAGAGAGAAAGTACCGGAGGAGAAGGATCTGTAGCAAAAGAAGAAGGAAGAAGGAGAGGCAGAAGCAGAGGAAGGGCGTGAGAGTCTGAGGAACGAAGCAGCCCTCGAAGCCCAAATCCTCGAAGAAGCGGCCATTTGATGATGATGATGACGAAGAGGCGACTGCACAAGGGAGATGGAAATGCAGCTGATCCTCCTTTTTCTCCCCTCTCTCTCACGGTCGTCCGCCCACTCTCCCTCCCTCCCTCGCTATCTTTCCTGTTTATAGAGTAGGAGTGGGAGCGTGGCGAGCGAGCGAGCTCAGAGAAGGTGTCCGCACTGCGTGTCAGCGAAGAAACAGCGGCGGTAGCGGCGGCGGCACCACCACCAATATTCTGCCGCAAAGGAACGACGCATCAACCGAGTTGGCATTGGCAAGGGCCATGCTACCAGATCTCGGGTCGTGCATCGTACCAAACCTAGATCCATTTATTATCATTACTTTTCGTCCATATGGATCCCACCCTCTGCTCGTAATTTGTTTTACCTCGGGATGTGGGATCTGATTATGTGTTCTTTGTATCGATTTGGAAGAATAGGAATCAACACATCACCAACTTGACACTCCCCTCGCTTTCGTTTTGGCATACCAAGTTGACATGATGTTTATTTGATCGTTTCATGTCTTGCAATCGAATCTAAGCTTTTAAGGAATGAAAAATTTCAATTTCAATTTCAATTTTTATTGAATTTAATAATAAGAAATTTTTATTTTAAAAAAAAGTTTGTTTGATGAAAAAGAATTAAAATTTTAGAATTCATGAATTGTAGTCTTCTTTTTTTTTTTAAACAGAGACAAAAAAAATTTCAAAATTCTGAACTCATTAAACTACCCCCAATAATAGGATCATAATTTTAGAATTTTCATTTTAGATTGAACTTGTAATTCTAAAATCAAAATTCTTTATTTGATAATTCAGTTCTCATTTACAAAAAGTAAGAGTAATGGTACTAAAATTGCCTTGGTTTTGAGGGAATCAAACAACCCCTTAAACAATTAATTGAGTTAACTTCTTTTCTCTAATTTGTCTTTTTATATTCATCCCCCCCTTGCTGAAGGGAAGTGGCTCGATGATTGACTTCTTTGTCTTCATGTGTTGTATAAAGTGGTTCATGCTTTTCACTGCCTTTATAGATTTCTATGAGTTTGGTGGTCTGCAATGGAATATAAAAGTTGAAAATCAGGACTGTCACCAGAGGAGAGGGTTCTATCGGTGTCATTGGCACACACAGCAATGGCGGAGCCACATGTATGTTGTCTTAAAATTCTTTTATTTTTGCAGTGGTAAATTTAATATTTACTTTTGTACATATACAGGTGTCCCTCCAAGATATGAGTATTTTTAAATGAGTTCTAACTAATTTTTCTTACTGGCACACAGCATTTTTCACCCTATACAAATATGTGGTTAATAAGATAAAGCTCGGCAAAACTTTAAGGTTGAAATGATTTATCAGTGAACAAAATCACCGGTATAGTTGTATATATAGACAAAACTTTTGATTTAACATACAAACAAGTGAAACTGCTGGCAGCAGAATGGACGTAGTGTTTCATTCCTAAAATGGATAGTGAGTTATCCTGTCTATTGGAACGGGATATACTGGTGTGGAGAACAGGACGTCCTCTCCATCACGTCCTATGGAACGTAAAACAAACGACATTTTAGATTGTGTGTTTATTTTGAAAGTAGAGTTTCATGATTGTGATGTGAGATTAAGGGTCTCAATTTTGAAACCACCTTCCCTCCCCCCACCCAAAAAAAACACAACCCCAAAAAGAAAAAAAAAAAAAAAAACACATGCGGAATGCTTCAAATCCATAATTTGTAACAAGTAGCTTAGATTTGAGATCCATGTAATTTACTGGTTGTTTAACACAACGGAGTTCATGTGACTTGGGATCTTCTTGGAAATACATCCTTGAGGTGTGTTTGATACGTCCTTGAGGTGTGTTTGATACATCATTCAAGGTTGGAATGAAATATCGTTTATGCAGGACCCACATAATGAACAAACACTAGACTTCGTATCTATTAAAAAAATGAGGGTTTAAGATTCCCAAGTAGCCATTCATATTTAAGGTTCAATGGGAATGGGGTATGACCTCAAACCCTTGGATCTAAGATCCTCAAAACTTTCAGATTACCTTGGATCTGAACCCCTTAAAGTCTACATATAATTGTATATTCTGACCACTCTAATTTTTTTCGTTTCCCCCAAAAGTTCTAGCTACATGAATATCTACCTCAGATGAGCTTATTATTAGAATACCAAACTGGTTGCCAAGGATGTAAACATGAAGACTATAGGTTAAGTTTCAAGTTTGTTATTTGAAACCTATTTTACCGTTGTCCTTTTAAGGCTTGGTGGTCGACAGTCAAATTGGCTAGCAACAATCTATTTAAGCTTCGATTCGGTAGGTCATAACGTACCCTTTTAAATATAATTGTTTCATATTGTTTTTGTTGAGTTTGTCTATGTCAAAATGATCTAAACCAAAAGATAACCAACTCTTGGTTCCCCTCTTTTAATTTGGAAATGTGTTTCCCATATCACTTAAAAGTTTTGGCATTTTCTTCAAAATTGGCTCTAGAAATGCTATAAAAAGCAATGCATATGTGGGATTTCAGTGACTGATTCTTTTCATAGCATATCATGTCACATTTATATGTTTCAAATCCGTGGCCCAAATCTAGGATTATATCCGAATCTGGTCACGTTGTATCCATTTATATCGAATTCGTTAAATTCTAACCCTTTATGTTGCTAGTGATAATGTCACATCCAGTTTAAACTCATGTCCAATCTACTTCAAATTCAGATGCAACCTTGAATGCATTTCATAACTTTGAGTCTGGGTTTGAACCTGGCAAAACCTGTTATGGGTCCAGTCCCTTTCCCACTTAGCTGGTGATTCAGGCACAACTAACTTGCTTAGAATTGCAGTTTGGTGTTCATTAGGTAGACGATCCATCCCTCACGGTTGGCGGATGATGGAGCTTGCAGGCCTCACCTGACTAGTACTCCCCATGTTCATTTGGACCCAAATTCTACTTTGGATCTTGATTATAGTCAGTAATGTCATATTTGTACATATTGGATCCAATTACTAGCAGGGCCTGTTTCTAAATAGAAAGTTCCTTATTGGATCAAAATTTGTTTAAGGAGGATCCGACTTTGATCCATAGAGAAGAGAATATGATGAAAAGTAGACATGATGGGAATGACCCCCATGAGGTTCCCTAATCCACATGATGCCCCACTTGGCCCAACAAAGAGGAACCTTTCAATTCAGGCCACATGAACCAGTTGGCCCTTGGTGCCACTAATAGCCAATTCCTTGCTTTTTGTCGGCAGGGACCCATTATTGGGACTGGTACTTAGGTTTAGATACTTTGGGGGTTGTTTGACAGCGCCGACACTTTATGGGTGTTTCATAAATCTGATATTTATGTAACAATAGAACTATTATTCGATGAATCCATTCCAAAGATTATGTCAGATTCTTGAGACATTTGAAAGTGTCTTTGGTAGCAAATAACCTCTTGAGAGCTGTTTGGCATGAGGAACAATGTGTGAGTGTTTCATAAATCTGCTTCAAAATTAGGGTAGATTCATAAAACATTTGAACAAGCTTTACTTTTTTTTAGGCAACTTTTTTTTAGACTTGGTTGTATCCAAATCTTGACTCTGGTCAAGCCTAAACCTGCACTTTTAGTTTTAACATCACATACCGAACCTAGACTCGGCCGAACTGCATGTATGGAGTTATAGCTTTACTTTAATGGATTAAGATGAAAAGCGTTCCATTTTGAATTTGAAGTGAGTCTAAACTTGAACTTCTATCCTCAAAACTTGACTCAAAGCCCAAAACAACCTACTCTAGGTTGGGTGGCTCATTATGTCATTGATCAATTCATGATATGAAAGGATCGGTCTAAAACATCAAGGCCAACTCGAACCTGTCATAAACTGAGCCCAACAGCAACCAAACTAGCCACATTCACCACTGACATCATCTCCTCAATCTAGTCGGTTCACTAACAATTGGTCCTTCTTAGGACCCAAATTCATGGCCCCCTAGCTCAATTTGAACCTCAGGCAAACTTTGCATCAATGACAAACCATCTTTGGCACGATCATCTAGTTTCAAAGGATTGAAGAGAAGTGTTCATTCATTGAGTACTTTCACGTAGAGCTCTTAGCCCCGGAGGGCTTAGCATTAGCACAATCCGGAGTGCCAAGAGCATGATGATGGGGACGAAAATTTGATAAAAATCATTTAACCTTTTGCTTATATTGGTTGTGGAACATACCTCCATACATATTTTGTGTTGTCTTAGTGTCCTACCCCTTTCAAGGGTCATTCATTTAGAAGCATGGCTTCGGCTCAACTAGTTGATTGGTTTGAAGCTGAGCAGTGTCCCTGATCCATGCAGATTGGCTTGGTTGAAAATGATGGGTAATGAGATGCACCTAATCAAGCATGCGTCCAATTTCCAATAGCTGCCCACAATCAAGATGAAGAATGAATATGTTCCTTTTCATAGGATATTAATAAATTCAAGTAATTTATGCTACAAGTCTTTACCGTGGAGTTGAGAAAAGCAGTGATCTAAGATCGTCCAGGGTTTTCAACAAACAAATCTGCAAACCGCAAGGGACATAGTACAGTTGGTCAAGCTGATGGATATGTGCTGCAGAGCCCCAAGAACGTATCATAATTGGTCATATTGGTAAAAAGCTAGTCCGCAATTTGATTCCCATTAAAGATACTTCTATGAACTACAAATGGTAGACCCACTGCATCATAATTGATGGGTATCTTACTTCCTATGTCCCAAACTCAACTTGAACCCTGTGAGCAGAGAAAAGGGGGCGAATTCGACTTCTCATCGAATAGCCAAATCTGCATCGCAGCCAAAACTCACTCTTTGTTTAAACAGTGTGAATTTGAGATCCCCGAAACAAATGTAGGCTTAGAGAAAAGACTGAACTTTCTCCCAAGAAACATGGCCTTTAGATCGTCTATGAAAATGAAAGGCCGGTTGACACCCCCACCACATGCTTTACAAGCACAATAGTACCACAGGAAAAAACTCAAAGTCGCACGGTTCAGTCTTGAGTCAGGACCTTCCTCCTAGAGGATGTCTGATATCCTGCTCCTGGCATTCCAGGAACAGGGCAACCTATTCCTGTCTCAGTGCCGTGTTTGGTTGAGCAGAACAGACGCGCCACATACGCATGAAGCATCGATTCTATGGCAGCACGGACGCTTGTGCGCTACACTGTCCATGGAAAGCCTATCAAACACCCTCTTAGAAGCTGCCATCAAACAGCAGTACCCATAGAGTTCACACTGTGCTGTGAGTCTTTTGACAAAATTCTTGTACCATACGAAGCGTGCTGCGTGCGCGGTCCAAATAGTTGTTCACGTAAAAGCAAATTCTGACGCAGACACGGAGGAATCTATGAAACTATTTCCTTTAATTTAATAAACTTTCATGTCAGTACCTTTGCTTTTTTTGGTACAGGTTCCAAATCGATGATTTACAGATATACAGACAAGTGGCAATTAGAAGGACAGCGGATTTTGCCAAATCCAGCGGAAAGTTACAGGCAGATTAAATCTGTCGATTCTTACTCAGATAGGACGAACTCCTGATAAAGAATCATCTCTTGGCCATATCTTGCTATTACTTGATTTGCAAACCACTTGGTCAATCTGAGCACGTCACCGCAGATGGTGCCTGCCATTAGCAGCTCGTGAGTGAGTTTTGAAGTAAAACTTTTGATTTGAGTTTGCAGGAAGGACAATCGCAAGAGACGTGGTGAGCAAGCGCTGCATGAATTACCTCATCTGACACGTCCAAGAAACTCATAGATTTTTCCATGAAAGAAAAGAGAGAAAAAAAAATATTACCTAAGGGTTGCCCTTGTTCCCCTTCTAACTTTACAACGGATAGTGGGCAGGCCAAGACGCTGGTGTGCCTCGTAACGATGACAACCAGAAAAGCCTAAGGAGATCAAACAAAATTATTTTGCAACATAGATGGTCTGCTAAAAAAGAATGCCGCAAGCCTTTGCTTAATCAAGCAAAAACTAAAGTATGTAATAAGATTCATACCATAATAGACACCATCAACCTCAAGCACATCAATCTGTGATAAAAAAAAAAAAATAGCCTATCAGATGCACGCTCCCATAGTTCCATGTGATAAAGCATGAACAAAGCATTTGAGAAGGATATGTCACAACTATGATCGATTAGAGAAAATAACAACTTAAAAGCAGAAATCAGAGTGGGTTTTCCAACAGAAGAGAATTCCCCCAATCGAAATAGCCCCCTCTTCACGATGACGGTGGCAATCTGAAAGCATCATCAGCAAGAGAAGAAAATGGTCCACGCCTGACACTTCAAGGAAACACTTCTGTCTCAAAGGTCACCTTCTCAAAGCTGATAATATGCTTAATTCCCGACGTGACATTTCTGACGTAATCATATTGCCATGAAGATGAAGAAGACCATTAAATCATTTTCCCAAGAAAAAGGCTAAAGCCCAATCCAATTTCAGCAATCGTCTAAACAAGAACCTTCTTTTTTTCTCTTTTGAAAGAAAAAATAAGAAACTGTTATACATGAACTGTAGAAAAAATTGCTTTCAAAAGAAAAAAACAAATCAACAACAAAGAAGAAGAGGACAAACAGAGGAAAGAATTTGAAAGTAGGGAAGAAAGAAAATTGAAATTAAGAGCGGCAAAGAGATTTACAGACCGGTTCCTGAAGACCGATCTCACTGATGCTGAGCATGAGGTCCTTCACCTTCTGGGGGTCGTTGGCTCGTGTCCTGGAGAGCGGCCTTCGGATCTTATCAAGAGGGATCTCCATAATGAACGGTCCCTTCTTCGTTTCCGCCATATTCAAAGGAGGAGCACCTGATGCACCACCGGAAAGAAAGAAGAGTGATCAGACCCATCTCAGCAGCCATAAGGGAAACAAGAAAAAAGGGACGTAGAGGCAAAAGGAAGGCGAGAGACCATTGGAGCCAGAAAGAGGAGGAGGAGAGGAAGTTGCTGTTGCTCGTACAGGGCCGGAGAAGAAGAAGCTGCAACCGCTGCTTCTCCTCCGCCACCTGCTCGTGGTTGTGGAGAAGCTGCTTCCGCTGCACGGCAGAAGATGACGATGATGCGCCACAAAACAAACATGTGCCATTTCTATCAACCCCTCCTCTTCCTCTCCCCCTCGCTCTCACTTCTTTCTTTCGTCACAATTTAGCAACTGGAGGATATATGTAAGGCCGGAGACGGAGTAGGGGCGTGCCCGTCGGACCGATTGACAAGTTCGTCCTTGTCTTATTGTGAGTTTCTTTTTTTCTGGTTCAAATCATTTTCTAAACTTAGGTTTTCAAAATGTTCCCTTGTTTGTGCTAATGAGATTACACAGTTACTATTGAAAAAAATTGACCTAATAAACTGACATATAATAATTTTGGTAATGGCATCAACTCATTCGATCAGTGAAGGCAATGAAGACAATAATTTTTTCTGAAATGTGCAAGTGTTAGACATAAGTTTGTCAATCACATTAAGATAGAAATAAATGTGCCAACTACTTACAAAGCAGAAAGTAGCTAAATGAAAATCATAGCCCTGTTGGAAATGACATTGTAAATCATTCACGTAACTTGTGTAATGAGAGGTCTACACGTTAAATACAATTTTAGGATAGATTTCTATTTTATAGGATTCTGCAATGTGGAGACATCGATAAACTACAAAAAGAATTGAAAGTATTTGCATGGATTGTTCGATTATGAAAATTGTGTCATAGCCAAGCTTTAATAGAAAGGATGAGAGGGCGCACTTCTTTATGAAAATCACCTTCAAAAGTTTCAATAAGACGGTTTCATCTTTTAAATAAACATCAATTAATCCAGTGTAACTCTCTATCAGGTTAAATCTACAACATAAGCAAACAATGGATTTCTCAATTGGTGATCTCAAACATATGTTACTTTGTGAAAACCATGGTTTGATGGAGATGGGTCTAACCACAAGTCTGGTTTTAAAATTTGTGGTAGCCTGATCTGAGATATGAGTCTACCAAACGTAGTTTTAAGTATATAAAGTAAATGGCTTAAGTTTGTTTGATATATATATATATATATATATGTGTGTGTGTGTGTGTGTTTGTGAAACAAACATAAGCCATTTACTTTTTTTTTGTGTGTGTGTGTAGTTAGTTAGTTAGTTAGTTCAGTTTCTTGAAAATACAACTTGGTTTCTACTGTTTTCAACTTAATATTCACGATTCAATTTTCTTAAAATCAATAGCATATACGATTCTCAACCAATTTAGTATATAAAGGTCTGGTAGGTAGCTGCCCTTATATATATATATATATATATATATATATATATATATATATATATATATATATATATATATATATATATATATATATATATATATATATATATATATATATATATATATATATATATATATATATATATATATATATATATATATATATATATATATATATATATATATATAAGATATTGAATCCATGCGGAAGGAGAGAAGCTTAAGTCTGGTTGTCTATATGTCGACAGTCCAGCATGCCAAAACTACTCATTTTTTGCAAAATTAACTTTGCGATGGTTTTACATTGTACAACATAAGAACGAGAATATCATAAACTTTTTAATGTGCAAATAATATGTAATAGCAATTTCTTATTTCTTATTTTTTTAAAAATATTTTGCATTTACTTGCCCTTTAACTTCCGGCAAGAAATAAAATTAAAATAAAATTCTGCTAACCATAATGTTTGCAGCTGACGCCATGTATAGACTAGGTGAGAACAGCAGTTCTAAGTGCCTGCGTGGTGAAAGAAAGGTGATGCATCTGGTTTTCGTCAAGTTGCAAAATATCCTGTCTTGGCTGACAGTGTATAAACAGTTAATTCAGCTGCTGCTAAAGAGAAGGCTCGCCACAGAAGCTAGACTTCAATTTTAATCACTTTTTCAAATCAGAGAGAAAGCAGTTCTTGTCCAACGTAATGCATTCATCCAACAAGTATACACAAAACCAGGATCATGGAAGAGGTCATTCACTTTTCCAATTTTCCATGTCCCTGGTCATTCTTCGTTGAATACTTATTCAATTCCATTGAGTTTGAATAACTTAATTTACAACGGCTTTATATACATATAAGACAAACATATATGCTATACTGGACCCGCCCAATGGTGACGTCGCCACTGTTTTGCAACTCCCATTAAGCACGCGTAGACACAGCAACTTGCAATCGTTTAAAGCCAAGATCGACATTATCTTCATAATTGGGCCGCAGTACGATTTCCTCAGCTTGAAATTCATCTGCCACACTGGATAAGGATAAACCTAACGAAAAGGAGACATCTTTGGCTTCACCACCACCACCGGCATCACTGATGATTTCCCACTGTTCTTTGACTAGGCCCCCCATGGCCTGTACAAATTCTGAAGCATCTGGCAGAATTACATAGTCATTCATAGGATTGTAATATGGATCTGGTTCACCAGCCCCAAGCCAGTGCTTGAGGATGCGGAATACGTGTCGATCAGAGATTATTCCACGGTGATCAGCAGGAACAGCAATCCTTGCTTCCGCACAAAACCCATCTGCCTGCTTAGCAATAAGGAGAAAAAAAAACCGGTAATAAAACTATCATTAGCTATTAGTTGGCAGTAACACCCTAAAAATTTTAATGTATCTGGAACTACCACCTCAGTCTCATAGTACCTTCAAATCATGGGCAAAAAGGAAGAGAAGATACAAACTAACATATTCAAGAACCAAGTAGACTAACACCTTTAAGTCCCAATTTCTCCTGCCCAACAATCTTTCTCGATGGGCAAGGAGAACGGGAAAGTGGATGACATCAACTCTACCTTTTCTCCTCTTCTACAACAGAAAGAGAGAGAGAGAGAGAGAGAGATAACATGTTTTTCATACGCAGTTGTCAAAGTGTGCAAGGATGTCAATGTCAGTATGCAAAGTAATGCTAACAATTTATGCTTGTACAAGTATCGAGACAACATTGGCCATGAAATAGAAGCCTTAATATTGATTATCATTTTATGAACCTATCGAGGATATGCCAGCTAATTATTCAATATTCTTCTGCTTCTAAAACACACAAGTCCACCAATGACATTGTAAAGCAAGAACTTACTCGAACCCTCTCACCCTCCAATAAAGTCACACCTTGCTGTTCAAAAAAAGGTCTTATGGAAGCTAGACCCATGATTCTTCCTTTTTGTTGGAAGACGAGTGAGCACATCCACCACCTTCAACAGAAAGGGTAATTGAACAGCACCAAGATGTCTGAAAACTACAGAACTCTATAAGAGGTACCCCACTATATGAATCTCTATGTTTGAAGCAGTTATAATCTAGCGGTCTACTTTTCGATGCTGTGAGTTGTTCGCAAAATAGGAGAGTAGCATTTACTTGATCTAAGGGCCTAAAAATCCTATATAAAAAATGTTCAATATCATTTCCTTCTTCAAGATGGGAGTATGACTCGGCATCCAGTATGAATCATTCTATGAATCATTCTCCCAAAATCACGTATAGAACATTTTTAGGGAAAGCTTGGAACTAGTATTTGGCACCACCTCGTCCCCTTCACAGAGCACCTCATCCCTGAAAGAGACTTACACGTGAAGAAAGTCCAGGACAAGAAGACACACTTTCTGCTTCTATTTCTTGATTTTGGTTTTGCATGGTGCAATATCAGATGCTACAATTTTTCAATAAGATCATAACATTGGTGATTGCAACATCTTGACGGCCTCTATGAACATCTGAGCCTTGGGAGACACATAACATGATAACAACAATGGACTCTTCTTAGAAGTTAAAAGAAAGCAATTGCCTTAGGCAACTAAAAATGATATTCCTCTTGTTAAAAACGCTAAGTGATTTGTCTTGTGTAAATTGATTTCCACTGCCAAGCAACACCAAATCCAATGCACTTTTGACTACGTTGAAGATCATATACAAAAACCACCTTGATGGGGCCCTTGTAGGCACCATTATATTGTGTTGCTCAAAAACTCTTTGAACCTTTTAAGATCTCTAGCGAACAAGGATAATGCAACACAAGTTAGCCTAGAAAACATAAATGTACACACTTCAGTTGTAAGAACATTCCAAAGAAAGCACACACTATGAACCGCAGGAAAAACACAAAGCACCATACCTGCCGGGACTTTATTAAAATTGCTTGGTAAATGATAAGACGGAAATTACTTAAGTAGAACTTACAGATGCTGATTCTGCTGGAACAGTTCCATCACCATCAACACAGACATAGTTTGGCTGAAAATTACCAACGTGACACCATCTTAGCAAGCTTTGAAAAGCAAAACAAAGTATACTAAATTCTAATAGAACAAAGAATAATTTAGGATATAACTTCTCAAGGGTCAGGATAAGAGGATGATAGATGACAAAGTACAGAACCATTTGTTCATGAAGAGCTAGCCCAGGCATAAAAATACTTGACCACAAAAGACAGGTCAATCAAGATCACCTAATAGGAAGACAAAAAAAGCTAAAAACCTATTTCAGAAGTGGAGCATCCAAAATATCAGCAGAGTAGGCCAACTTGAAATGCAACATGGCCTCTGTCACAGGGGTACTCCTCTTAAAGAGGAGTACCCACGGTACCGGTACGGCACCGGTACGGGTGCGGTCAACATACCCGGGGTCATTTTTGACCATTTTCGGACTCGGTCAACTTTGTTCGAGTCCAAAATTGTCCATACGTGTTTCTTTTTTTCCGAGTGGTGGCATCAAATGTAATTTTAAAAAAAATTAAATGGTAGTTTGGGTAAAAAATGAATAAAACATAAAACTTAGAAGTTAAAAACATTTCGATAAAGAGAGTCGACGAGCTTTTAGGTTCATGGAAACGTTAAATCCAGGCGATTCTGATTTCTGATGAGGTTTTCCGACCTCAAACTCACCGGCGGAGCATACCGGCGTCTCTTTGTTTGCATCGAGTTGCAGCAACGACAGACTGGTGCACTTTTCGACACCGTGTAGAACTCGACAGCTACATCCGTGCTCAGGTAGGATTTCCGTTAGCTTTTCAGTCCATTTGCATATGTGCGTTGGAGATTTTGAGGTAAGTAATACGTTTGTTGGTTTCTAATTTTTGTTTTATGTCCCTTAGGTTTCTAGTTTTTTGTTTTCAATCAATTAGTTCCAAGTTTTTGTTTTCAGTCAATTTGCATATGTCTGTTAGTTTCTAGTTTTTGTTTTCAATCGATTAGTTTCAAGTTTTTGTTTTCTGTCGAGTTGCATATGTACGTTAGTTTCTAGTTTTTGTTTCCAATCAATTAGTTTCAAGTTTTTGTTTTCTATCGATTTGCATATGTCCATTTACTGTTTTCTGGTAGATCATCTGATTTTTTTTAACGTGCTTGAATTGTGTGTGTGTGTGTGTGTGTGTGTGTGTGTGTCTGCGTGTGTATGGCTGTATCCCCACACCCAAGTTTTTTGAAAATGGTCCGTACCCACACCCGTACCCGTACCGGCACCCACACCCGTACCCATGTGACATAGAACATGGCATATAATGATGACACCGGGCTTTTAGACATTGTCAAGGAAGCAAACATGTCAAGCAAGTAAACAAGAATGATGTTAACAGAAATAGGCTCTACACACAGATACGGAAGGCCATCATGCTGTGACATTAATGATGACACAATGTCCAATGATACGGGACAGGTGTTGCCACCCATTGCAATGAAATTAGGAAGGAGAAAAATGGCCAAACCACTGTTGTAAAATGTGTAATGCAACCCACACCAGTAGGGTCCAAAGACATTTAATCACATGGATATAAAAGCAACCCACTCTCAAAGTCGGAAAACACACACACACACAGAGAGAGAGAGAGAGAGAGAGAGTCTTCGGATTTATCACAACCTAACAAAATGTCAGGATTACAGATAACATCACAACAATAAGAAGTTGGTTGAAGATAATAATACTGGCTTCAGCATGCAGTTCTTTGTTTAGACACTTGACTGGCATCGACGTCCAGCAGCATAGTTTACATCACAACATGAGATTGTTGAAGTCCATTCATACATGCAAAGGACAAGCTATACTACACCCGGAACGTCGATTCTCAACAGCAACTAAATTTCATTTGATGCCAAAACACTACCCCCACTAACTACTGACTGGAAACCCCAACAGCATAACCAAAGCAACATCCAACAGAAAATCCAACAGGAAGCCCTTTTTTCAGAGCAAAAAAAAAAAGATGACATAATGATTAAAGAAACATCCAATTGTTTAATGTATCATCTCATATTCAGGAGAAAATTACTTCGTAAATGGTAATTCAACACTTTTTAGAATATCAATCTGTAGGCAATGATGAGAATTGAGTAAAAATGTGTAGGGTTTTCAAAACACAAGAAATGCATTAACTGATTGAAGTTCTAACCACAACAAGGCCTAACACCATCATGAAGCAAAGGCTTTGTTGACAACTAGCAAGTTATTAGCACGCATGTCCCCTAAGTCTGTGGCCGCACACTAATAATATTGGTTGTCATCCTTCCATCCTCTTGGTAGACCATGTTGTGAGTATTCACTTACATTCCCTAGAATTCTGCAAACAACGGTTGTCAAGGTGCAAAATTACCAAATTGGACTCAAAATGACCAGGAGCAGTCAAAGCCAAGAAGGTATAGGATTATCTTTCTTTGCCTTCTTACTGAGCTGAGCAGGAGATGCCATGTATATCTACACACGTGAGTGTGAACTTATATATTTGCATTTGATTGACATGCTAGTAGCACCTAAAATTAAACACTTAGCCTGCTTTTTGCTCAAAAGAATATAAAGGTGAAGATCTGTCCATAGCATGTCTGCACATTCTGATTACAATATTACATACATTTGACAAAATTATAACTTGAAAAAGCTAATTAATACCAATGGAAAATAAAGAAAGGTAATTGCAATAGGTCAAATTTAAAGGATGATGCATCTTATTGGATCTAAACAACTGGAGGAAGGGAAGAACCTCAGATATCAACAGCTGTCGCAGATCTGAGACTGGACTTTTCTCACTGCCATAGCTGTGAAAGGAAAAAAATATAAGAAACTACAAAGGTACCAGCAGTAAGAGCATGAGCCAATTCTAACATTCATTCTTTCAACATCAAGACATGTCAAGAGTTCAGAATCTTAGCTCTTAAGAAATTAAAGCAAGATAGACTTACCATATGTTGTGAGGTGTGTCATTGCAGATACCATATATATTGAAAAATTTTACCGAGGGAGGAACCTTTGCTGATGACAGAATTTTCCTTGTCTCATTTGACCACTTCAAGATGTCTAAGTTGAATGGCAGCGGTATTTCTACTCCATCATATTGAATCTGTGAAGTAGAAATCTGTCGTATGAGATCCAGAAAGTTTCCATGTACATATGCGCTAATGTATTTCCAAACATAGTGGTCATCATATGGTTCCAATGATGGAGAGGGAGAAAACAAGAGGCCCACTCCTTCATTTTAGTCCTGGACTTGGATATATATAAGGCAACCAACAAAGACAGAATACTAAGAGAAAAAGATATGTAAATCATAGTCAAAGATGCATGGATTTGAAAACATAAGGCCACTATAATCTGACAACATGCTAACAATTTCCTATGTTTTAAAGGTTGTAAGGCTTGCAAACAAAGTGAACTCACACATAAAAGAGTTAAAGGTAATTGTTATTCTTTTGGTAGTGGAAGAAACTAGGGAAGGAGATAGAGGGCGAACTGAATAAACAGGCAGGAATTTTGAGTTACAAAAATCATCAAAAAGTTTTGTATAGATTGGTGAAGCGGATTCAGTCACTTAAGGACAACAAGCAAGCAAATCCAAGAGAGCTATGCTTGAAGTAACCACCAGAAAGGGTATGTGCTTTCAAGTTCGAATGCAAGTTAACTGATACAAATTTTCCAGCTAACCTAGGAAATAACTAAACAAAGCATAAGGCACCAGGTGATCATCAGGAAGATAATTGTGGGCAGGTGTCAAGCTATGTTGCATGGAATGGGCATTTGGCCAGCAGCAAGGGTACGCCATCAACATGATGCAGGTGAGGGTGCAGATTGAGTGCCGTAAATCATACATGATGGCGCTGATACTCTATGTTAATGCAATTACATGTAATTCTTTTATACATGCATGTATAGGCTCCTTTTAGCATAAACACATATATAAATGCATGCATACATAAATAAACAAATAAATGTATATACATGTGTGTTGTACGCAGAAATGTGTCTGCCACACTTGCGTCCAAGTTCTTGTGAAAAATGACGTGCCCGCATCTATGTAATAAGTACACAAATCCAAATAAATGAAGCAAAAATCCTAATAAAATAACTGATAAACCATCTAATATGATGGCATACTACAAGTGCCACGCAAGAAAAGCAACCTTGTTACTTGAAAGTGCATCCACCATTATAGAGATACTTTCTGATGGCCTATATGACTCGAGTTTAGAGCTAATGTTCCCATCGTCATCAACAATCTCCTTCCAGACTTGTAAGAGTGGGGTATCAGACCACTTGAAATGAGGACAAGCCATTAACTCGTACATAGAAGGGCATTCAATCAACTGAAAAAAAAAAAACAAAAGAAATAGTTAGTTAAAAGTCTAAAAGAAAAATGTATTGGATTTAGGTGAATTTATTCTTGGAAGCATCTTTCAAATGATCAAGATGAACACGTTGATATACTGAACAATATGGGTTTCAAGAAGAGAACTTTAACAAAATCAAATGTAAGGAGGAGACTCTTCCTCAGCCGATATTGTCCAAGTAGCTGGGCATCAATTCAAGCTATGTTACATAAACTACTCTCAGGGCTGAGCCATCCATATCCACAGGCCAAAACTGGTGAGATCCATCATATTTTTCTAACTGTATAGATGGAGGAAACACAACTTCATCCTTCGCCCTCCCAAAAGTATAGATGCACTCACACATAAGATCCAAGCAAGCCAGATTTGCTAGCAGTCATCAGTTCTCAAACCACAGCTTAAAACTGTGTTCTCCCCTCTGCTTACTTAAGTTTGACCCTCATTTAGCCAAAAAACAGTTTATCAATACAGCATTGTACCTAACTTTCTTTGAAAATCATCTATTAGGTTGCCAAATTTTCAAGCAAATGGCATTAATGACAGTTACTCTTCCAATGTCAGTAAGGCAGCTTAATTAGAGATTCTATTTTCCACGAGCAGTTCTATGCCGGTATATCCTGTTGACTCCAGTGGCAGGAAGCTTGTACAAAGGTTTAAAGGTAAGACCAATGTCTTAGTCAGTTAGAGGCAAGTATATCGTAAAAATTGCTATGATTTGATAAGAGAGGGGCTCGATACTCGCTCTAGTTGCAGAAAGAGATCCTTTTTGAGAGGCAATCACTCAGACTACACTCATGAATTGATTGGATGAGCATCCTCCCTCCCATACAATGGAACCGAACTCCCGAGCAGATGCATGAAAACAAGTAGAAAGTTATCAAATTACCCTAATCGTTCATGGTCAATCGATAGAAAATCTTCAAGTAATAATTGCTTGTTGTCTCTGTTAAGCATACAGCATGCAATTCAATTTGACACACATGCAAAACCAGCAGCAAAACCTTATCAACCTTGGGTCCTTAAGCTGCTATACCAAAGATCTCTGCTGAGTAAACACAAACTTAGGAAAAGGGAATTAACAGGAGGCAATAAAAATATCAAAGGATGAAGCTTCTTACTTTAATTGAATAAAAAGAAACAAAACCTTATTATCTTTGAGATGATATAAAACCAGATTATATGGCTTCAGTGACAACCGACAACAAATTATCAAACCAAAGAATAGGCTATCTAACAGTATGGTCAATGCAACTCATTCAGACGAACCACCTCTAAAGTTTAATATCACATCTTACCAGTTGATGCATACTCCATTTAGAGATGAAAAGATTTTGCTCCCATCCATTCACGAAAGACATTCCACTCAATAAAGATGATGCAGTATACCCAGGTGCACCTATGACATAATTATGCTGCTCACTTAATTGGACATAAGTGAAGACCCACTGGAAAAACAAGCACAAAAATGTACAAGGGAAGGAAATTCACGCGAAAAGTTAAAAGCATTTATTACAACCTCCATAAATGAGGATCATTTAGTGCATAACATGAAAATGCAGCAAGCCAAGTCTCACCTATACTCAACCTAATCAACCTAAGGTTCTTTTAATTAGTGAATAGGCATCAGCAAAAGTTGACCAGAAAAAGATCAAACTTCCAGTTCACTTCTTAAATTATCCATAAGGTAGCAAGGTAACATCATGGAGGGTGTAAATTTTGAGTTTGTAGTCATGCGCTCAAGTTACTAAATTTGGGAAAGCTTGACTTGTCCAACTGAGTTGACTGACAAGTCTAAGGCAAGGTAACTACATGGATGGTGTTAATTTTGAGTATGTAATCATGTGCTCATGTTACTAATTTTGGGTAAGCTTGATTTGTCCAACTGACTCGACCGACAAGTCTAGGACATTTTTATCCAATTTCATCCTGTTTTGTGGTCTTTTATTGTCAATAAGAGAGAAAAAGAAGCCGACCAATAATTTTTAGTGCTTTTGCTCGAAAGGGTATCATCTTTCATTTCCTTGCACAGCCACTCTTCAACTGAATGTAATATGAAAAAAACACCAATCAAAATTTCTAATAAGAATCAACTATAAGAAAATATAAGAGATCTGTATGCCCACGGCACACAATCTACTTGGTACTTGCACCAAATTCACATCAAAGTGCCAAACTCAAGATGGTGTAACAAAAAAATCACAAACTTAAATAGAATGAAAATACATATTGATTTAGCTCCTGCATTTCATCAACAAAATAAACTTGCTGAAGCATCTTTAACCCCGAAAGCTATCCTTTTATTTGTGTCAGAATGCTCTCACCCAAAGAAAGTTTCTGCCATCAAACACTAAGTGGTACTATTCCACATCCTATCTGCATCCAATAACCAGGTTCTCAAACAAAAAAAATTTCAAGTGCTAAAAAAGTTAAAATACTTAAAGAGTACAGAATCTCACTCTGAATTTATTCTTACAATTACTTGTTCACCAAAAGTTGGACCACCAACAGCATCATACTTAACAAAGTTTAAAACAAATATTTTAATACCTCAGCTGCAAACCTGAACTAGAGAAAACAATGAAAATGAAACAACATAAATCCATGCATACCCTGAAAAGGAGCAGCAATAGCGATCCAACTTTTAACATACTTCTCGAACACCTGCCAAAACATGATGTTAAAAAAAAAAACAGTGACATGGTGCCTTGTGGTATGTTCCAAAAATAAATTTTGTATTAAGGCATGAAATATATAGCATCCTTACATCACTATGCAAAGACATGAAACATTTCACCAGTAAACCCCCCATGGAGTGGCTTACAATATTAACTTTTTTGCCCCCCGAGCAGTCATAGATCAACTTTAATTTGTCTAAGAATCGATCTAAGGTTTCATGAAACCTGTGAAAAGGATAAACCAACATCAATATTAACATGAAGACATCTTGCATCTGGAAGAAGTACATAAAGCCACAGTGCTTATTTCTGCACTCGTGCACTTTCACTGAATGTGAAAAGCAAATCAAATTATTTTCAAGATATTCTTAAAAGAGTATGTGAAAAATGTGTGAGAAGAAACAAATGCAAAAATGCACATTGACCAGAAAAAATAAAGAACATATGGCATTAGACGTTGTAACTTGTACATAATAATACTACATTTTTTGCTTTCAGAGGAAGTGCATGAGACGATCCAAGATCTGCATATTAACTTATAGAAGTATATTCAATATTTAACTGTCTACATGAATGAAAACTTTCAGAACAGTCCTCGTCAGTCAACTTGGCAGACCCATATCTAGGAAAGTCAGTCCATATTCATTTTCCCATATTAGAAAACTTAAGGAAGTGACCCTGCCAACACACCATGCTTTGCTCAGGTCTCATAATAATTATTTCATAACTACAAATACTGCATCAGGTGCCTTGATCAACTGGTGATTTGTTTTGAACACATTAACCTGTTGAATGCAGCATGTCAATTGCAAATACGATTACAAGATATTAAGACCCATCAAAGGACTACTACACTCTCTCTAAGCTATGACATCCCGAACTCAAGCAAAGGGAGAGTCCATCCCTCTAGCAACTCAGTACACCTGCCATCATCACAACCATCTTGTTCCTTCTTCCTTATCATGCATATTAGATTTAGTAGTCAAAAGCACTACACAAGCCCAGACAGCGAACCTTCAAAAGGCCTAAGTTGGGAGCCTGGGCAGGTCAAAAACAATAAATGAATAGAAAAAGATGAGGTGTAAGAAAATTTTAAAGAACAGAGACAAAAAGGGAAAAATCAAGGAAAAAAATAAGAGAGAGGGAAAAACAAAAACAAAAAATAGGTAAGACTAGAAGAAGAAGAAGAAGAAAGGAGGAAAAAAAAAAACTTGAACATCTTTTTTGGACTTCAGCTCCTAGGTCATCCAGCCGAGTCAAAAAACTGGGTGCCTAGGGCCTAGGTGCACTTTTAACTATTAACTAATGGACTTTAGATTTTCCAATCCAATATTAACCACTGATTGCTTTTCCTATCCAGACAGCCATACATAATGGTTGATGGACTTGCCCGCTTCAGGAACATATATTAAATGGTTCATCATTCATCAATAAGGAACTTACTGGAAATCTGGAAAAGAAAATTTGCTGTAAAAAAATTGTGGATTTCAAGCTAGGGGTCCAGTAGAGTGTCGCTTTTATGCAAAAGATGTCCAGACATGAAAAAATTAAATTACTCAAACTTGCAAAATAGCATCTATAACACAGAAAAAAGTTAATGTTTCCAGAAAATAGATGAGTAGCACACAGCCCTTTTCAGGTTTTACATAAGCTTGCTGAAACTATATTAACAAACACATTATCAGGGTATGGTCCATTTGTCATTTGAAGCCAACAAACAGATCATGTTTCTGAGAGAGTGTGAGTTGATCAAAGATATTTACACAAGAAGTAGAGAGAATAACCTGTTACTTTGACGAAAATCATAACCAAAGCCAAAGAGTGTCTTGCCCTCCTCAAAACCCCATTTAATCATTTCTTCTATCATGTCATGGAAATAGCACACAGCCTCCTGTCCAATGATCTGTCCATACATGAAATGGTAATTTTGTGCTTAGTAAAGGAAAGGTGTGCACCAAAACCTTAAATTTGCCGAACCACATATTATCATATCAAACACATAAAACATTATAAGTAAAAAAATCATGCAGGCATGCAGAGAGATACTATTCGTCCTTTTCTTTTCATGTTTGCAAAGCATATTCAATGGACAATATTCTAAGACTTACCACGATTTAAAAGATACAAAGGCTTCTGTCATGAACATCATAATGCTCTGTTGCGCATCATCAGCACAGATGTAAAAAATGTGCAGAAATAAATCTTAGCAGCCATTTTATTAAGTTAAATACATTAAGATATGGCTAGAAACTGTAACAGAAAACACATTTTGATTTTCCTTTGGTTAAAATACAATTGAAGGTCATGCAATAGTAGAGTTAAGACTCAAAGCAATAAAAACATGGAAATTTGCATTCTATCCTACACTTGGGTGGGTCAGCTGGACTATGTTCTGGACTATGTCAAATGGGTGCGGGTGCTGGTGCGGATGCAGATGTGGGTGCGGATGTGGCAATTTTTGTGTGAGTGCAGCAAAAATGTATATATATGTGTGCATGTAAATGTATATATATCAGTTGTTATAGAGTTATTTAACTGTTAACTAGCCTTATTTATCTCTATTTACATATAAAATCTTTGTATTAGAACTAGTATAGTTGGGTGCACATTTAAAATGTTTAGTTTTGGCTCGATTCAGCTGATCGCACTGGACGTGTGGTATCAAAGAAGCACAAGCACCAGCCTGGACACAGGTACGACATGGGTGCAGCAGCCATTTAGGAACATGCCCATGCGACATAGCATCTAGATATACTCTATGTCCAGCACAGAATAGTGGGCATATAATTCCAGTAACTGGTTTTCTAATTCATTGAAGTGATATACGGGTTACTTGTGGATGATATGTCACATGTTAAAGAGAAGTAAACACCATCATGGTTTTGAATGGTCTCAATCTAACATAAAGTTGTTAACTATCCAAATCCACTTTACAAACTGACGGTCTCACACAACTGACAGAAATTCAGGATGAGAAGTGTACATAACTACATATTATAATGCTTAAGTTGCTAAATATATGAACAAGATTCTTTTCCCCTATCTTCACATGCAAACTAAACAAAATCTCCAAAATAAGTTGTCCTTAATTAGGAAACACTATCATGGATTTGAATGGCCTCAATCTAATGTTAACTACCCAAATCCACTACATAAACTCATACAACAAACAGAAATCAATTTGGGAGAGAAATATTCATATTATAGTGCTAAAGTTGTTAAATAAATATATGATCAAGATCAAATCATTGGGTGAGAAATATTCATATTCTAGTGCTAAAGTTGTTAAATATATGATCAAGATCTTTTTCCCGATCTTCATGTACAAACCAAAAAACATCTCCAAAATAAGTTGTCTATAGGTTGCAAACACTCCAAACATAACCTTTATACATTTACCTAGAGTCCTAGACAGATCATGTAGAAGAGTTTCACCTGCAAGGAAATGTAAATCCATTTGTTTTGAGGGTCAAACTAAAGCACATTATGAGCCTTTATGGTCACACTCATGTCCAAAGAAGGTAGACCTTAAGTAGATATAAAAGATTTTATATGCTACAGAAATGAAATTATCAAGACACCACAAACCAACCTATGTTAACTAAGCAAATCTGAGCATGGAAGAGTACTGGATGAATAATGGAATAATAACATAATATTAGGCAGGAAAGCAAGTTTAAAAAAAGAGAAGCAACTTGATATCAAAAGGATGAAATACTATAGGGTAATAGGGATACGTACCAGAGCAGGGTCCAAGCTATCACATGCATATAATCCAAAATTATCATCTGGAACAATTATTTTTGTATCCTTATCCAGGGAAACAGTTTGACCTGACAATGAAATTCATCAACGTAATCAGTACAGTTGTTTAGGAGCAAAGGCCTATATAAGTTCAAAGGAGAAAGACTCGTGTTCTAAAAATATCAGCAGCATAAAAGTTTAATTCAGTTTTGCTTACAGTCACCAAATTGTCTTTTTTAGGCTTTTTAGCTACATGTACAATTATGTTTTTTAAGAAAATGCCAACCACGTAAAAGAGCATGAAACTGAAAATAATAACTGTTATCTATTGAGGCAATCAGCATCTTAAAAAGAAGTAGCAAAGTCAACACCAGAAAATGGCAGGATGAAGAGTACATTTTCCAAAAGCACATCTTATTCTCACCAATATACTGGGTTGTGTATGTCTAATTATGTGTGATCCAGAATTGGAGCTTACAAGATGGAAGACAATGCAATCCTTGACAAACTTCTCTGCACTTAAATACAATGTATGCACTTTTAATCTCCATAAAATTTTCAAGCTTGCCCAAATTCATTAAATATAAAAAAGAACATGAGTCCTTTTCTGGGGTCATGGGGGTCATCTTATATTTTTTCTATAAGGACAGCAAACAGCTGGCCAAACACCACTATTTCTTGAATAAAAGGAACCTAGGAGAATTTTCAATCTCCATGAACCTGATATATCCGAAAAGACAAGGGAATGATTGAGGAAATGGGTTAGTAAACCACATGCGACATTACACCATCTAACATGGTTGTTGGACAGTATAACAGAAATCAATACTGTGTCGTTTACCACATACACTATTTCTGCTAACTAACATGTAGCAAAAGTCTGCCAAGTTGGCCTTTTAATAGATGTTGTTGAGAAAATGGCACTAAAATAGACAATCCATAAAAAAAGTGGACACAAAAAGCAACGGAACGAAAATGAATCATAAAACTAATGGTCAACTGTTCAAGAGATGCTCGGATGAATAAAGCATCCCATGTTTCATACTAAAGCAAGCACGCAAGCAACAGAGACAAAATGGTGGAAAACTATATTCAAGCCCGTGCATTGTATTAAATGAATTAATTTTATTAAAGATATTCATGTATACAGATTTCCTTGCATATATAAAACAAAAAATTACAGGATTTTTCATATGAGAAAAGATATTCATAGTTTAAAGTTTTAAGAACTTCTTCTTCATGAGAAGAGAAGCAAGCTTTCCAGTTTGAATGTAGTAGAAACACTTGGGAGTTGGGACCAAGAGAAAACCCCTATTTAATCCTTAACATGATAAGTGGATTGGTAACTTGTTACAACATCATAAAGGATTGGGACACCTGCCTCATGATGGTGCCACTATCAATATGGATCAAACAACTAGATCCTTGAATTGACAATTACTGCAACCAATTGTCCAATAATAGCTAAATTGGTTTCACAACTGAAGAAAGCTAATAGTTAGCAGCTACACCATCTTCGATGCAACACGTGCCACATCTATATGTGGTCTTTTAGATATAGTCAGGTTTGGCCTGATAACCACATTACGTTCTGCTTTGTATAAATTGGGGTTATATCAACAAACCAGGTGAATCACAAACAAAGCTAATAAGCAAGGGATGAGTGTAATTCTGTCCAATAATGCAATACAGTTCAAAATGGTACTTGTAAAGGCTTTACGAGTGCTGCTTTTTTCCAATAGCCATGTTTCTTTTTATGCTTCTCAATCCGGAAAGAACCATGAGAGTTTCTGAATATTCTGAGAGGACCATCTCAATAAAACTAGGACACTTTATATGCATGACAAGATATGTTGCCACTGTTTAAAAATGACCACAAGCGATTGAGAATACAGAATTATATAAACCAGTTGACCCATAAAAACGACTAAGATAATTCCATGAATTTCAGTCCCCGGAGATAAAGTATTAATTTACAGAGACATTAAGGAGAACATCTGAGACAAACATTCTGCCTCAAGTCTCAACTATACACCTTTCATTCGAACATGTTGGAGGGCATCCCATGACATCCTCCACCAAACTGTGTCAAAACTGCCACTTTTCCTCACTTTCTGTTGCACCCTGCGGTGCGGCCGACAGACATGACAGAAAAGACCGTATCAGATGCTTCGTCTGAGCCGCTCTCCTTCCAAGCTCTCAAAGCCGCCCTTAAAACTTTATCAAGGTGCATACGGCAATGATCGAAATGCAATTGTCCTTTCCTGCACCGCGAACCTTTCATACAGCATGTCTTTGACAATAGGCTTGAACAGGATAATCATGACTTCGTTAGATCTCCCTTTCAATCATCCACGCCGTGTTTTTTTTGCACATCTAAATGTCCAAAATCTCGTTTTGACGTTTCCCCAAAATCCGGAAGCCTGTTCCAATCATTACTTCGGATAGCTACCTTAATTGGACTTCAAAGAAGAGTAAAACCAATACGCATCATTCCGTTATGCTTAATTAAGTGGTAAGTATCCAGAAATATTTAAGAAAACGGATGCCACGATCTCCTATAGATTATGCAAGCTCGCTCTGGTTCGGATTTTCACGGTAATATATTCGAAATCAAAATTAGACCAAAATATATGTTCTCCTAGCGTTAGGAAAATTTTAAGCGGTGAAGCAATTCATGAGGATGGAAGATTTTCATAAGTCATACCGGTTGAGGGGTCGAAAAGCGACCAGAGTTTTGTGCGGAATTCATGATCAGCAGCGAACAACCGAACCCAGACGCGCTCCTGCCGGCCTTTCTCGTTGACGGCAGTGAGGATGGAACCTCCGATTCCGGGAACGAGCAGGACGGGGTCGAGATTGGGATCGACCCGCGGCTTCTGGTCCTTGTTCAGCAGATGCAGCCACAGGTCAAGGGCACCAATCACCCTATCCAACGCGACCACCATCTCCACCTCAGGGTTTCGTCCTTCGATTCGTGGGAGGAGAAGGGAAACGCATACGGCACCAACCAACCCGTCCCCGAAGAAGAGAGGGCTGGCTAGACGATGATGATTGACGACTCCTTTTCCGTTTTATGAGAGACAGAGTGAGAGAGTCGCCGAAGAAACTTTTGTCGTCTGCTAGAAGGCGGGCAGCCTTCACTTTGCCTTGCAAGAACCGTTTGTTTTCACACATTTTCTCTTAAGGTCCACATGCTCAGGTAGTTTTACAAATAACGGCGTGTTTTCCGCAAGCTTTTGCGTCTGCCACATAGCGAGGGAGAGCAGGTTCCTACATGAAAGACGGCTTTTACTATTATTTCTAGTAAATCGATACGCGATTTGAATGTGAATCATGGTTACCTTTACTGTTATTTCTTGCACATCGGTATTCGATTTGGATCTGAATCCAGATAATCAAATTCAGTAGAGATATTGATACTAAATTAGTGATTGAGTTTAAATTTAATATAGAATTTTGTTTTCCTATCCAATTGAATGGATTTATTATTGCAAATTAATGCATATTGTTTTAAGAGACATAGCATAGTTGGTTGGTAGATAGTCACGCATAAAAAATGCAAAATCAATTCAATTTTTGTGGGTACTATTCTCTTCTTTTAAATTATAAATAGCTAGATCACAACATTCCAATTGATAGGTGTACTATAAGATCATAAAACTATAAAAACAAAGGAGAATGAAGGTTTTCATGCTCCGACAAGTTATTAACTTTCCGCTCACCTTAAAAAAAATTAATGTATATTATTAAACAATATTTAATTAGTTGGGTGTAATTAATATTATATCTAATATATTGGCAGGGAATGAAGCCCTTTACAGCTTATGATATATTATATCTAACTAAATGTGTCACCAAATGTGTCAGCCCCCAGAGAAAATATATATGTACGTCGCGTTTTATTAAAATAAAGCCAAATAATTGGTTTAAAACGCAATTTTCCTTCTGCTTGCTTCAACCAATAAAATTGGTGCATCTGAAGAAAAAGCCTTTGCCGGTCCTCCTCTCGTTGATGCAATAATGAAGAGCAGTCCATGCTTTCAACACACGGAATAAAAATTTCTAACAACTTTTTAACAGGGCCAACTGTATTTTCCGAAAGTTTGAAGGCAATCCAAAGTTTTTGAAAATGTTAATCCCCAAAGTTTTGTTTTTCAAAACATAGGAGGGGCACAATTGCTCTTGCTGCTCTCATTTGTCTTACGGAGTTAGGAATTTTTTATTAGAGGAATGAACTATAATTTTGAAATTTTAACGTGGGCTGAAATTTTATATTTTTATATAAAACTAAATTAAATTTGTTTAAAAACTGCACGTTTTTTTTTTTTTTTTTGGTAAATGTTAAGAGGGTAGAAAGCCCCTGCCCTCCGCCGCCACCCATCAGCTTCTGCCCTGCTTATCTCAATGTTTAACTAATGCCCACCATGAATCTGAAGTAAAGTAAGAAGAATAAATCTTTCAACCTTTCACAACATACTAAGTGAATGCAACCATTGTCTATTCATAGAGCTGGCCAAAGGATTCTAACTCCTATGTTACTCTCTTAATTGGATAACGCTGAAAATAAGATTTCAGCCAATATAAAAGATTTATAATATATATATATATATATATATATATTATAAAAAATAAAAAAAAAGGTCATAGTTTTTTTGAAGCCTGAACATCGGGCTTGAGCCCGATTCGACCATTAAAATCCGAGCCCGAGCTTGGCCTAGGGCTGGCCCGATTAAATTTAAAAAATATTTTTAATATAAAATAATATATAAAAATAATTAATTATAATAAAATATTATATGTTAATAAAATACATTTTAAGAAATTTATCAAGCCCACCCTATCCAGCCCGATAAATTATCGAGCTGGCTCGGTGCCTTTTTTTTTTTGGTGTGAGTCCATGTCTGAGTCGAGTTGGGTACCGGGTACACGCTGACGGCCTGGGTACCGGGTACACGCTGACGGCCTGGCCTGATGCCCGGCGTTAGTCTCTTTCAAGCAAACATCTAGGCATAACTTACACAACATAATTACAAAAATAAAATAAAAGAATGATGCACCGTTGAAACCAGCTGGAAGGAGGAAGGCGTCTGCAGGGGCGGAGCCAAGATTTGTTCTCAGGGCGGGCTGAACGGTCCAACGAACTGTAATACATTATATATATATATATATATATATATATATATATATATATATATATATATATATATATATATATATATATATATATATATAGTAAATAAAAAATATATCATTTATTATTGCAATTAAATAATAAGTCAAATAAACATTAACATAAAAAGGATGCAACAAAATACTTTACATATTGTAATTGTGCTCTACGGCTTTTCATCTTATAAAAGACATCAATAATATTATCTGAATCAAACATTTGAGCAATTTCTTTCTCAATATACAAAAGTAGACAATCTGCAAAGAATTCATCCTCCATTTTGTTACGCAACCTTGTTTTAATAAGTTTCATAGCAGAGAATGCCCTTTTTGTGGTTGCAGTGGAGACAGGAAGTGTTAAAATGAGACTAAGCAACCTGTATACATAATGATATTCTTCACTTTTTCTACTTCGTATCAATACTTCACATACATCTGATAGTGTACCCAAATTTTGAAAACTTAGATGATGACAAATATCATTCTTATAATGTCTCAACTGATAATTTAAACTCATAAAATCTGAGCCTAGAAAATCTTCAGGATATAACTTCTGTACCAGAGTGTATGCATCCTATGCATTAAACATATTGATCTTTAGGGTTGATGTCGACATCAAACGAAGTATTTCCATAAAATTCTCATTAAATCTACTATTCAACTCTACCAGTTGAGAATCAATGGCAGCAATAAAAAAATCAACATGATAATGATGTCTCACTGTAATGAAATTAATTACATTCACGACGAGAACGTGATCCTCTTACAAAATATTGAGCATCTATATCTAGAATAAAGATATCATGTGTCATATAAAATGCTCCCACAGTATCTATAAATGAATCCCAACCAGTCTCTCTAAGTTCTTGTAGAAACTTCTTTGAATTACAAACCAAAACTATTGCATTTAGAATGTCTTGTCTTTCCCTCTGCAATGTCTGACAAAGAATATCACTATGTCTCAAAATTTATTGTACCAAATGCAAAATAAATACAAAGTCAAATGATGTTATCATTTTGTAAGCTGAATTACCTTCACTCCGTATTTGATATGTTGATCCATTGTCTCTTAAATTTTTCAATACTACATATGTTGCATAGAACATTTTTATCAAACTGCACACAGACGAAAAATGAGATCCCCATCTAGTATCACCAGACTGCTGTAGTGATCCAATTTGATTACGTGCTCTTCATGTTTGAAGTTCATCTATAGCAATTCTAAATGCAATTTCGTTTGCTTGAGCTTCGCGCAATTTATCATTGCGTTTACTGCTTGCACTAACAACATTTAATGGTAATATATAGTGTCTCCGAAAAGAAAGAGAGAAGATTTATAGTGTAGGAACATATCCAAACATAGATCCAATTGAAAACTTCTTCACTCACTGGGACCTAGTCAAAGAAAAATTAGTAAATGCAAAAACATGTTGACACTATTCTTGATGATATGAGGCTTCTATTTATCCAATTGTACAAAAATACTGATATTGCTAAAGAAAAGAAAAGAAAACAATAAATGAAGCCTCGAAGTTTTCATTTTACATCAGATAACTTAAGAGATGTTGCTCTACTGAGCACAAAAATAGGAGCTTCCGTGCAGAATACATGCTCCACCACATCTAGTTTCTCCTACTTTTCATAGCATAATATCCAAAACGTGAAAAGCAACCACTGTATAGCTTATTCTGAAATAAGTATTCCATCCATTACCCTAGTTCCTCCCCACCTTAATGGAAGCAACCTAATTGGTTTTCAGGCTTTCAGTAGTTTCAAAAGGATTGAACTGCTAAGACAAGTTCTATTTTTATTATAGATGGTGAAACTTGTCAACCCAGTTCTGATGGATGAAAAGGACCTCCTCTTAGCACTGCCTAGCAGCATCATTTGAGAGTGTTCTTTTTCATGTCTCTTACTATCATAAGACTAGTTTCTGCAAAAACCGGCTGAGGGTATTTCATAAATGGCAGACAATATAGACATGACTGCAAAAATTGTGAAAAAAACTAATGTTGCATTTGAGTCAGTAATAAAGTTTTCCAGATAACACAAAGAGGATGCCATCAGTCACTCCCAACCCCTTCTACACAGACACTGCCACTAAAATTAGTAATTCTTGGTGTTGAGATCAAACAGAAATATTCTTGTCAGCATCATCACAGTTCAGTTAGAGGTGAAAAATTGTGGTAAACTCCTTCGGTCAACTAATGATATAAGCAGCAAAGTGTTGAGACATTTCACACCACCAAGTTTCATTTTTTTAATTCAAAATAATACAGAATTTCATGAGAAAAATGTGAAAATTTTGTGCCCTAAATCTTGGAGATAAATGAAGGAGCTTTCAGAGCTCTTCCCTAGCTCTGTATCTTCTGTAGCTTATGGCTTTAATGATCTATTAATCTCACATGGCATGGCTGAAATTGAAAACTAATTGCAGACCTTAACTGGGATTTACTAGATCAGTTAGTTCCAGGTGTTTGGTGCTCTTGACAGTGTTGAAAGTTGAAACTCTGTAACTTCACACCACCAAGTTCCATCTGAAAAATCCTGGTGCCGCAAGAGCCTCTTGATATGCAAATCTTAAATGTAGAATGTATTTTCTAAAATATACAAATTACAAAATCTTTTAGGCAAATTCAGATGGTCCAATATTTCATCCACCATAGAGAAAAGGAAAATGACAGAAAAGGTTAAGAAAAAAGAAACACAAAAACTGAAGAATGAAAAAAACGGCCCCACCATATTTCACTAAGCAACAAGAAGAGCATTATAATAAAGAATGGAAGAAAGTCAGGAAATGGCCTTGGTCTCTCCAGCAGACGCAACAGATCTGCTCCAGTGCTCGGTGCTCCCTTTCTTTCTCACTCGTTTTCTCTGTCAGACCCTCTCCCTCTCTTTTGTCTCTCGTTTTCTCCTCCCTCATGCGTGAGTTTTCCCCTTTTTTGAAAACTAAATGTTGAAATAGGGCAAACAAAAGCGGGCGGGCCATGGGGGTTGGAGTTGGATCCGGGTAGGGCCAAATGAAACCCGGATCCAAATACTACATATAGTAATAAAATTTTTAAATTTTTATAATTAATTTTTTTTTTCATCTGCTTGGGGTAGGGCCATGGCCCAGGCGCCCCCCCCCCTCCTTCTGCCACTGGGCGTCTGGTTGGCATGTTAAAACTCCATTTGATATGCTTAGTTAACTTCTTAGTATGCTGGTTTGTAGCGAAGGAACTTAGCCAACAAGAATTGAACTGCTGACGGTACATGACCACCCAGCGTGTATTGTTCATAGTCAATACAACTTTTTAAATTGGATTTTAAAATCACAATAAAAAAGGAATTCCACATCAGATTTGGTTGTTCTCTTAATAATTTAAATTTGTACGCGACTTACTTTTCCTTTATAAAATTCAAATTCAAATGTGAGAACCAATAATCATCCCGAAGGGGGTTGGTGCAAGATCTTGGGCAGGGTCTTTGTTTCGATCTCTCGTGGCGTCAACCCTCTATGCTGCAATTAAGGAAGCACCAATATATAAATAATGCATAGCGGAGACGCCTACTTCGAGGCACCACAAGCAATCATGGACCTGGCAGTGGGATTAGCCTCTCGCTTACCCGAAACATGAGAACCAATAATCTAATCAATCCCACTTAATAGATGGTGAGTCGAATCCATTGACAAAGGCTTGAGCTAGAGGAAAATGATTGAAAGGGTTGCTATTGGCATCTCCCCATCTCCCTTCATGTCAATCAAGATATGTTCTCTCCTCTACTACAAATAGTGATAGCAATGTCTTGCTGGTGGTAGTTCTTTATGGCTACTTCTAAACCATACCTATTTTGTGAACCAAAGGAAATAACACCTTTTTAGTGCTAAACAAGAGAGTATCTAGGTCACTAGCAGAACTAGAAATTTTGGTTGGTGAGGGCACTAATTCAATAACTTTAATATTTTTAAGAGAACTTATATATATATATATATATATATATATATATATATATATATATATAAACAATCAAATATATCAAATTATTAACATAAACATAAGTAAACTTTGTGAGGCTAGTGTGGGCAGCCCTCCATGTGGCTCCACCACTGATCTAGGCAAGTGGGCCTCCTTTTTTTTTTTGTAAAAGTTGAGGGGCTTCTAAGGGAATCTTTAAGGGGTGTAGTTTGTCTATATGTACACTTATGCAGTGTTTCATGAATATATCTCAATCTTTGGATTCATGGAACATTGTATTAGTATACTTATTGTCAAACAACCCCTTATAGTTACCTTAGCTCTAACTTAGGCAAGAAATAACTTATTAGGGTTAATTGACAAAATGTTATGTTTTTATTAATGATAAAAAATTTAGGTGTTTTTATTGTCAATTCTTTAAACGTGCTTCTAGAAATTTCTCTAAAAACTAAAACTTTTTTCTTTTGAAAGGAAGCAATCTCTTTAGTTTTATAGGCCTTGGTTCATAATAGGGATCTAGATTGTGGATAGCTGAATTTGCTTTTATTTGGTTCTTCGTGTTATTGGACAAGCACACAATCTATTTCTCTTTCACTAGGAGTGACAACTCAATGAGCAAAGTCTTGATGCAATGAAAAGACAGTTATTTGCTTATTGATCAAAGTATTCATGTTTCACTTTGTGCTTTGATATGTGCAAGGTGAGTGGTTTCAAAAGCTTGAAAAGTGAGTGGTCAATTTGACAAGCAAATCCTACAAAGCACTTGCAACTTTAGGAAGACTTTGAAGTCATAATGGTTCATTACATCAAGGTCTTCAAGAAGTTGAAGGTATTCCGCATGAACTCATCATCATGATACAAGTAGTCCTTATGAGTATAATGAGTTGTATTTATTGTGAAACAAGATATCATGTTAATTATTCAATATTATTAAGCAATATTTTAGATTTCAAAAAATCACAAGGATGAGTTCTTGTAACATATTTAAGTCGCTTGTGATAAGTAGATGATGATTTACGTTAACACCGTCAACAGTTTGTGCATTCTATTGATGACAATTTGGTTGTGGTACATTTTCATGGAGCATATACGGGCATTTGTACTGCCACAAAAAAAAAGAGATTTTGCCAATTGCAAGAACTATTGTGAAATGGTGAACATAAGAGATTGACCATGAACAACCAAAGTTTCTAACATGAGTTGGGGTTTTGTGAACCATTAAAATGTGAAAATAAGTAGTCTTTATTATGAAATTATTATATTGCAAACTGTTAAATCATGAAAATGAGGGGTCTACTGTGGGTTGTATCATGAACTGTTGTGAAAAGCACTAATTCAACAAAATGCTAGAGAGCTAGAGTCAAGGGCAAACAACATAATCAAATATATAGATCAAGTAGATTACAATTAGAACAAAAATTATGATTTAATTGACATCCTAAGGGTCATTTTATAATGAGAATGTAAATGTTGCAATTTAACAAAGTACAATTCAAATAAAAAACAAAGATCGTGGTCATACAAGAAATGGTTTCATGGTAATCTATAATAATGAATTAGATAGTACTTCAAAGAATCATTTAACTAGATTATTTGACATAGTGATGTGTGTAAAGTATTATTTGATAGTGCAATTACATTGACATCATAAAGATGAGAAACATTTATTTATACAAAAAATTGTTGATACAAAATAATGTGATACAAAGACTATAACATGAAAAATGTTCATAAAATTATTGATATTTGTACATAACATACACATTATGCATATGACTTCCTTGTACTAACACAAGGATTGTTGTTGCTATGGAAGGTATTGTTGTTTTGTTATTATTTACATTTTTTTTTTCTTTTTCTTGATAGTAGTCTATAATTCACTCTTCATTCTATAGTAAATGTAATCATATTTTGGTTTCCTTTGTTACCATTCGCTATATGTATTGATCTATTATGATTTACAATGTTGGTTTTTGACTTATTGAAGATGTTATTTATACTTGGGTGGTGCTTTTATTTCTGTTTAGGGCCATAGGACCTTCACCATAACCATCACTTTATTCTTTGGAACTGGTCTTCTTGAGCTACAATATACTAATTTGAACTAAAGGTGTTCCTCAACTACAAGAAAATGATGTAAAAATAAAACACTTTTCCTAATACATAATTTGTTAGTTGCCTTGTGTACTCATAGGATTCTTTGATTCTTAATGTCAATTCTACAACATACATAAGTGATTTACATGGGAGCTAGTAATGGAAGGTTATGCAACAATTGTCATCTTAACCTGAAGAACTCACACGGCTTGTACTCAACATTTATACCTTTGTATGCTTCATCTCTCTTCGTATCATAAATGCTTAGACATTTCTTCACGTTCTCTTGATCAAAAGTCTTTAATACATGATGACATAAAATTTCTTTGAATTTATATTTGGACACATACATTTGATAGTTCCATCATCAACATTATTAAGAGGCTCTTTTACTTATACCACATGAAACTAATGCATATACATCTCTTGCATTCTCTCAATTTTTGCATGTTTATAATATCTACACAAAAGTATTGCTTTTCATATGCTAATGTTCAGTTTTATTTGCCTTTGCAACCATAATATTCTCCTAAAGGTTATAGACATGAATTGTTATACATACAAAAAAGAATTATCATCTTGGCATTGAAGTGTATACATCCTAAAATCTTCTTTTGAAGTTTATCTTCTGATTAAATATGTGTCTTGTGTTCTTTGTTGCATTTTTAAAAAACATGCTACAAATAAAGGCGTTATGTGTATTTAATCATGGACACTACAACTGCTATTGCAATATTATGTCCTATGAATAATGCTTGAAGGTGGTTCCCATGAATTGCTTTTATAAAGATCTTACACAACCACTCTGTTGTCTTCATGGTGTAACTATACAAAAAATATGCCTTAAAAAGTGCAACTCTACAACTGATGGTTTATACTTGTAAATTGGGTAATTGGCCACTGATGAGTCTTAATCTTCACTATCATACAAAAAATAGAGGTATCATTGAAACATCATATTCCACTCTTGACCTCAAGTTTGCTCGAACCGTGCATGGTATATCCAGTTTCATCTAATTGAATCACATTATTAAAAAGATGGGTCCTTGATTGATTTTTTCTATAAGTAATCGACCAAGGCACATATGTCATATGTCACTACTTTTCATAGTCTATGTCATCTTTCTCATTCGTGGTTTCTACAGTCTATGGTTGTCAATGGTACCTGCTTGACACAACCATCTACCTTTGTAAAATAATTGTAAATATGTTTTGGTGCAATGCCAACAATATCAGTTGATTCACCTACTATAACATGGGAAGATATTACTTGACAGTGTGGCATTGACAAAAAAGAATGACATAGCTGGTGGCCATTTGAAAGCTTTAACACACCATTCTCACTTGACAATCACATCTTGAATCATGCTTCCACGATGTTATCACTTGATTTCTTTTAACCATCATTGGAACAACATCTCTTTCTGAATGACACCATATGCATTGTGTCCTAAGAGGATTTTCTAACACTGAAGTCATGTGGCATATTGTAAAACTTGTGTTCATCAAACTCATTGCTGAACTACATTCATTTTCCCATAATGTAAAGGTCAATAAAATCTCTACCTGCACCTATATTATTCTTACTGTGGAAATTTTACTTTCTCCTTTCTCTAGGGGAACAACACTACTTTTGGGGTGTCATTGATCAAATCATTCACCAGAATATGTTTATGTTTAGGTATTTTTTTAATTGCATACAGTTCATGCATGTTTTCTCTTGACTATTTGAATCTTCAACAAATAATGGTCTAGCTTCTTTACTACTACCAAATTCATCACATTGTTAATTAGCAGGTTAACCTGTACCTGTAAATAAACAGTTATCATATCAAGCAATCTAACAGTATGTGCATACACAAAAGGAAGCGGTTCAAAGCCAACTACAAAACGTCGGCTTATTATATGTAGCAACAAGATAACAATTAACATTGCAAGACCAAATAAAAGTAAATTGTAGCGACTAAAGCAAAAAACAATAAGGTCGAATGAGTTACCAATGAAGCGATGATGGTGATTTATCAATGTGATAGAAACTCATGCAGTGATTTAAATGTGCATTGATATAGTGATTTATCAACGATAATATAAGGAAAAATAAACAAAACTTATTTAGTTATGCATATGATGGAATTAATATATGATACCAAATGGTATATGTAGATGTGTAAATAATGCACATCAAATGTGGTTGGACTATTCCAGTTCTTGTTTATATTATCGATGCTTTATCTCATTGTCTACGTAACCAAGCAAAGTCATCAATAAATCCAACTTCTATTACTTGTCCAACTATGAAATCAAGGAAATCACCTGTTAAACATGCAAAGGCGATATGGCACTGAGTGATTTCAGAAGCATAATAAAAGACATGGGCAGGCATTCATAGACTGGCTTTTTCACAAGCGGCTAAAATACCTAAAGCCTGCACTGGGGGAGTTGGCACGCAACTATCTCACATCTAACTTGAAAATTTGGAGAATCCATTCACATTTTGTGAAAAAGTGGAAGCTCCATTCTCCCCAAAACAAGAATTGCCCGCTCACGACCTCCTCCCCTCCAGACAGAGAATTCATCACTATGAGTGCGCTGTCCCCGACAACTGCCTTTCCTCCTGTAAGTAGGCGGTTCCTTTCCACCCCACGCTCCCCACCTTTGTCCCAATTGGGAATCGCTTCCGGCGAGAGAGAGAGGTGCCCTTATGCTTCCTGTCCCTGTTTTTACTCTCATGTAATGTTAGATGGCTATTATGCTGCAGAAACCGGGAAGAGGAGGGTGTTTGGTAAAGCCATGCGTGCTCGTTGGCGGTAGAGTTGGTATTGCAGGGAAGAAGCAGCAGCAAGAACAGCAGCTGCAGCGGAGGAAATTCTTGGTGAAGGCGGGGCCAAAGAGGATTGCCTTCGGCCAGGAGTGCCGGAGAGGATTGGTGGCTGGTATAGACAAGCTTGCTGATGCCGTTGCTGTCACCTTAGGACCAAGAGGCAAAGCACGAATCTCTCTCTCTCTCTCTCGCTTCTTTTCTGCTTCTTTAGTTCTCGCCGCTCTAATGGAAGTGATTTTAGATAGGTAGAAAGGAATACGCAGCATCATTTACGTTAGTAATGAACCTACTTGATGGTTCCTTTTCTTTCTCTTGCTCACCTACTTAATGGTTCCTTTTCTTCTCGACATCCCTTTTGTTAGCTCTTCTTGGTCCCATATTTTCCTTATGGCACTTTGCTTTTGGACAGCGCAGGACGCAATGTTGTCGTTGACGGTGAGCTACCAAAAGTTATTAACGATGGTGTGACAATTGCTCGGGCAATCGAGCTTCCAGATGCTATTGAAAATGTGGGGGTGCTTTTGGTTCGGGAAGTAAGTTCTCTAGGTGATATCTTTCTCTTAAATTTCCATTGTAGTGTAAGTAATGAAAAGAAAGTTTGTGCCTGAGTTTTTTAATTACCGTTTCTGCCGAATTATGCTTTCTGCAGGTTGCTAGTAAGACCAACGATTCAGCTGGTGATGGGACAACCACTGCCATAATCCTGGCTAGGGAAATAATCAAACTAGGGCTAATGGCTGTCGCATCTGGGGCAAATCCAGCTTCTTTGAAACGGGGAATGGACAAAGCTATAACTGAACTCGTGAAATCCTTAAGGAATAAGTGTAGGCCAATAAAAGGAAGGGATGATATCAGAGGTTGTCTTTTAGATCCTGGACTCTGCATTTGCTTCTGATTAAATGAGGAGAAGCTTTGTTTGGAAATTGTAACCATTATCTCTATTTGGCAGCTGTTGCCTCCATATCTGCTGGAAATGATTGTTTTGTTGGATCCATGATTGCTGATGCCCTAGAACAGATAGGCTCTGATGGGTTCATCTCAATTGAGTCATCCTCATCTTTTGAAACAACTTTTGAGGTGGAAGAAGGAATGAAGGTCGGCAAGTTGGTGCTTAACAAGAACTTTTAACCTTTATTCGTGGTTGGAAAGGAAATATTCTTATTCTTGAAACTTCTGTTTGCTACAGATTGACAGGGGCTATATCTCTCATCACTTTGTTACAAACCAAGATGGTTCAACGGTTGAATTTCAGAATGCTAAAGTGCTAGTGACTGATCAGAAAATTACCAGAACAAAAGATATTATTCCAATGCTGGAAAAGGCAACTCAGTTGGGTGTTCCCCTGCTGCTTATTGCTGAAGACATCTCTTCTGAGGTCCTCAGTACTTTGATTGTGAACAAGCTGCAGGGAATAGTCAAGGTTGCTGCCATTAAATCACCTGGATTTGCTGAAGGAAAGAAGGGATTATTGCAAGACATTGCCATCATGACAGGTACATAATTTTTACCAAGGTGTTGTATACTTTGTTATGATCTAGGAATTACAGAAATTGTAAATCAAACTTGGAACAAGAGGTCCTATACTAAATGCTGATTTACTGCTACCTTCCAATAGGAATTTTTTGGACCCCAAAAGGAATGGACAGTGCTGGTATATCCTGATGGGAATCAAAGTATAGAAACTCAATATATCAACTCCATCTCTAGCCAGAAAAAAGTCGAGGCATTAGCATAGATTCCTGTTGTGCATGTGTTTATGAGGTGTGCCAAGGCTTGGTACTTCAGTTACAGCATTTTTAATCTGCGAAGCAACTGTGTGACAGTTTGCTTAGGTTTCAAAGTAATTCTTGTGATCCTTCCAAATAAAGTTTATGAGCCAATGCATGTTGCAGTGGGCTTGAGTTTGATATTTAAAAAATTTCGTAATATTTGTGAGCATCTGCTTTGTAAGAACTTGCTCCTTGTTCATGTCTACTTTGTGAGACCAACTGCAAGCACATTTCCCTTCTTGAACGCATGATTTATGTAGTTCAAAATTTTGTTGATAATGCCATCTCTTGTAGTGTGTGTCTACTGATCTGACATTAGCAAGTTGATGAAGCAGGGGCTGACCTTCTCACTGGAGACCTTGGAATGGACCTAGCTAATGCAACATCAGACCAACTTGGTATTGCACGGAAAGTAACTGTAACAAACAATTCAACAATGATTGTTGCAGATCCATCAACTAAACCTGAGATACGAGCAAGAATTGATCAACTAAAGAAAGATATTGCTGAAACAGACAGTGCATATCTGTCTGAGAAGCTTGCAATCAGAATTGCAAAGCTGTCAGGTGGTGTTGCTATAATTAAGGTAAATACCTCCTTTTAGTTGCTTTATAAATGACATCTACCTTGTGGTTGTACAGTTTAAAAATGGTATTGCATGGACTATGTCATTAAGAAGTCTAAGTTTTTGGTATCTTTTTGAGTTTTCCTGATTTAGTTATTGGGACAAAAAGTTGGCATCTAGTGCTTTTCAAACGCAAGAATATATGGGGAAGTAGCTGATCCAATGTCACATTGTATGAAGTATGCCATGGCAAATTCTCACAATTGTATGATGATGCTACATTAAACAGAATGGCATCAATCTATAGGTTCTTGGACATGAAGATATTTCTGTATGCAAATAATGATAAACATATATACAGATAAATAGCAGTATATACTCTTTATTACAAACCTATACTACGGGTTTGGTAGGCTCATATGGCTAAAATGGACTTTAAGTCCAAGAACTAGTCAACCTTCATCCATGTAAAATTCAAAAATAAGGCCTCATTTTGACTTTCTGTTTGATCGAATCTCTTCAAAATATTTATCATTAAGTGGTTTTAAATACAAAAGATTAGTATCTTTGACTTTGAGCATTACAATTCAAACATCCTGTATATATATAGAGAATCATAGATATCACTATGTTCGACAATTGGATTTAGAGAGTAAAAAAAAAAACAACGTATTAAGTGATATTATTGGTCATGTCATCTATATAACAAGTCTTTCTAGTCTTTATAGGATCCTAATAGTATTCGAGTTGCGGTAGTCTTTTAAGTTTTATCCCGGCTCGATGTTCGAAGCTGGTGGTTTAAAGATTATTTTGATGTAAAGTTCTATGAGGCCACATATCTTGGATTGTTATATGGGGATCCACATTATGACAGTTTTATTTGTTGTTTCATCCTACATGACAGATGCCAACAACAGAAGTTGGTGGAAAAGTGTCAACCATGCACTTTAATTGGTTGTCATGAAATATTGAAAAAGAGATAGGTGGTATTATCCTTCACTAGAAAGCATTTTGATGCCTTTTAGTTTCTATCCTAGAGTGTTTGGAAAATGTAGCTGATGATGTTCATTTTGTTAATTCTGGAAGACTGATTCACACAGTATGAAACTCGATCTTGGTATGGTCCTGCTTTGTTCGAAAACATGTTTCTCAAAGAAAGAAAGATCTATAGCTAAGGTTATTAGTTTCATGAAAATGATTTAGTGCCACCTGTTGTAGATTAGCTCCATTGAATTTCTTTCTGAACTCACTGTGATCCATCATGCTAATAAATTTTCTTTCTTATCTCTGTGTTTAATTCTGGCTTGAGTTATGAAATAGGTTGGTGCACCAACGGAAGCTGAACTGGAAGATAAGAAGCTCAGAATTGAGGATGCAAAAAATGCGAGTCTAGCAGCTATGGCAGAAGGGATAGCCCCTGGAGGAGGAGCTGTATATGTCCATTTATCTAAGCAGGTTGCTTCCATTAAAAAATTGATGGAGGACCCAGAAGAGAAGCTGGGGGCTGACATCATAGGAAAGGTGTGGTCCTTAACCGCTTCTTTGTGGATCACCCAACTGTTTGCAACCAACTTATCAATGGGATTACTATTTGGTTTTTGGGTTGATTTGTTGGGTTTTTCAGGCACTTCTTGTACCAGCTCAATTGATTGCGCACAATGCTGGAGTTGATGGCTCAGTAGTAGTCGAGAAGATCCTTTCTTGTGACTGGGAATTTGGCTACAATGCAATGAGTGGAAAGTATGAAAATTTATTTGATAGTGGAGTAGTGGACCCTTGCAAGGTTTCAAGATCTGTACTTCAGAATGCTGTCTCCATTGCTGGTGTTCTGTTGACTTGTGAAGCTGTCTTAGTTGAGAAAACAAGAAAACCAAAGCCCGCTGTCCCATTTGTTCCTGGAATAACTCCATAATGCATCACAGGATATCAGTAGTGCTAGGACCCAAGAAGTCTAGCCTACAACAGTTTTGTTAGTTAGATGCGATGATCATAATTGCAGCCTTTTTTTTTCCTTCTTCTTCTTCTTCTTCTTCTTCTTCTTCTTCTTCTTCTTCTTCATATAATGTGGTCCTTGCTATTTTAGCCTCTTTAACCTATTTTGTATGGCAACATAACCGTTCTGTGGTGCATCTGGGAGGTATCTCCTTTTTCTAGTTCAGATTGCCTGTTTCTGGATTTCCACAAACAATATAAGCTTTGTCAATCACAAGCAGGCATCCTTTTCTTGGGATGGGCAGGTGATCAAGACAATAGGCCAAGTAATCCAGTGCGCTTGCTTATAACTTTCTTTTAGGGGATATATACAGCAATTCCTGGAATTCACTTTACCGAGGAAGGAGGTGCAAGAACCACTTTGTGAGACAAATTTAGAGGAAAGCCTGAACTGAGAAGTTGGGAGAACATGCAGATTAAGTTGGTAAAAAATTAGAACGAGAAAGTTGAAAAGATGTTTTAGTGGCTTGTATGACAATATCTCTTAGCGTGTAAAAGTGATTTCTCAACTTTATTAAAAAAAAACCCAGAAATTTCGTTCCCCAAGAGTTTCTTGGGTTCTTTTGAAGGATAAAATTGCATTTAGTAAAAAACTGGTTCATCTGGTACCGCATGAAAATTCATAAATCCATTCAGTAGGAGATAGTGGGTGCGAAGAGGGCCATGTGGCAGATGAAGCTGTGCCATTGAAATTAATTCAAACACTACCAGAAGTGAGCTCAAGCAAATGGACTCAAATTTTTTGGTGAATCAATCCCGAAGTCCATGCATATGCTCTTTATATAACATATAGATACAAGTTCCATTAATGTTCTTGGCTATACAAGCAAATTAAGATCGGACTTTACAGCCTGTACACACAATGATCCAAAGTTTACTGGACAAGAAAATGAAGTACCAACCATTTCCCGGCACTGTCACATGGATGCAACCGGGGTTTCATGGATTAGATGCTTTATAGAATTTACAATGCGACTTATTGTAAGAGAGGGCTGTGATGTGGTAAGTCAAAATGGAGAACCCGTCTAACATGGTTCCATAGCCTACTGGGAAGCTCCAGAGCATTCTTCAGCAGAATCGAGTGAGAAGTTAGCAAAATCAAGAATTGGCATGGAGACGAGTAAGATTTTTCTAGATTAGTTGAAACATGAGGGATGTTTTAGAGGGAGAAACCAAGGTTCTTCCAAATCTTTGTAATCACATCATTGCTTCCTCAATGCTTCTTATAACGGTACCAAGACTCCTACTGGCTTCTAAAGATTTAAATACAGCTCTATGAGCAGCTCTATGGCGCTTTAGAAGATTGTACGATTGCTGCACAGACCACCTTGCCCGATTTGACATCTGTGATGCAGATTAGTCAATAGGTGAGGAATCTTTTGTGTGGATCACGATACAGAAGAGATAGAGAGAGACCTGTGCAGTGTTCAATGGAGGTTGAAGAAGCACACATATGCCCCGGAATAAGTTCTCATCATTTTCACCACCTTCAGCATCTCCATATACAAGAGCTTCGGCTGCAATCCCAGCAAAAAGCACCATGCAGTACCTATCAAATCACAATTGCCCATCAACAAGGAGATAGAGGTTTAACTCATAGTCCTAAGAGTAAGGTTGCAAGGTCAAAATAAAAAACGAGAATTGAATATGTGGCCTTCCCCCTCCCCCCCCCCCCAAAAAAAAAAAAGCATTTCTTTTCCTTTTATAATTTCTATTTTCTATTTTCGTGAAGAGGAGCATTGTCCTTTGGGCTAACAAGCTGTTATGTTATGTATTCTCCTTTTATCAATATGCTTGTCCTCATGCATAAAGTCGCATTTTCAGATAGTATTTGTGATTACACTTACATGGGCTAGAGTTATGTGGCAGTTAGCACTTGATGCTTCGGATCTTGTTAGTCTATGTTCCTTGCTTGAACCAATGTCATGATTTGTCCTTGATTAGTGCTATCTATTGTATGTGACAATCTTGCCTGTGGACCTCTCTCCTTGATTCTCTTTTCTTTTCTCTATTCATCACGAACCGATGTTCATTTCTTCCTTCAAGCTTAATTCTACCATCTAAAGGGCTATGCAAATGCATGAACAGTTTTAAGAAGGAACTTTGTGTTTGATCTATTGAAATAATGAAGACTACGACACATGTGACATGACACATAGAGACACCGCACCCGCGCACATGACAGGAGACACATGGATGAGAAAGAAAGGAAAACAAAAAGCATACGACCAGAAAATCCTGTGCTTGTAGCAAACATGTGCTCAGGACCATGAGCATAAACAGAAAAAATCAATACATGCTCTGTAGTTCATAGCTCAATTTTCACCTCAAATGTAGAATTCTAGACCATGTTAGCAATACTTGAATTAATTTGATAGTAACAATGTAGGTTTCAAGTGAAAGAGCTCTAGAGCCTCTCAAGGGATCTCAGGGGCAAGGTTATAACTTGAAAAGCCCCACGTGGCACAATAAAATTTAAGTTATGATTTACAATGATCCCTTTTAGTCCTCCGTTCATTGTTATGCATCCATTTTCAAGAAATACATGAGTTCATTGCACAGACCATGAAAAAAAATTGCATACCTATCAAAAGTGGGACCACTAAGCTTCCCCTCTGAAAGCTCATTCTCCAGCCCTTCATCCCAAAACTGGGTTCCAGCCTATAAGAAAATTACTTTGAGAAAGGAACTGTAATAAAATGACAACCAAGATTCATAATCTGCATATTGCGGCTAAAATATTAGCTATGTAAATATCATAAAATATTATGATTAAAATAAAATGTGAAGTTGGGTCCTGAAGGGGCCATCTGGGCAACAGTAACAGGTTGTTGCTGTGCCATGGAACAGTAACAACCTGTTACTGTTGCCAAACGCCCCATAGGGAAGAGTTATCATATCAAACCCTCTCCTCAGCCATTTTATTGCAGAAACCACTCATAGGAGACAATAAGACAAAAGGCCAATGAACACAAGTGTGCAAACAAAAAGCAAAGGGTAGACCATACCATGCTGTAGAACTCTAGGATGATTTCAACTTCGTTGTTTGACTTTTAGGTACTGCTAGTCTTAGCTATAATCGAGCGACTTCTAGTAAACATGCCAGGCATGTGAAGCACACTTCATTAGGAATTTAGGTGTGACCTTTGCATGCTAGCTGTACAGTGACCGTTGTGAGCAAGTTCAGTGTTGTGACCATCAGATGCCAAATTTTGTGAAGAACATACCGGAAATGCAAAAGTCAAACCCATGTAATGAATTATCTAAGAGTCTATACTTGCCTCCAATAAAAATTTGTCTTTCCTAAAAAAACATTTATAAAGAATTCTTTCTCAAACTTTCAACAAATTCATATCAAACATCATTTTGGCAAATCCAAGGAATTTTCCTTACTGAACTTAAGAAATTCTTTTCCACTTCATTAATCAAGAAAGTTGTTGACTCAAGGAATAGTTTCCAACTGAACATTCAAGTACGTTTGACTCCTGTTCTAGGAACGCCAGGAACAGGACAATGATGTTTCTAGCATTCAAGGAATGGTGCTGAATTCCACAGAGTGCCTTCTGTCTGCGTTCGCATGCAGTAGAATACAAATCCCCTTTTTACACTGCAGGTAGCACGAAGACCGCCTTCCATGTCTTTTCTTTGTATGGGTCGCTGGACTCATGTATTGCGCAGAATGCCAAGTTTACATTCCATGCAACGAAAAATACTCTTAAAGTCTAAGTGTTCCTTTTACAAATTGTACTGTGCCATCTGCCATGTTGAACTTGAGTCATGTATCATTTAGGTCGCTGGAATGTGATTTTAATTGCATTTTTAAGGCCATAAGTGTAATTCTCTAGATATTCACGCACTAAGATGGATTACTCAATGAAAAAGTAATACAGAGTAGCAACCAACAGTAAACAGCCACATGTATGTAAAAATGCACAGTTTGTCTTTTGTAAGAATGTCCTTCAAACTCTTCTAGACAACTAGTGAACTACTCATAACAGATCATGGATGCTCAAACATTAACTGAATTATAGAACATGACATGGATATGGATGTGAGAATACGGCACTGTGCTATATGCTTGGCAGGGTACTACAATTTTCAAACTTAGGATACAGGGAACCAGCCACACAAACATGTATTTGTTTGTTATCATATACATGAGAGAAACAAAATGCAATATCAACTCAACATCATCTTAAAGCAACACACTTGGAAACAACTAAAAATCTTGACAACTAAATACATGAAAGAATAAACCAAAATTAAGTGTAATGCAGCTGATGGCATGTTATAGAAAGCAACGTAATGCACATGAAAGAAAATCAATCACACAGAAGAAAAGTGGATAAGTTATCACAAAATCTTAGTGTGCTTGACACAAGTTTGACATGTTCACCAACTGTCCTGGTATTGAGACTCAGTGCCACATTCATACAGGACAAGCATGTCAATTTTCCATGAGACATCCTTAACAACCATTCGAGAGAACAATTGGAAGACCAATAAAACTTGAACAGGCCATAGACAGACAGAAAGCTTCTTCGCATATTAAAATTGCATAATTAGCAGGCTCAAGCTCTGCTTAGGCATTGGCCTGGTGGGTGGCTCTGTTCTTCTACAATTGATCGACTTAAAAGTAACTCCAAGTATGTCGTAAAGGTTGGTGCGACTTCCGTTTGTTCTGCTTGATTACTAGATGCCGCACCTGGAGATATCACCCCTGGTTCATATGGTGATGTAACCACTGCCCTTGCATTTCTATATGCTTGTCAAACCGATGATCTTCAAGCCTGATTCCGTAACCTTGTAGGTGAGGAGTTGGATCCTTTTCAAATGCCTCAAGGTAGAATCCTAATCTATAGGCAAAGCATGACGAGTGTGCATCTTAACATATATAGGTCACAATAATTTTAAAAAATGAATATGTTTGGTAACTAATCAATGGTCGACAAGAATGATCACATATCAGCTTTACCTGAAAATTTGTGGAAGTCTTGCTATCAGTAAATCTGACATGCGTATGTATGTTTTACTAGTCCAGTTCTTTCTCACCAAGTAATACAAACACAATGTAATGTGATATTCACAAATACTAAATCAGAAAGAAATTCAAGGATCTAAAAGATAATTCCTTTAAGGCCTTTTGGTCTTAATCGTCAAATGAATAACTGATCCCACATTCTGGCATTCTGCCATCCATATACACAAAAATTGGTAGCATGCACAAGGCAAGTGGATAGTTCATGCCCATGGCATTAAACACAATAATGCATTCATCATTCCATTTTCCAACTATCATACCTGCCCTTGTATGCCCATCTGCATTGCTACAATGGGATCCAAAATCACACCACGAACGGCGCAGCCCAGGAGATATGCTGCAGATCCATGAAGAGAAAAAACCAAAGGTCATCCATACGTTAAGCTCAATGTAATGCAGTCAGAAACTATTTGTTGTGTGTGTTTCAACTTATAACCATTTATATGTATTGCTTCCATTGCATTGTTAAATTCTTTTCTGTCTTGTATCATTTATTTTTGCTAGGACAAGCTTTTCCAAATGATAAAACTACCCTAGCTGATATTTATTGGAGCAGCCAGATAGTTATTTTGCTAGCCTTGCTCCAAAATAGAGGGTGGATGCCTCCTTCAGGTTTATATAGCCTTCATGCTCATTTTTCGTTAGTCAGATATTTTTTTTCCTTGTGTCGTGTGTTTTGTATGACTCCGAAGGCTTTGTCTCAGACCAGTGACTGATAGGTAGCCAGTTACTGGTTCAATTCTTTGTGCATGAGTGCAAGCCAGACAGCCTGGATACTTGGGACAAGGGGAAAGTGGGGAGCCTCCACTCCTCGAGCATCACCACTTTTGCTGTTGTCTTTTGTGCACACTTGTGGTTATACTCTTATGAGTACATTATGAGGCTTGTGAAGATATTGAGATTGTTCAACCTATTTTTGAAGAGGATCACTTCAGTTTTGAAGGATACCTTTCTTTTACACCATAAATATCCAGAAAAATCAAAATAAATATATGTCATGGCAGTGGCACTCAAAAACATGAAAATTTGGTTAACATTGTCTTTTCAAATTCAACAACCCTCCAAAGAAAATTATATGAAAGGGATAAAAGTAATTAGACAAAAACTTTCTGAAGACTAATAACAAGTAAGGGATTGCAATCAATTGCATTAATGTTGTAAATGCTAGCTTAAAACATATTACTTTTTGTCATTTTAGTGATTATATTAAATGAACCAAAGTACCTTTATATCTTAATATAGCAGAAAAGTTGATTTAGCATCTTTAGAGGAAAGAACTTCTCTTTAGCATCACACTTATCGGGAATAGCTTGGGAATGGTCCCATGTATAAGATTTGAAAAAGTACTACCGCCATATATACGTAAGTCCCATGACAATCTTGTATCCTAGTGCGTAGCTCTCTTTTTATCAAAAAAGTCAAGTTGCAATCCACAAACAGGAAACTTAAGTCAAGTTCTATGTTAGGACATAACAGGTAGTATAATCACGTTCAGCACTAGAACTGCGGTTCAACAATATATATATATATATATATATATATATATATATTGTATGTGTGTGTGTTAAATAACTTGTTTAAAAGAAAGATAGAAAATTAAGTACTTCTAGAAATATGAATAAAGGAGAGGACACCCAATAATGTCCATATACTAAAAGATAGGGAGAGGGGATCCTCTCTCTCTGACCCTCTTCTCAAGGTCTTTTTCTTCTCCTCTTCTCCTCTTTTCTTCTTATTTCACTTTTTCATTTTCCCCTTCTGAAGCTTCTTTTTCTATTTTTCTTCTCACTTCTTCTTCCCTTCCCTTCCCTTTATACCCAAGAATGAAGAAAAGACGATTCAGTCCCCTGAAACTATATGTAGTTTATTGTTTTTTTAATTTGATTTCCCAATATTTCATTTCTATTGACAATAATGTACAGGTCAATATCATATTATATGGACTGTAACATACCATATCGAACAATAAAGATACATAATATTATGTTAAACTATTTATGTGATGTAATGTAGCATACACCCCAAAACTAATGTAACGTGACACATCATGCATTATGCATTATGCCGGTTGGACCCTATGGGGTATGGGTCCAGTTCAGTAGGGAGTCACAGGTCAATCCTTTGGGGCTGAAAATGTATGTTGAGTCTGTCATGTTACGTAGATGGATCAGGTGGACAGTAGGAGATAATAACCCACCCCAATCAAAGGAATCAGAGTATATAAGGTCCATCCTTAGGGAGTTAATGGTAACCAACCACCACAACCTCAAACACTGCTTGCAGCAGTAGTCCTTGTTCCCTACCTTGGAACATTGGATTGTTAAGTGTTAAGCTTATGTACATGGGATCGGGTCAGACAGACCCGATCCAATTCTTTTATTCTTTTATACTCCACGCGCCCCAATGCACTAGGCGGTGGCATACTTGTAATTTTTCATCTTTTTGTGTACAATCTGTTGTGATCAGATTAGGTCACTACTTTGATATAACAAAAGATTAAGGGATCGCAGGGCTCATTGCCGTCTGCACCTTTTGCCTCCATCGAACCATTCTCCATTTTTCTCAATCTCTTGTTTACAGCCGGAGAGACACAAACTTCTGAAGATTCTTACATGGTATCAGAGCCAGGTTCAGCATTGTCCTCCGGTAAGTGTTAACCCTAATTGCAGATTCTGCCCTAAATCTTTCTTTTCTGGCGTGAACTACTCGATTTCTAATTTCTGCCCTAGATTCTCTTTCTTTTGGCGTGATTAGCCCTAATCTCCTGGTCCGTTCGATTCTCCACTTTCACCACGAGTTGTGTTGTGGTTCATTAGGGTCGAGTTCATCTCTCACGGTGAAATCAACCTTAATTGGCCTCTTACACGTTTTGGGGAACTTGGTTAATCGCAGGGATTCTCGCGGAGATTTTGCCCTAATTTCTGCCCTAAAAATCATTGGCCATGGATCAGCCGAATTCTTCTATCTTGTCTTCCAGTTTTCTCTCTCAAAAACTGAACCACAGTAACTATTTGACATGGAAACGTCAAATTGTTCCGTTCATCAAAAGCCATAGACTTTATGGACACATCGACGACACTACTCCGGCACCCCCACAGTACATTGATCGTGAAGTGAAGAGGACGGTAGTGGCAGATCAGGGCGGTGGGGCTTCGACTGAGAGTGAAATCAGATTTGAATATGAAACTGTTACTGAAAATAATCCTGCGTATGAAGTTTGGCTGGCCCACGACCAGTCTCTTGTTGCCTACATCACTTCTACCCTGTCAGAGGAAGTATTGGGGGGCGTCGATGATGATTTGACAGCCCTAGAGTTGTGGTCTACACCAATGTTATCCGTATCGTACGATACGGACGCGTATCGTACGATACGTATCGTATAGGTCAAGAAAACCTATACGATACACTATTTAAACACGATACGCGTACGTATCGTACGCGTATCGCACGTATCGTGCGATACGGGGGCCGTATCGCACGATACGGGGGCCGTATCGCACGATACACCCCCGTATCGCACGATATGGGAGTAAAGTAAAAAAAGGGGCCCGACGGCCCTTTCTTTGCGTCTTATTTTGAAACCTACGCTCCTCTCTCTCTCTTTTCTTGTTTCTTAACGCTGCAAGAGACGTGGGAGGGAGAGATTTTCTCCATTTGCATCAAAATTTGCTGGTAAAGAAGCTTTATTTCTCGTTGTGGGGAGCCTCGGGACGGTGGGAAGCTTGGAGAAAGAGGGTTTTTTGGTTTCTAACACCAAGAAGGTAAGAAATAACTTATGAATTGTGATGTAATCAAATACTCTTCGGCTACTTAGTATGTTATTTTGATTTTTGAATGTTTGATTTCTTATTTTGGAATGTGTTGTTCATATTCATACTTCGTAGTTCATACTTCATATACATGAATGATGAATGTTCCTTTAAATACATTTTTCTTGAGTTTTTTTATTTTTACTTGTTTTTTTATAATTTTTCTGATTTTTTTTTCTATTTTTTATAATTTTTTTATATTTTTTACAAATTAAAAAATTAATTTTACGATACGTTACGATACATTTACGATACGTTACGATACGGTGTATAGGTCGGCCCGACCGATACACGATACGATACGGCAGTGATAACATTGGTCTACACTCGCCACAACGTATTCTCAAGTATCAGAAGCACATTTTCTGCAGCTAAGAAGGCAGTTTCAGGACATCAAGCGTGGGACGCGTACAGTCTTGGAGTATTTGAATGAAATTAAAAGTGTAAGTGATCAACTTGCTGCCATTGGGCATCCGGTCAGCGACAAAGATAAAGTGCAGCAAGCTTTAAGTGAGCTGGGAACAGAATTTGACATATTTTGCACAGCCTTAGAAGTTCTGCCTATTCTTCCATCCTTTGAAGATTTGAAGGCTAAGCTTTTTCAGCATGAAGCTAGTCGTGTACAGCGGCAGAACTTGATCTCTTCCAACAGCCACAATGTTTTGATTACAGGGACTCATGCAATGCAAGGGCATAGTACCCGTCCTTGGACCCCTCATGCAGGCATGGGAAGAGGTATTCTTCCAACCCCTCCAGGTACAAACACTACTTCTAGCACACCTAGAAGGGTCCCGACTTGCTTCTATTGTAACAAGAGGGGACATGTGAAGTCAGAGTGTTGGCACAACCCTCAGAACAAAAATAATCATATCAGGCGTGAGGGCAAGGCAGCAGCAGGGGCAGCTTCGTCATCATCTGGCCAAAATGTAACATCCAACATTCCAGCAGACGCACAACAACTTCTAATGACAGCCATATCCAAACTCCAGTTGAAACAAAATGAGCAGGGAGAGTGGTACGTGGACTCTGGAGCAGCAGCCCATGTTACTGGTGATACAGGTAACCTTTCTAGTGTTTTCCCTTCTTTAGGTCAAGGCTCAGTTGTCACGGGAGATGGTTTCCATCACACAATATCACACGTTGAGAATGCACGAATATCTATGGGTAATTCTTCCATACCGTTAAAGAATGTTCTTGTTGTTCCGAGTGTCAAGAAAAATATAATCTCAGTCTCTAAACTTATTGATGACACTCACTCTTCTGTTGAATTCACACCATCTTCTGTTTATGTCAAGGATGTTCGAACCAAGAAGACATTCGCTGAGGGCACTCGCAAAGGNATGTATGTCCTTGAAGAAGCTCCAACGATGTCCAAACAACCTCGTCTTTCAGAGTCATGTTTTCCAAGTCATAGTGAAGTCAATATTGCAGAGCATAATAAGCCATCCATTTGGCATGGTCGATTGGCTCATTGTAGTCAGTCTTTTGTTCGAAGTCTTGTTGTAGACGGGCTGTTAGATAAGTCCAGTCTGAGTCCAGTTAGTGAGTCCAGCATGTGCTCGAGTTGTCACATCTGTAAGAGCCATGCCCTTCCTTTTCAATTGATAAATAAAAGAGCTTCCAAGGTTTTTGATACCATTTACTCTGATGTTTGGGGACCTGCTCCGATTTCTTCTTCTTCCGGGAGTAGATACTATGTTATTTTTATTGATTCACATTCCCGATATACTTGGATCCATTTCATCAAACAAAAATCAGAAGTCTTTCGTTTATTCACTCAGTTTCATGCCTTAGTTCGGAATAAATACTCTAGTGATATCGTGTATTTTCAATGTGATGGTGGTGGTGAATTTATTTCTAATGAATTTACTGATTACTTACTAAATCATGGGATCACTAGACACATATCATGCCCACATACACCTCAGCAAAATGGAATTGCTGAAAGGAAACATCGGCATATTGTTGAAAGTGCGCTTAGCATGATGCATGACACAAACTTACCTATGACGTTGTGGACCGAGGCCTTTCATACGGCTGTTCATGTTATAAATCGTCTACCATTGGCTCTACTAGATGGGAAATCACCACACTTTATATTGCATCAGGAACAGCCACGTTATGATGAATTGCGAGTTTTCGGATGTGTGTGTTACGTGCACATTGACGTTTCATTAAGAAACAAATTTCAAGATCGTGCTGTGTTATGCCGATTTATAAGGTATGCTGAAAACTACAAGGGCTATAGATGTTATAACCCTAAAACGGGGTGTGTGCATATTTCACGGCATGTTGTTTTTGATGAAAGCAGGTTACAGGATCCAAAGGCTACTCCCATGACACACAATGACAAAAATGAGACATATGATACTTGGTTACATGCTGAAATTTTAAGACAAGGGGCAGAAATGTTACCTAAGCAAAAAGAGCAAGCTACGAATGAGCCCGAAACAATTATCGACACTTCCTTGGACAGCACGGCCTCTTTGGAGAATATGTCTTCATCTCCTCAGCAAGATGATGATCCACCTAGAGACAACCGATTCTCAGGCCTGGTTTACTCTAGACGAACGGTTCCCACTATAGCTCCACGCCAATCTCAACGTGTCCGACATCCTATTG